>CM025780.1:40089194-40292336 GCA_014636745.2 Centella asiatica | reverse complement strand
TATGCGCCCTTACTCCCCATTCTGTTAGCTTAATTTCTACTTAGCATCTGCTTCCGTGTCCTTATATATATATATATATATGTATGTGTATATATATATATGTGTATCTCGTTATATATTTTTTTTTTTATTTTATTTTATTTTAAATTTTTTTTTATTTTATTTCAATATAATGTTCGTACTATTTTTGGACATTTTTCTTTTTTAACACCTCGTATAACATTATAAGATTTTTAGTATGTACTACTTTTTCTCTCTATCTTATTTTAATTACTTGTATTACATATTTACACCTTAAAAAAATAAACAATAATAAAATAAAATTTATATATAATATATAAAAGATATGGAAAATAAATGACCGTTTACTTCAGTAGTCAAGTCTATAATAATGATAAACATAAGATGTACTATAATTTGACACAAAAATTATGCAATCAAATTTACATAAATTAGGGTAACTATGAATTATGACTTTGAGGGTCCATTGTTAAAAAATTATTATTTGGTAATTATGATAAACGAGTAGTAAAAAAAAGCGAAATGTTGTATTTCCAGGATTGGATTTCATATTCGAATGAACCTCGTAATCGTAAAAAAAAAAGTGGGTTTTTTAGCTATAGGCCTAGCAAAAGAAAAATTGGGATAGAATCCTATTAGATCTCCCCCCCCCCCCCCCCCCCCCAAATATCTCTCTTTCTCAATCACTTGTTTCATATTTTTCCTAATATATATGTTGTTTAAAATTTAATTTTAATTTTAATTATTATAAGAAATGTGCATTGTTTTATATAATTTTTTTACTAAAATAAGAGGAAAATAAAATTGCGTGTAAAATAAACAAATTTATGGACTTCTCAATGTATATATATTTTTTAAACATTCCGTTTTGATTATTTCTTATGAACCTTATAGACGATTTAATTTTTAGGTAAAATAAGACCACTTTACTTAATTTTTCTAACCACACACACACACACACACATATATATATATATTATATAAATTATTTTGCTTAATTTATTTTAACTCCTCGCAAAACAAAAAAATAGATTTTAATGATAACAAAATGTATAAATCCTTACTATTGTTCACATAATTAAAAAGATAATTTTATAAAAAAAAATATTTTATCTTAATCACATAAAATTTAGTTTATATGAGGAGACATTTGAGACATGACATTAATAATTTTTGAAAAAAAATTATAATGTTACTACTATTTATAAATTAAGATTTTAAGAAAATTACACTACATATTTTTCTTCAAAAATGTAAATATAACAAAATAAAATTAATACTTACATATTTTTTTTGTTTTTCTTTACTTTTTATAAGGGAGCTAATACATCAAATAAAAAATCAAGTGGTTCACTATGATTTTGATAAAAAATAGTTTAGGAGGTGAAATTTGCAACAAATTTATTTAGTAAAAATATATTTTTTCTACTTTTTAAACACACGTGCATTGTTAAAAGACAACTTTAACAAAGTAACTAGTATTATTCACATAATTAAAATACTTTATTTTTAGTTTTATTTTGGTTACATAAAGTATAATGACCTAAATTACATTTACAAAAATCTTATTATATATAATATACAAGTATTGACATAATAAAATTTTCTTAATATAGTACTAAATTATGTTCAGAAAATAATAAGTTTTTAAAGTAATTTTTAAAATTTTAATCATTTTTTTATTGCTCAACATTTATTAAATTATATCACCGTTAATAAATATATAGTATTTATAGTGTATAATTTTATATAATAAATAAATATAGACTTATTATTAATAAAAAAAATATTTTTCTATCACGACTTTATTTTTACCATTTCGTACTACTAATTAGTGATGACATTTAACTGTAATCGAACCCAAACCGGTCAAATTGATTCTACCCGACCGGTGTTTAACCGAACTGGTTTCATAATCGATGTAGTTTTGCTTCATAAGTTATTGAACTGATACTGGTTTGGTGCGATTTTGGTATTCGTTAGTGAACCGGTGGTGCACACCATACCGCACTAATATTTTAATATTACTTTAAGTAATTAAAACATTTAGGTTGAATTAATATGTAATGATTGATTAATATACATATTTTTATAATAATTATTATTATTTCAAATTCTTCAAATGTTGATTTAAATTATTTAAATACTAATTTTAATCCATAATTTTACTACATTACAGATTCTATATTATATAATTGTATAGTTCTTATAAAAAGTATATTAAATAAATGGTATATAATTTATTATTATTATTGGTGCAGTGCAGTTCGAACCGTGGCACCAATCGGTTTTATTTTGGTTCATAAATATTTTGAACTGGTATCGGTGCGGTGCGATTTTGGTGCAAAATTTCTTTCCAACAGTGCATGACTGGATCATACAAAAACCGAAACTGTTTCGCATAATTGACATCCCTACTACTAATAATACAACATTTAAGAAAAGTATGTATTTTTTTTAAATTAAAATTTTATGGGCATTTTATTTTTAACCATTTAATAGAAATTATGTTTTATATTTTGAAATTCTATAAATTTGATAAACTCTTCATTCTTTCATATTTTATCTTTTGATATAGTTAAAATTATGAAAAATAAATTATATTAAAGGTTATATAATTTATTGAAGTAATTAGAAAAATAAATAATGAAGAAGAAATAAGAAAATAAATTCTTATTGCGACCCAAAAAATATGACAGAGAATGTATTTAGTAATGAATTATAATAATATACAAAACATATACATCAAAATCATTAAATCTAAAATTTTAGATTAATAATGAATGAAAACTCATTTTTTAATTTGATTCATCCGTGAAGAAATGTAGTAAGACGATTTAAGTTTTTAACTATTATTCTATAATTTTCATAATATTTATCAATTTATCTCACTCTGCTTCATAATAAGATCAAATTATATAAAAAATTAAAGTGATTATGATTTAAATTCAATAAGCACGCTTGACATTTGTACAAAAAAATTATAAATTTCTACGCGTAGAACGAGATTAATGGCTAATTTATTATAAACGGAGTAAATATAATCTTATCGTAATGTTTTACTCCAGAACTATAATTAAGTGTCATTAATGGAGTAATAAATTTCGAATAGTGGAACTTTCCAGCAAATCGAAAATTCACAAACACTATAGGGCCCTCCATCGAAATTAAAGACCGAATCACACTATTCTAATATGATCTGATTAAAAATTTCTTCTTATTTTTTTCAGGGAGTACTGTGTTTATTTCTTTTTACCATTGTGAGATTTGAGTTTAATTAGTATTTAAATTATTTTAAAAAATTAATATAAGAAAATAAAATTAGAGTTGCAATTACATGAACATAGAGCCTTTTATGATTTTTAATTTCATTTGTAACTAGATTTGCTTGGCGAAATATTTGTCCATTATAGAGTAACTTATAAGTAAATGAGAATATTTCATGCTGCTTGGAGTTTTTAACTTTCTCAAACTTAAAATTGTCAAATAATATTTGGATGAGTAGAAAGTTGAATCATGCAAAAGATAATTGTCCGCGCAGTAGTATCATACTATTTGTCACATTGAGACAGCTAGAATTTAATATGTACTAAAAATAATAATTTACAAATCTTACATTATTCTAAGAACATTGAGTTTATGATCCATCTTTACAGATGAAGGTTATGAACACAGCAAGGTCCAAATGGATTGTTGTTATTTTATTGTTGGAAACAAATTTTCTTATAATTAATTGTGGATTTGATCAGGACGACGAGTATCTGAACTCTCGACGAGAGTGTTTACAATTTGAAAGAAAAACAAACGGTTCTAAAAGGCATGCGGTGAAATCTATTCAGGTATTTTCTTCTAAATTTGCAAAACTATGATAAACTCAGATTCCTTGTATTCTCCAAGTGATATGACTTTAACCTCCTTCCAAGAAAATGCCATCATTGGAGTACATACATAATTAGGTGTTAGGGTAATTAGTTATAACTAACGTTTTAAATTTATCTATAAGTTCATAATTTATTTTAAGAATTCAACTGTACGGATCGAAAGAATATCAAAAGATAGAGTAATATACAAAATTTTAAATTATTTCATAGTGTATAACATGATTTTTATAATTATGTAAAATTCATAGATTTTCAATGATTAAGATATATTGATTTTTATATGATATGAAAACTATGTAAAAGAGCTCAAAAAATTACATATAATTTATTTTTTCATGTTTTTTTAATCCTTACGGTTAGACTTTTCTCATATATTTTAAAAACCGAAACATAACATAAGTGAGTAAAATTATAAAAATAAGCTATAACTCAATTTCCTTTTACCCAATAATTAATATATCAAATCATTTTGATTCTAAATTTTTCAAAGTTCATAAGAACTTTTAACAAAGTCAAATATTGACTAATTAATGTATTCGATAGTCCCCCAACAAAGTTTGAATTTTAAGATTTTAAAATCTAGTATTTATAAAATTCAAAATCAAAATGTTTGTATTTTCTTTTTGTAGAGCGAAGATGGGGATGTAATTGATTGCATTGACATTTACAAGCAGCCAGCTTTTAACCACCCTGCTTTAAAGAATCACACAATTCAGATGGCACCTACTTATCATCCAATTCAGAAGAACATCAAACCAAAATCATGGACGGGAAAAGAAAAAACAGAATTGATTGTGACCTCACAGCTATGGCAAAGAAGAGGAATAACATGTCCTAAAGGAACAATCCCCATTCGAAGAATAACAACAACTAAGAATTTTTTGACACATAATTATGCAAGGAAAAAGACTAATTTTCATTTCTTCAAATCTGATAGCACAGAAAATTTGATGCAAGCAAACCATTCGGTAAGTTTTCTCTTCTTTTTTGAAAATGGGATGTGTTTTAAAATAAACAAAAATTCTAAATAAATGTGGAGTTTTCATATAAACGACTAAATATAAAATTAAAAGTTATAAAAATGTCAACCTACCGAAAGAATGAAGATATTTGATATTAGGCGTGTTCGCATATATATATATATATATATATATATATATATATATATATATATATATATATATATATATATATATATCAAATAGTCTTTAATTAGGTACACCTATAAATGATCCTCTTTTTTTTGTTGCAATATAATCAAAAATAATTGCTCTGCTCTTTTTTATTTTTTATTTTTTAGCTGGCAGTGATACTGACAGAAGGATTTAGCTACTCAGGTGCAAAAGGAGATATAGGAGTTTGGAATCCATATGTAGAATCTGACGATGAATACAGTTCTTCACAAATATCTCTTAGAAATGGTCCTCAGTTTAGATTTGAGGAAATTGAATCCGGATGGGCAGTTAGTACTATTCCTAGTCTCTTCAATATTACTATAATTTACACATAAATTAACTAATTGCATATTAATTCTATACGCTACAATATTTAATTTCCTAATCATATTATAGAATCTTACTTCATAATTATTTTCGCGAATTACGAAATTATTTCAGGTTAATCCAAGTGTTTATGGGGATCACCAGACTCGATTGTTCACTTATTGGACTGTAAGATTTCCTCTGATTTACTTCAGATACGTAATTGATTTATTTTTTAGCTTGCACCAGTGCTTCACTCTTAACTAGTTCTTTTTTTTACGCTCCCCATTTTAATCGAAAAATAAAGGTTCAAAGCTCTTATCTTTTTTGTGATTTACTCGACCTTGTAAATAGGCAAGGCTAAGATGGGCAAACTCGTGTATCTCGTTGCTTATTTTGGGTTTGAAATCGGAGTGCAAAACGTTATTATTAATTTGAATGGGACTTTGAATTTTATTTTATGTGTCGCCAAATTACTAGTATGAAAAAATTATGTTTTGATCAGGCGGACGCCTCGAGGACAACAGGCTGCTTTGATCTGACATGCCCTGGATTTGTTCAAACAAACAATGAGATAGCACTTGGAGCTGCAATCTATCCCATCTCTAAACTAAATGGCCTACCATATAAAATAACCATCTACTTATATAAGGTAAGAAAGAGATCAAGGTCAATATTTTTTTATCTTTATTCAATAGCTTTAAGTCATTCTTTTTATTTCTCTCCATTCAGATTAGACCGCGTAATATCATTGATGTCTAATTTTTTTAGCCTAACCCGCAAATCTTCTTGAAAACAAATTTTATATCCACGTGTGACATATTAATTAATATTGAAATTAGGACTCAATTACGAACAATTGGTGGTTAGAATATGGAGAAGGAATGAAAATAGGGTATTGGCCTGCAGAGCTATTCACAAGGCTGTTGTATCAGGCAGTATTGGTGCAATGGGGAGGTGAAGTTTACAGTTCAAGAGTTGGTACTCATCCCCACACTGCAACAGCAATGGGGAGTGGCCATTTTTCAGACAGTTTTCATTACTCATCTGGCTACATTACAAGAATCAGGATTCAAGAAAATGGCCATGAACTCAAATTCCCAGAATGGGTTTTTGCTCATTCTGATGAGTACGAGTGCTATGATCAATATTATGTGGCTGATTATATTGAAGATCCTGAGTTCTTTTATGGAGGTCCTGGTAGGAACCCTATGTGCCCTTAAATATATTTAGGACTTTTGTTGCTTAGTATTTGTTTGAGTTAACCTGCAATGTTACATGTGGTTATGATTTTGCTCATTATGAGTTTTTGAGTGTTAAGACATTGAATTTTATGATAATTGAACAAATTACTCCAATAAATTATGATTATTTATTCCATATGATTATGTTCAATGTTCTGATAATCAAGATATACCTAGTTTTTATGTATTTACATGCACCTAAGGATTTATTTAATTACATGTTAATACTTTGTGCTTCAGAGTTTTTTATGGGAAAAACAGAAATAGAAAGACTTAAAAAAACTTTTTTTTCGCTTCTTTTCTTATGAGTAGTAGGAAGAAATTATAATTTCTATCCTATTCTCACTCTCTCTCCTTAAAAACTTCCAAGAGAGCCTAATGATACCTTTTCTTTTCTCCCCTCCAAGAAAAATTTGAAGATACACTCAAGCTTCTCTCTCTCTCTCTCTCTCTCCCATTCTTTTCTTTTATTTCCTTTTAAAACTGCAAGAAGCTACTCTGTAGTATAAAGAGTATCGAGCGCGCATTCTACCATTATGCTCTCCGCTCCTCTATCTCATTTTACTTAACAAAATTTTCATCTTTCTCAAAATCTTGACAAATTAATAATTTATAAAATATATAATATTGTCAAATTACTAGATTGACCTAAGATAAAATAAATCTTCTATGTTACATTATTACTAGTACTGTTACGAAAATACAACTTCATTAATATTAGGAAAAGGAAAAGAAATACTTACCGGTTTATCACAAAAAGGGGAAAGGACAAGGACAAAGACGGCATGTTGCAGTGTCCTGCTCCTCCGGATGATCGGTGTGGCGGTTAGGTATCCTTAGACGAAAGAGTGGTCTTTCAAGATTGGTCGTTGTGTCACCACCTCCCATCTATCCTACACATTCGATCAAGGTTGTCGTTGCAAAATTATAGTTAAGGTGCACGGATTCTTACCGTCTAGCCCTTGATACTCTGCATCTTCATAGAAAATTCAATTTCACCGGATCAATGTCAGAGACAGCAGGGTAGTCATTACACCATTCGTGCAGGTCACTACTTATGCGACAAGGAATTTCACTACCTTAGGACAGTTAAAGTTACTGCAACCGTTTACCGAGACTTCCATTCAAAACTTATAACACTTTTCCTTCCGACCTTCCAGCACTGGACAGGACTTGATCCTACCGTTAAACTGCCCATGACGAACGGACTATTAACTGCCCATGGCGAACAGACTCATAGTCCGATGTTTCGATAAAAGCTGCTTGTTCCCTAAACCAGCACATTTTTTAGAGTGCTTTCCTGTAGGTAAATCTACTCCAAAATTGATATTGGACTACAAATCTGTAATAATGATAACCATCTCAATATACCATTTAACGGAATAATTTATGAGCACTATAATTACAAACATAAATACCGTCTTACACCATATCTTTTATATATAAATATAGATAAAACACCTGAGGGAATCGATTATACAACATTGGGGTCGTGCAATCTTCAGATATATGTGTATATATCTACAAAGGAGCACCTACATAATCAGATAAAGTTACAGACATACAAGTTCAACATAACACAAAAAACTAGTAAACGCCAAAATCAACTTGATGATAGCCAACACTTCACTCGTACTGCTTTCTCTCCTCTTGAATAGACTGGAATATTCGAGCCACGGATTCCGTGGCAGATCTAGCATTGCGAGGCACAACTTTAATCACTCGAGTGGGCTGCTCCTCTGGGATCACGTCTGAGACTTGAACGGCTGGAGAAGTTGGGAAAAGGGGAAGTGCATTTCTTCCCTCGCTGGTGTGACCAACTCCTGTGGTGGTTTGTGGTTTGTCACTCGGACTGCTTGCCATGCTTGCTTGAATCTCACTGTCCTTAGATTGATTCAACTTCACGGCATCTGAGGCACCTCCATTCTTCTGGCTTGGCATATTGCACAAGGCCTGATATTGCACGTTGAGGTGGTTGGTTTGTTCCACGGAACCCGAGAAGGATGGAGCCATTACTGGCATACCGAATGGAGGGAAGTAACCAGGACCAGCTAGAGGAGTGAAAGCAGGCCCAAGTCCTTGGTAAGGATGATGAGGAACCGGAGGCCCATAATTCAGGTAGTTGCCCATGATTGGAGTTGATCCCGGAGGACCATAAACTGGGCCCATGAATCCAGGTCCTGGATATGGCTTGTACACAAGACCTTCAGATGGGGTCATAACTGGAACCAACCATTGGTGACCAGAAGGTTGATTGAAACCCCAAGAATCTATTTTTGGATCTGAAGTTGCTACTTTCTGTGGAGGATTTCCAACGAAGGCTCCATAATTTGAAGGACGGCTACCATTCTGCAAAGATGAAATGGGTGTCTTTTCAACAGCATTTTCAGCAGAACTTTCCATCCGGTTATCTGGTTTCTCAGAAGCATCTTTGCGCTCAACAATCTTAGGAGTAGCTTTCACAATATAATCTAAAGATAATTTCTTTGCAGAAGATGCTTTTAGAGGTTTTCCAGCAAAAGCATTATCTTCTATCAATATATGGGGGGACTCAGCAATCAATTTCTGCACCTATTTAGCATCAAGTATTTGGCATAAATCAGAACAATTATGCATGGTGAACATAATACATGAGTATCAAACTGTAACGCATACTTCCTGTTAAAGATCATCATACCTTTATTAACCTATGCAACTCAAATACTTGAACTGCAAACACTCGTTGTTGACTGTACATACAAAAACGAAATAATTGATTAAAAAAGATAAGAAAGTGAAGAGTTAAAAGTAAATACAGAGTTAACTATCAAATTTACATGTTTGTGCAAAAATTATGGTTGGATCACAAAGCACTAGATAATTTAGATTGAACGTCAATTATATATCATACACAAAACACCTAAATAATTTGACTATCAACTCCCAGGTAAGTTTGACATCGGAGAATATCCTCAGGCTACATATCTGAAGACAGAACCCACCAGCTTTTTATCAAGAAATACAACAAACTAGGTCAGATTATCACCATATATATTGCAAAACTTTCTATGATGCAACAAAATCTATACAAAACGACAACTGATTACTAAGAACCTCTCACGAAGAGAAACCACTCAAAGCTAAATGTGAGGTGAATTATCATATTGAAATCAATAGTCAACTGGGAAAGAACAAGAGAGAAGTAATATATATAGATTATGGAACACTAGGAAGGAATCAAGGAAAATATAGAACTGGGTGCGGGCCACAGAATCAGAATTCCCCACAAACACCTACAAATCAAACAAGAACAGTAGTTCTCCGTGCTGCCAAATTTCAGAAGAGCAAAAATAGAGTACCAAATCTATCTTTTAGAACTGCTCATTCCAATGGTTACTGGTACCAAATGCACCATGAAACGAGAAATTGAATTTTCCCGCTCATAGTGAGCTTGAACCCAAAAACTAGAAGAATGTTGATCTAGAACCACCCAAAAAGGCAGATGGAGATGGACAATGTAATGAGAAAGATATATCATCTGCTCACCTTGCATCCAATACAAAGAGAAACATTAGACCCCATTCCAAGAGAGGTACCCTCCGAAAGTGAATTTTAACTCCTAGTATTTTTCCTTGATGTTCCCTTCAATAATCAAATTCAGCTGTGATTTGTAAGCGTTGTCCAAGACATGATTCCAACGCTTACATATCATTACAAGAGTATAATGTTCCTAGGTCTTTTCAAAGATTAACAACATTGATGTTTACCACTTAAATATTATACCTTAGTAATTAAATAATGATAAAGGAATAGCAATTTTGATGTTATGCTGGCAAAGCAAATTGCCTTGATGAGATGAATGCAACAGATCATTCAAAGGCTCCAAAATGTCATGTACAAGTTACAAACATCTGCCAAACATCTCCAAACCCCCCACTACACAAGTTTGGTGGCAGAAAGTAAACTTGAGGGGGTAATAGAATAAAGCAGATGCCGAGGCTTTTCTCGCTATTTTAATTTCTTTTAATGCTAAATAAAATGATGATAATGGTTCTTGAATGTGACGATTAAACGATTCCAAAAAGAAAAGGCAGTAACCAAATTTGTAAATTGAAAGTACATTACCGATGACACAAACGGCATAGGTGTATTACGTCGTGCTTGGGATCTATGCAAACACATAAAAAGCATTGGCATGCCCAAAGATTTAGGGGAGAGAGAGAGGAGGAAAAAGGTGGGGAGAAAGTGAAGTACAGCAAATAACAGTAGTAGATGAGAGTTCACCAGAACCACTACTGTTATTCTCTTCATGCAAACAAAGGGAGGCATGGGAGATAGCAGCATGTTCAAAATGGAAAACAACTTCATTAAAAATTCAATCAGAACCATTTATAGATGATTGAGAAAACTTCATTTGCTACGTAAAAGGAAAAAAGGGAAAGCATGTGCTAGTACTTTTACAAGCAAGGCCACATCCTATAAATTATGGGTGTAGACGGTAACACCATGTCAATGTGCTGATGTGGGGTCGCATCCCAATCACGTACACATTTATAATCCAGCCCCAACCCAAAAACACACACAGAATTATATTATATTTGACAAGCCCATGCCACATTTGACTGCTTAATGTCTAACGTAGACATCAGTAGTATCATACCAATAGACATGTATGTAACTTATCGTGGCATCACAAAGCAACAATATGAAGACATAATAAGACAATAACTTATTTTCACTATACATGTCATGACACTCATATTTTTATTTTTTTTAAAAAGGACCCACCCCCACCCCAAAAAAAGAAAAAAAACACCAATCTTTTGTTAGGATGCACCTTCAAGTGACGTGTGCTCATTATCAAATCTGATGCACAAATTGCTTGCAAAAAATAACTTTATACTGAAGCATTTACATGGATATGAACCATGTTCTCGACCAAATCTGATGCATTAATTATTGGCCAATTGCAGAACTTACTTGACTATAGCTCTTCTTGCTTTCCAGAAATGTTTTTGACCTATTATTCCTACAACATCATCAGGAGACAAATCTGTGCCAGACATTGAATCAACTGCTGAAGTCTCAGATACATCATCACCTCTGTCGAGACCTCCTGTCGGTAATGACCTACATGTGTCTTCCTGAGACTCTGCATAATTAGTATGATTGTTAGGACTTCTCCACACCTCTTGCTGAATATCTTCCACAAGAATCGAAGAGTTCTCATAGCCCATGCCCCTAGTTTGATCAATTGAGAGACAATCACCCTGTACAGTCTCATTTGCCTGCAAGTCATCTCTGAATACATGATGTGAACAGCTGTTGGTATTATTCAACCTTTGCAAATAATTTGGAGGATGATCCCCATGTGCATTACTTGATGCATTCGTCTGCTTCGAGGGACTTTCAGATTTTTCTCTGGATAATGAATCAGAATTGTTCAACTTCTCCCTCGACACCACAAACTCTTTTGAATTGTCTTCCCTTGGCCTACTGTCCTCCCGTCTTAAATTGTGCTCTGACGAACTGAGATGTTTTGGCTCTTTCTCATAGTTTTTTTGAAATTTCACAGAACGCCCTGAATGAGCTGCACCTGGGAGAGAGTTTCTTTCCTTATCCATGCTATTACAATTTTCAATGTTCTTGGACCGAACAAAGATCGGAACCATAAAATCTTCTTCGTCTTGCCTCTTTTTTGGCTCTATGTGCACCAAAGGTGGGTTTAAATTGGTACCTCGAGTTGGCTTGTCAGCTGGATGTACTGAAGGAGGAAGCTGATGTGGTAAAAACATGCCTCTTTCATGTCCACTACCCTACAAGCACATATTGTTCGGAAAAGTCAGCTCTTTGAATACAAATAACCAGAAGATGAAAGAAAGTATCCTACAGGAGTAAAGGATGAATGTTTATATCACATCGCAAATTCTACAGTAAGTACAAATGTTTTTAGTTATGATGTGTGACCCCATGTAAAGTAGGGACACAAAAGAAGGAAATTGGCTTGCATGAAGTGTGTACTTGGGGAAACTTTCTGGGTAAAGGGAAATATAGCTTTTCTCAAACAGAACAGATGACCGCAGATAAGGGTTATGGACAAGGAAACAGATATCAATGCTACTTTAACCTAATATCAAAGGAACGGTTGATCCCTTGATTTGTTCCAGACTGTGCTCCCAAGGGAAGAAACATGTTGTATATTAAAGAAAAAACTTCCGTAAGATCTAGAACTGCATAGTAGAGATACTACTCACAAGTCTTCCGCACTGTCTAAATAGTAGTAATATAACTAAGCGAAACACATGACTATGTCAGAATCAGTACAAAAACCATTATAGCTTATCACTGCGACCAGGATAACAAATTTCAAGATATCACTATGTCAACCATTCACATAACTATAGTCCAAATTATTTGTATAGCTGCAAATAAGTTTTGAATCCGTTATATTTTTAAACAAAAGAGAATCGAAAACCTTCTATAACAATGGATAAGAGCATTAAATAAACAAACACTTTAACGCATTTCCAACTCACTTGGCTTGACGAAGGAAGAGTCAGATTGGAGTTATTATTGGTGTTAATTGGCATTGAAGCGGGATTGAATCTCTGAGAAGGAATACTAAGTTGTTCATAGAGGGCCATCTTGTTCCTCGGAGGTGCTCTTGGCCCTCCCTTCTCTGTATCATTAATATGAAGCCTTGGGAACATAGGTCCCATATTTTTTTCTTCATCTTTGCCTCTCTTCATCTTCTTCCTCTAAACTGTCTCTCCTTATGTCCACAATCAACACAAACTTCAACCAAGAAAACCAAGTCTAACATGAAATTTATCCGAAAATCCAATGACCCAGAACTCAGAAATCAAACCCAACTTGCACAAACTTGAGAAAATACACATCCAGATATCAAAAAATCAGTTTCTCCTGGCAATACCCTAATCATTCAAAACTCAGACCTTCATATTCAAACAAACAACTTTCAAATTACCTCAATTTCACGGCTTGAATCAGCAAACTCTATCCTTCGTCCTCATATGAACCGATCCCTTCAAGACCTAACACGAGAGATTTGAAACAACAGAATTCCAGCTGAAACTCATGAAATAAAAACCAACCCACCAGCAAAAGTACCAAAATCTCACACACACAGAAACCAAAATAGGAAAATTTACACGAAATCGATCGAATCAATAATAACCATAAAAGACAAAAGCTCAAAATTTTCAACAAAAAAAATGAAGAGATAAACAAGAACGCCTCAAGCTTTGAGCTTCAGTGGTTAAATTAATATAGGAATAAATGAGAGAAAAAGAGGAAAATGCAACAGATTCGAGCAGAGAAAAGAGGAGCAACGACTGTTGTGTATGAAAGGAAAAAGGGGCAAAAAGTGCGATGTTTGTGGACCCAGATCCGGATAGAACCGCAACCTAGAACATCCCTCTTTCTTATCGGAGATAAATACTGCTTCTTCTATATTTTAACAAGTTTGATTTCTTTCTAGTTTTATTGCACACCCCACCAAAATAGATTGAGAGATTTGATGTGTATAATTGTATTTCTTAATTTGATTTTCTTTCTTTTTACACGTACAAGATTTTGTACCAACTAGAGGAGATTGGAGAATCAGTTGAGGGTCCTACAGTTGAGGCTAAAAACCTTAAAATGCCACCTTAAACTTAAAAACGTTCTAAATAAGAATACATCGGAATAAACTTCAAGATTAGATACAATAAATGTTTTATTTTGTCGTTAACCTTGATAATGTTCTATGATAAATGGATAATATTAGAACTGAAATTTTGAATTTCACTGTATTCATAATTACAGTGTTTTGGCACTTACAAAGTTAAAAAAATAATAATAATAAAATAATAAGGGATATAGAAATACGACACACTTTACACATGTAAAATCTCTAAATTAACTTGAAATAAATGGGTTAATCAAGTAATTTGATATTGTTATAATTCAAATAGGGAGACTTTGTACGGTTTGTCACCTCGTAATAATAATATGTATATATATAATTTTAGCATGCGGAAAATACTTAACTGGCATTTTCAATTTACTAAATTGTAGCTCCAGTTTTATTATTATTCCTGTTATGTAACCTCTCGAGTTTAGATTTTTATACTCCGTAATATATTATTCCTATTCTACTAATTGTTGCTGATCTTTTCATCACTGCTAGTTTAGATTTATATGTAACACACACATACTTGGAATCCAACTACATTTTTACTTAACACACATAATAATATATAACGCACACATAAAGTTGTACTTTATAAAGTACGTTGTACATCAAGTACATTACCAAAATTCCAAAAATTAGAAACAATGCCCCCTTTACCGTAAATAAAACGGGTCAATTTTAACTTTCTAAAGTTAATTAGACGCAGTTTATGTAGATTTTCTATAACTAATTACATATTATGGAAGAGTAAAAAGTTTTTAAGATTGACTTTAGTAAATTTATCTAAGATTACTTTCAATTTTAATATGTTTTGATAATTTAATCAACAATGTAATTGTACATAATGAAATATTGTGTAAAAATATTAAAACACACAAATTTTTACATAATTTTATGATAACTTTGATATATTTTATAGATTCAACAAATTGAAAAATCTAAATAACCGAAAAATATACGTAATTAACTCCATTAGATAAAAACTTTCCACAACTTCAATTTTAATAAAATTATATTCAATAATTTGTTTTTGTACGCTCTTTTCATATGTATAATTGGATCATTTCTTAAATTATCAAAATATAATATAATGAAGGTGATATTAGATAAATTTGATAAAGTCAATGTTATGAGCATTTTGCTTGTTATAAAATTGAATTGGATTAATAGTGCTTTATAGCTTGTGTTCATGAAATTGTTGACTAAAATTAAAGTGACACGATATAGACACCAACAATTTACACAAATAAATATATACAAATATATGTGGTAAATTATTAATCATTAAAATTTTAACTATGATTCATCAAGGTTCACCAATCTCATATAAAATTTAGCCACATCAGCTTGTACATATTTATTTTTGTATAAATTGATGTTTTTAGCACAACTCAAAACTAAATGATGATATATATTTTTTAAAACATAACAAATTAACATTTCTCTAAAAAGTCAAAAGTAATTATAATTTTCAACTGAGTGGGTGTTAATGTATTACCTTAATTGAATGTCATTGTCTTACGGTATTCCTAGATCCGTGAATCCACTAAATCCTCTAAAATATTACAGAAGTAAAAGAGTACAACATATGCGTACTGAAAAGTGAGATTGAAGTGACATCCGTGTATTGATATTCCATTCTACATAAATACCATGGTCATCGGGACAGTTGTATTGCACTCTTTTAGGATAAGGAATTCAGGCTTTTTTTTCCTGCAAAATTATGCCCTGTTTCCGTCACTCTTATTTTTAATTTTTTAAAACAAAATTTTTTTAACCCTTTAATTTAATTTTTAAATCAACATCAGAAAATAAATAGGACGGAGAATTCGACCACTGGCTTTCCCTTTAAAAACTCGCAAAATTGCATGAAGTAAAAAAAAATCACATAAGTAAAAACTTTATAATTTGAAATAATATTTCCATAAGTTACAAACAAAACAAATATAAACTAAATAAAAAAAATTCAAATTTTATAGTAAAAGATGATTTAAATTGACTTGGAAAAAAACTGATCTTAACTCTTAAACAGATGAAGTGTAAAATAAAGAATCCGATTATCTAGAATTTCATAAATATAATTTAATCTTCTTTCCATTTTTAAGCTGAATACTAAAATTATTTTGCAACGGTAAAATAATTTCCTCGATTTGGCTTACAGCCTAGCAATTACAGGTGTTAGTGTAGTTACCCTTATCAAAGAGCGAAGGAAAAAAAAACACACTCCGAAATAAATAGAAAGCATATGCGTCACTCTTTCTATTTAAATTTAGTATTATAGTATGTGATATCGTTGGAACAAAAAATTACTTTTGTGAAATATTTGATGACAATTAATTATTGATTTGGATGCATAATTTTTACTTTGACAATATTATTTGCCTAAATTCTCGGGTTAAAATCCAAATCCACCATTTTAGAACCATTAGAAGCATTAACCTGCTGACGGGGTTACAATTTTTTCAGCATTTTTATCCGCAAAGAATTAATGTATATATGTAATTAAAATGGAGTACAGGGGAAAAGAAATTATTTTTGGAATCCACCGAACTGGTATCGCTAACCGCTAAATTTTGCGAACATGTCAGTTCCAGCAGGTGCTGACGGCGGAAGGTCAGATCGACCAAGTCCAGATCCTGTACCCATAGCTCTACCCATGTAGTACGAAGTTGAGGGTGCTTGAGAAGTTTCCTCTGTTTCCTTTAGTCCAACAACGCCAACGTCTGCAAGATTTACCTTTTTGGCTGCATATAAACAAGTTGGGAAAAATAAGGAAACCAAAAAGAGAGAAGAAAAAAAAGAATTACCAATTTCATACAGAATCTTCAAACCAATAACGCAAGGCTTTCTAAATTATTGCAGCATCGAGATTATAAATTCACAGGCCAAGGCATAGTGTGTTGTCCTACTTGATCTTGATTTGAATAGCAGAATGCATTTTATCATGCAACAATAAGTTTCACTTGATTTGACAATGAGCATGCGAGACACTACAAAGAAAGGAATTTTATGTAGCTAGGGAAGGAATACTTACAAGCACTTATGTTAAGATCAATTAAGCCGCGGCTTAAAGAATCCGCCCATATCCCAGATTTAACTTGAAAAGAATCTTTGGATGGAGTTTTTGATTCAGCTTGAGACTTTTCATTCAGATTATTAGGATTCGCATCCTCGAGAAAATTTTGTGAGGGCTCCTTGGATAATGAATCAGAGTGGGAAGAGACTGAACCAAAAAGGTTGGAGCCATCAAAAGTGTTTGATGAAACTGTAGCAAATGGATCAACTGTTTTGATAGTTACTTGCTCAGGTTCTGATTTATTATCCGGTTCTGAGACAAATGGAAAAACCACTTTGGTTGTCATTGGGTCAGGAGCAGCGAAAAAATCTGTTGTCGAAGAAACTGCAGAAGATGAGGTTTTATTCTCTGGTTGTGAGGTAGGTGGACCAACTACTTGTGTTGTCACTGCATCAGCAGCATCAAAAAAGTCTGTTGTAGAAGAAACAGCAGAAGAAGTGGGTTGGGATGCAAATAGATCAACACTGGTCTGCATAAAAAACTACTATATAATTAGTTTATGTGCAGAATAAAAAGACAGAATCACTAGATTCACAAAAAAAGTTGTTAGATTTCAACTTTAAAAGTACCTACAGGATGTTAGAACTAGAGATGAGCTATAGCTCATTTTCTTATCTACCTACTCCTGCTATGTATATGAATCATATTCTTTTTAAAAATTCAATTGTACATATTAAAAAAATATCCAGAAATACGGATTAAATCAACTTTAGATACTCTTATCGGTGCCTCATTCACAAATTGGTACCTCAAGTGAATTTCTTAACAAACTAGTATATGCTCATTAACAAATTGGTACCTCAAGTGAATTTCTTAACAAATTAGTACATATACTAAATTTTTTATATAGATCGAAAAATATCCAGAAATACAGATAAAATCAACTTTAAGTATTCTTATCGGTGTCTCATTAATAAATTGATACCTTAAGTGAATTTCTTAACAAACTAGTAATAAATTAATACCTCAAGTGAATTTCTTAACAAATTAGTAATAAATTGATACCTCAAGTGAATTTCTTAACAAACTAGTAAATATACTAAATTTTTTTAACATAGTGAACTCTGTACTAAATTATTTAAACAATCGTCAAATCTCACCTTATTTGTCAAACAGAAGTTAATAGACTAAATACCACATGCTGATAATGTATGATGATATGGATACTAAAATTACAAATAATAAAAGAATAGCAATATGGGTCGGGTCAAACATGACCCATTAAATAATTTTGGGTTCTTTTAGATTAAATATGACTTTTCTTTCCCTATACCCTCCTCTTCGTCCCGGCCATCAAACCATGCAAAATTCAACAAGAAAAATTCCACATAGGAAATCTCAATCATTAGCAATATCTAAATTAAATTAGTAAACGAATAGATTCAAACTGGTAAGATGTGTTTCCATCTTGGGATTCCACCGTACAGCAAGACAAATCAAGATACAACCAATTAAATTTTACTTTGATCCAAAATTGAAAATCACACCTTACCTTACCATCGATAAGAAGAAGAAAACGAGAGATTGTTGGACCCATTAGGCTCGTTCGAATCTATAAAAGCGAAGATGCAGCAACTTAAACCAGATCGAGAATCACACATGCTGGACATGGAGGATTTCAAGATTCACCGGATAATGGTGGAGGTGCAGCGGCTGCCAAAATAAATCTGGCAGGGGTGGTGAATGGCCAGAAAAATTGATATTTTGTTTCTTTTAGATTTGAAATAGAGATTTTATGGTTAGTGTAAGTAATTTAAGATTTATGGTTCCAGTAAATATTTTGATTTGTTAATCGAGTATACGAGTTATAATGTATTTTTCTTAATTTGGAACCTTGTTGCTGGTAGCTCGAAAAGTTGGAGTTTTGTTGGAGGTAAGAAGAAACTGTCAGAACAGAAATTGCTAGCTGATTTGTGGGAGAGAAAAGGTATTTCGCAGATCTTGAAAAATGTGATTTGCGATGTTGTGACCTTTCTACGGTTTTGGTATTTGAGTCGTAGATCAAGTGATTGGTGTATTTTTACATCTAGTGTTACTTCGTATTTTGAATGTAATTGCACAATTTCGTTCATGGAAAGTATAAACTTTTGGCGTTTTTAATTTTGATTCTGATATTTCTCGTGAAGTGAAAATGGTGATGATGTATGAGAAGATTTCATATGTGAATGGAATAGAATAATTAATAGCTTCAAAACAGAAAATTAGTTGACTCAGGGTGACTCAGTATTGACTCAATATTAACTCAGAAATTTGATCTTAAAATTCATATCCAACCGATCATATTGAACATTTGCCACATCAGTTAAAAAAATTGACACATTAGCATCAAATACTGTCAAGTAATTCTATTTTGCAGAAATTCTTAACGGATTCCTAATTTTTAATGAAATGATAAATTTTTTTAGTACGGGTATCAATTTGTTAAGAAAATCGCTGGAGGTACTAATTTGTTAATGAGGTATCAATACATGTACTTAAAGTTAATTTAACCATAACTAAATATAATCTAAAAGGTAGGATGAGAGTAGATATTGGAGTGCAAATATCATTGTATCAAATACAAAACCTCCTAGAAAAATATATGCCTTGGGTCTCAAAATTTACCCCTACGTCTGCACTGGGTGATGCTGATACAAAAGTTGCATTGGCAAACAAATCAACTTCTGATGATATGCTACTCACAGTAGGATTTTGCTTGGGAACGGGTGCTGGTGCATCCATGAAGTTCGCAAACAGATCCACTTCATGAGAGCTTCCAGCAGTGGACTCTGACAAAAAGTAAGGTACAACAGAATTAAAGGTTAAAACACATCCTCCACTTTTGAATACATAAAATGCCGAATGGCCATATCTCAACATGCATATACGATATATGGATATGATATAGTAACTATAAAATTATTAGAAAGGTATCTTAAACAAGGGCACTATTTTCATAAAAACAGCCCAGCTACCAACCTGGTGAAACTAATGATAGTCCATAATGTAGTTAATATTGAATTGCTAAAATAGGAATACACTAGGTGTGAAGATCAATTCTAACGGATTGATAGAAAACTTCATCTACATTACTCCCAATGCTCACACTCTTGGAAATTATATTACATTAAACTTTAAACCAAATATGATAAGAATTGAATATGATGCATAGTATTCAAATGCTTACTAGAACTGGAAGTTCCCCGAGGATCAAAATCGTCATCATATTGACTTTTAGGTGGAATGGAATTCTGAGAGGGCATCGAAGCTTGCTTAGTTATCTTTGTCACAGGCTTTGATGCAGAAGTGACCCGACTCCTGTGAGGGACATTAACATTCAGTGGAAAGACACAATAAAGCTACCGAAAGACTCATATGATACTGGCTCTGTTGATAATTACCGAATGAATAGATTTAAAAAAAAAATAAAAAACAAAAAATCTACTTGAGAGGTATCACTAGAAACAAACCTTTTTTATTTATTTTAAAAATTCAGTAAGTTAGCACAATTTGAATATAGAATTTTGCAAAAGTAGTATGAACAAAAAAAGATGTAACTATTTTTTAGTAATAGATTAAGTATGATACTTCATAAACATTTTTCACATTAATGCAAACAGAAATACAAACCTCCCATAGGGAGTCGATCCCTTTGAAGTATTCTCTTGATTATTGGCAGCAACCCCTCGACGTGGCTTACTAGTACTCTTCTCAAATTTATCTTCACCAAATCGATCCCTGTCTTTATAACTGCCACTAAAACTGTCAGTACCGTCTCTTGTGTAACTAAAGCCTCCATAACCATCACCACACCGGGAGCTACCATATCCTAGTGAGGCTGAACCTGATTTATAAGTTATTCCAGTTGATGAAAGTCCAAAGTACCTACCAGGGCAAATAATCACTCGTAAACATGTGAAATTCAGGGACTTCAAGCAGATCTAGATAATTATACATAATATGAATTCACTAAATTTAACTTACTTATCACGGGTTGCAGCTGCTTTATCTCTAACTTCTTGTATCTTATCTTTATTATTCAAAAGAGCCACTATATTCTCTGCCTTCTTCCTCACATTAATTCCCATGTCCTTCCCGTTTGGCTCAACATATTCAAAACTTGAAAGAGCCTTCACTTGATTAACACCAATAATATTACCAAGGAGAATTAATGATCATAACCTCTGGAAGAAATTGGATGAGAAACATAGCAGTGCTAAACTATAAACATACCGAGATCTGAAAAGTATGTTCAATTATGTCGTCTACTGCCCGTTCAGATCCATTAGCCACCAAATACTCTATAACTGCTAACGACTGAGACATAACTGGAAATTAATATATGATACACAGAAAAGATAAGAAATACTACGTAGGAACCATTCATTGTGGAGGGTAGAGGAAGCATAATTCAGAAATAGGCAAATTAATACCTTGTAAACATAACGCCAGTTCCGACCAGTTTCGCTCAATCTAGTCCAGAGAATGCCCATAACCATCTGACATTCTGAGCTGAAAGTTATGCCAAAAGATGAGAATACAGGAAAAAGGAAAGTTAAAAAAAACATTTCAGTAACGGGAAAAAAATGTGAGGAAGAAGAACATGAGATCAGTTAGTTAATTTTTCAAAACAAAAAACAAAGATTAGGATGTACAATTTCTTTGTTGCTTGCGCAATCTCTGCCAATACAGTACCATGAGGTCCCCAAGGTTCATCATCAGTTGCATCCAATACCTGCACAGAGTTAAATAGTCACCGCAAAGGAGTTTATTAAGCCAAGTAACTATTCATCATTATAAGCCAGTCACTAGAGTATATATATATATATAATAAAAAAGGACTAAAGGAGTCCAACATATTTATTGGTTAGTCCGACTAATTTTTTGTTATTATGGTACATACAAGGAAACCCAACATTAGTGCAAGGACCTTTCAGGAGTTCACTGTTTAGAAAAACAACCAAATTTAGTACATGAATTACCGTAATGTCAAGGCAAAAAGAGGAAGAAACCCTCTAGCCTTGTACTTCTTGCGGAACACAAAAGGTGAAGAAATGGCCAAAAGACTGTAACTAAGAAGAAATCAGTAAATTGATCAAATATAAGAGATTATCTATGGACCAAACTATCACTTGTATAATGTTATGGTATTTCAATTCCAAGACAACAGATGAGCAAAATTGAAGAATGCACATTTGAGTTGAGCATGTCGGCGTCACCATCATTTTGAACACAACAAATTGTTACAATTTCTATAGTTATGTGTAGCTAGCACTTTGGTCATGCACAATTTTCTGAACATAGAAACATAGTTTTTCATTCCAAAATTTTAGAGAAGCATCACTTTATAATTTTCAGATATGTTGTTACATATGCATCCATTGATTATATTTAGTAATCTTGACACCAAAATTTTAGAAAAACCACCACATAAAATCACACGGGAATTTCACGATTATAGTTCATAAACAGGAATCCGTTTAACATTCATGTAAATACCACATATTTAGGTATAAAAGATGCATCTAGCTATCTGTATATATACATAAATATTGAAGAACTGAAGAGACATGAAATTAACGCTTCTCACCTTCTGTTCGATTTCAGGAATATGCAGAACTTTCAAATTAACCTCCCTCTTTCTGCAATTCAGATACAGAATCAAATGTAGGTAATTACATTCCAATCAATTCGTTTTAAATATCATTCATATAATCAACTTATTATACAAACATAGACGTGGAACTCACATTTCCCGGACAGTTTGATCGATGACCTTCATGAAATCCATGCTTGAATCTGTCGAAATCAAATTTAGAAATGATAAAATAAAACCCAAATGTATGAATTACCTGAGAATTTAGGGAATATATGATCGAAACAGTTTTTGAGTTGGTAGAATGAAATTTGTAAAATTAAAGAAATTTTTTTGAATTGATCTCTACTCCGCGAGGACAGCTTATTCTTATAAGATTTGAATGGAAATACAAATTATAATTTTGGATGTGGAAATTTAAGGTTAGGTAATTGGAACTCTTTTTCTTTTTTTTAGATTACCTAATTTTATATAAGAAAATTAGTTAGTTTCACCTTAAATTTGATTTTAATAATTTTCAATTTAATGCACCACAATTATGGTTCTTTATAAACAAAGAACACCATCCATTTATTTATCAACAATCTAATGTCAGCTACATTAGAAATATATTTTACCAATATGATTTCCTAACGAAAAAATAATATCCACCCTTGCACACAAACCCATATAATTTTCTTACATCCCTGTAACATATGAGTCATGTTTATTTAAAAAATGTTATTAAAATAACAATAAAATATGTTCAATACAAATAATAAATTGCTTGGTCTATTTTTCGGTTTGAAATGCCTGAAAATTAAGAGAATTTAATTTTCAAATGAATGTTAATTCAGCTAATAAGACTCAACTAACAAGAGAAATTAATATTCTCTCATTAAATTGAGAGTTTAAGTTTTATTTGTTATCTTTCTTAATAGATAATCCGTAAATAACATTGTAATTTATTAAAATTCTAACCTTGTAATAAAGAGATTATTCTCGCATACACTTCTTGTAACGGAAAAAAAATCAAAGAAATCTTTTTGTTCTTTGCTCGATCATAAGGTATTGGTGTTAATTGGGAAAAAAAGAAGAAATAAACTCTAATAACTTATTTCATGAATTATATAAACATGAAATAACATAAAGAAAATAAATTAAAAACACATAACATTTTTTGTATTCGTTATATCTAATGTCCTACAATTTCAAATATAATAAAAAATTACAATAGAGCATGAAAGTAATAAAATTCATATGTTAATTTTTATATATATTTTCCTTCGACATAAACAAGAATATTACAATTTTCTAGTTACAACAAAAGGTTTTGTTTTACCATTAGGAAATAAGAGTAATACATAAGTTTATTTATTTTTTCTTTTTTGCTAAAATAAACCTATTTGTTTGTTGTATTAGTAGCTGGTGTGAAACTCATTCAAGTTATATATTCATTGCATTTTATGAACATAAGATTAAGTTTTAAAAAGTTAAATTGACTTGGTTTTCAAATATAAAATATTTATTTCATTTAGTGATGTATTAATTGATTTAAATAGACATCATTTTTTCTTTTTATCCTACCATTACGTTAGTTAATATAGTTACAAAATTTTGGAAATATTGTAGTAAGTTACTATTCCCTCTGTTAAAAAGAGTAAAGAGTATCATTTGAAAAAAAAAATTTGTTCTAAAAAAAAGTTACATTTGAATTTTTTTTTTGTTATTTTGCTATAAATTAAAAGACTTTAAATTACAAACTTGTAGATTTCATTATAACTTAAAAATTCATAACAAATTTTATGATAAAAAATTATTATTTGTACATTTAATTCTTAGTCAAAAATACAAAATTAATAATCGTTAAAAATCTAAATATTGCTCTTTTTATGGAACAAAAATTGTATCATATAAAATTTTAAAATTATATATTGGAAAAAGAAGTTGCATTACACATTACCTGTGAATTTATTATTTTGTGATCGACTGTTGAATTTCATATTATTATTATTATTATTATTATCATCTATTCTATTAAGCGCCCGCACCCTTGTGTAACTGCTCATTCTTGAAGCTTTTATGTATTGCATGTTTTGACAAAAGGATAAAGAAGTTTCAGTTTATTGGAAGCCCCACTATAGGCTGATTATTAGGGATAAGCTATCAAATAATTTTAAAAGTGATAAGTTTCGGGTACATTAATACTTGATACACACAAACAAATCTGATTTACATTCAAAAGAATAATGCTATTAATATTATAATATTAATGTAAGCATTAAATAAATTCATCACGCTTCACGTGCGTAGCGCGTGTTCATGATTTTTGTGCTATCGTATTTTGTATCCAAAGAATAAACATTACAAGCACTAGTGTGAGTACAATTTACGCGCGACAAGCCCAATACATGGTCCATGTATAGACTTGAATTGAGCTTGTCTTTCTTGTGAGCTTCCATCACAGCCCAGTAACTCTTGCTCTCCGTGTTTGCGAAGCTTTACCAAAAATCTCAACGCGAGGAAGTCTCCCCCTTACTCCGACTTCATCATTATACCTTTTATTGTCATCATCCCCATCGATCGATCTCTCTCATCAAATCATTATTCATCGCGATCATACCAATCCGCAGGTTACTTCTAATTCTCTTTATGTTTCGGTGATAGCATCATAGAATGAATCAATCATCCAATTGAAGTATTTTTCTTCGTTTTGTTTCAGGATTTCTCAATAATTTGGAGTTGATTTAGAGCTTAATTCACCATGTTAAATCGAATTTTTGGCAAACCTAAGCAAGAAGCAAATGCCGTAGCAACATTAGACAAGTTAAACGAGGTATTTATTTATTTTTGATTAATTCATTACTAGGCGTTGTTTTTTATGATGTAATGTTTTCTTTTTTCAATTTATAAGAATGGAACATGGAGCTTTTGAGTTTTAATACATCTACCGTTAATTGATGTAATTAAGTAACCGCGTAATTGATTATTTTGGGTTGATGGGAAATTGTTTCAGTTGTGGGAATATATCTCCTAAAGATGTTGTTCTTAACAGCGTATGTTTTAACAGTCCTGATTTATAAATGTGGATAAAACAAGTGTCTGGTGGTTAGATCTTTTTATTCTGCAGCGCATCATGGTTTGTTTGCCTCTAAGGGAGAAAAGAAATGGTCATCTCCTCTATTCAGTCAGCAGCTGGATGAATGTTCAACTTTGACAAATTGGTCCCTAAAGCATACCAGTAAAGAGGGCCTTGAAATGCTTACCAGCAACTTTGTTGGTGATAAATGGCAAGGCTGATTACTGAAGTAGAAATGGCATAATGAGAGAATAGCGAAATAGAGGAGCAGAAAAGGGATGAGAAGTGTTGGGAGGATGTCAACAATTTGGGTCTTTAGAGAGACATCTGCAGAGGGAGAAAACAATAGGAGAGAGTTTGGTTAATGACTGAAGGATTGGATCTTTGGAAGGGTCTCAAGAGAGTGGTTTCCAACAAGGAAGGAGTGCGTGGGAATTTGTAAGATCTATAGCTTTATGGTTAGAGGAGTCTCAATAAGGGAATTAGTTCACTTTGATTATTTAATAAAGTTTAGTAAGATTTGACAGAGTTACCCCATCAATATGCAGTTTCTATTCTAAAGAACTACAAAAATAAAAATAAAAAATTTGAACCAAAGAAATAAAAGCAGCAAATGAATATGTGATACTCTTTCTGTATCAGTTTCCATTTCGTAGCTGATTGTTCCCTACTTTGTGCAGACCCTTGAAATGCTAGAGAAAAAAGAAAAAGTTCTACTGAAGAAAGCTACTGCAGAGGTTGAAAAGGCCAAGGAGTTCACTCGAGCCAAGAACAAAAGAGGTGCGTCCGTTACTTTTTTAGTTACCGCACTAGTGTGTTAGTCATTTTGTTCTTCTCTTACTCTTTTTATTTCGTATACTTTTTAGTTTGACCGTTTTGTGTAGTATTTACTCGTGTTTTCTTATCTATGCTATAAATATGAAGGAACCAATTTTTGTCGTGATTGGACTGTTTTCATATTTTTTTTAACTATAAACATAATCTATAGAAAATAGATTTATTTCCTTCAAAAGAATCAAATTAAATTCCAATTTGAAAGATCAATTAAAAAATATTCATTTTAGAATCAAAAGCGGAATTTTTATTCCTTTTCTAATTTAAGTACTATTTCAGTTTCAAACAAATGATTTAGAATTTAATTTGGAGATTCAATTCCAATATAAATAATTTGAAATTTATTCGTTCAGCTCCTTATTGATAGATCTTTCTCACTTTAATCCGCGCTAGAATTTCCTCTAATATAATCAAAAGAATTTAGAAAAACAAAAGAATTTAGAATTTCCTCTAATTTCTTTCTGTCCTAATTATGATAAAAAATTTATAGTCTAGTTTGGAAGTTTAATTGCCAAATATTTAATTTAGAATTGACATTGGAATTTTTTTTCCTTTCCTAATTTGAATTCTATTTCAAAACGAACAGTTTAAAATTTTTTTTAGTTAACTCTTTATTGGTAGAATTTTCTTACTTTATTTCGTGTTAGATTTTCTTCTAATTAATTACCGCGGGTTGAACTTTTAAACTTTAATTTAAGCGAAAATTTTCTCTTATTAATTGTTAAAATTATATCATGTATAGCATATTCTACCACAATATGTGCTTGTCCCTGGATCTAATTCTAGTATTACTTTATTACTCCCTCCATTTTTTATAGTGGCTATTTTAGAGTTTTGGTCCCTTTTTTTTTTTAACTAACTGTTCTCATATCTCAAGAAAAAGACAAACTTATTGTTCCTCAACTTCCCTTTTATATTTTTAAAGTTTAGTAGGAATGTAGTATTATTTCTCATAGAAATCTGTGCCTCTCTCTTTTTTCATGCAAATTAAATAAGGACAATTATGGAATAACACCGATAAATTTAATGCTATAATGCTTCTTCATCATTAATCTTGGTTTGTGTGGTTTGATGTAGAAAAGCTACTTATTAAAAAACATTGGAATATCAAAAAAAATTCTAGTATCACTTATTTTAGACGAGGCTTGATGGTTGTTTGCTTGTATGTGACACATAAAGCAGTTAAAGTGGGATTGCTCCTTGATATGTATTAGAGTGAAAGAGCAGGAAGAACTCAAACGAAGGCTGAAGGCCCTTGGTAAAATGCATCAGTATAGGTGTTTGAGGATTTTTGAAGAAGCGTAACTATAAACATGATTAGATATGCATGTTTCTTATTCTAGAACCCTCCTAACACTATATAGTGATATTCTTTTTTCATTTTCTCTTACAAGCTGTAAGGTTTCTAATATATCCCTTTTATTAGTTATTATTATTATTAATATCTTCTTTGCCTTCAAATTTGGGACACTGTGCTTTTTTATTTATTAATGTCTACATTATCCACATAAAGAATGACAAAAGAAAGTTATGATTCTGAATGCCATTGTTAGAACTGTATTATCTTGTTGGATTTCGGTTTGCGCTACAGCAGCAGGCCATATTATGATGGTGCTTCTCTTAACATTACGTGCTCAGTCCTTCCTTTAATACTAGACATGGCAAATGTGTAACTAAATGAGTCATGGATAACCTTTTAATGAGAAAGTGTTATCCATGAGTCCATTGGGTAAACCATTTCCGAAGTATACTTAATACTATCTAGTGAGTGAATTTTTTAATAGTCATAAACTTCAAAAATCTTGCAGAGGCAGCCTTTTAGGTTCTTCTTTGTGCAACGTCTAGTGCCTGTTGATTCAACACTTAATCTTTCCTTTAGATTCTCTTGCTAGTTGCTACCAGCTCTAGATGGCTGATTTCATAGTTATGTTTCTTGTCCTATAACTGTTGTATTTTGCACCTGGTGACTGCTTTCTGCATTGTATATAGATTCAATTTCAAATCCTTTTACTGTTAATTTTATTTTTGCTTGATCAACTTTCTATCTTATTGCTGTCTTACAGCGGCAATACAATGTTTAAAGAGGAAGAGGCTTTATGAACAGCAGGTTGAGCAGCTAGGCAATTTTCAACTGCGCATTCATGATCAGGTGCTTGTCTCACAATATGTTACCTAATTTAATATTGTGATTTGTGATCTCTTTTGTAATTTAATTTAACTGTTGCTGAAATATCTAATCAAGCTTTGATATCAGATGATAATGCTAGAAGGTGCAAAAGCTACAACAGAGACTGTTGACGCTTTGAGAACTGGAGCAGCTGCAATGAAGGCAATGCAGAAGGAAACGTAAGTTGCTTTGTTCTAAGCCTCCTTGATTGTCTCCTCGTTCCATATATTGCCTTTGTTATGGGCAAGAGTTATAGTGTTGCTTTCTAAGTTCTCTCTCTCTCTCTCTCTCACACACACACACACAAAATGTCTGGCTATGTATTAGTGGTCAACATTGCTTCCACCCACAGTCCAACCAAAAAAAAGGAAATGTACTTCCTGTATTTAAGGAATGTTATGCTTTAGGCCTTTAGCCATCATGACAGATTTGATCATATACATGCTGTGATTGGTCTAGAATTGAGTGAAACTTACAAAATGAAAATTTGAGAATGTTGACACTGTGAACTATTAGGGATGAGCTTTGCTATCAGCATGCGACAATAACTATTGAATTTCTTTCCAGGAACGTGGATAGTTGAGCTTTTCTTTTTTAGTACTACTAAGAGTGCATGTTTTGCCTGCTATATTAAACACATGCAGTGCTTCATTTCAACAATGCGCATGATGCTCCTAGATGTCTATGTTGCATATCTTTATGATCAGGTTATTTCATG
Organism: Centella asiatica; assembly: GCA_014636745.2. Lineage (NCBI taxonomy): Eukaryota > Viridiplantae > Streptophyta > Magnoliopsida > Apiales > Apiaceae > Centella > Centella asiatica. Next base: position 40,262,606 of record CM025780.1, on the reverse strand, counting down.
AACTTACATCTGTATCAATATTTTACTGACCTCGGTCTATGCATCATTAGTATCAGTAGATGTCACTGTCTTTTAAATGCTAAATTTTGTAAGATTTACTGCTGCAACACTTCTGTGCATACTCATTTGAAATTTATAAGTATATTCAGTATTAAGATAGAGAATTAGAGATCTTTTACTTCCTATTTTTTAACTGCATCTTGTTGCAGAAATATCGATGATGTGGATAAAACAATGGATGAGATCAATGAACAGACTGAGAACATGAAGCAGATTCAGGAAGCATTGGCAACACCCATTGGTGCAGCAGCTGATTTTGATGAAGTATGTGACTCTCTTATTTTTATTGTTTATGTAATGCATTTCCAACTTAGAAGGGGGCATGTTTTATGAGTTCATTGCTGCAGGATGAGCTTGAGGCAGAACTTGAAGAACTAGAAGGAGCTGAGTTGGAAGAACAGCTTCTCCAGCCTGCTACAACTGCCCCTACTGCTCCAGTGCCCGTACCTGCTGGCAGGCAATCATCACGTCCAGCTCCTCAGAAGAACACAGCAGAGGAAGATGAGCTTGCCGCATTGCAGGCAGAAATGGCTCTATAAATGGTATTCCTTCTCTATTTCACTCTTCTACTTTTCTGTGGTGATATTATGATCTCATTTTCAAATAAAGTTCCAAAACCAAACAGGTAGCAGCTGAGATCTAAATATCTGAGATAGTATTTTTTTTCCTTTCCTTGTGCAAATGATGATTGGAATGCCTGTTTTTAAAAGGGGTTTTGTTCTTTTTCTCGAAGGTTGAATTATGTTATTGTTTACTTGCTGCAGATAAGGCATGATGATAATTTTCATTTCGGTCTTCTGCATGTTGTACACAAGTTTGTCAAAAATGCAAAATAATTGGAACAATCAAATTATAGGAAACATATGCTTCCAGCAAAATAGAATGGTTTTTCAGAGTGGTAATTTTTTATTTTTTTTTACTTTTTTGATGTTTGTTAAATGTCCGTGTAAAAGAATTTTTCATAATTGATGAATTGTAGCTTGAACCTCCAAGACTTTGCTCAGTCAAATTTTCAGGATAGTGTCCAGAATCCAGACACATTTAAAGTACAACGATGTTGAACTTTTGAGATGTACTCTGTATAATTTTTCAGCCAAAAAATGTTTTTGTATGCAAATCAACAGTCGAAAGCGTGTATCAGTTTAGAAGGTTTCTAAAAATATGATTTTTAAATTATTTTAATTTTGTTTGGTTATATATTTAAGTTGTATAAGTTGATAGACTCATCTCGTGTTATAAAAAAGGGGGTGAGGAGGGCAGAAATCCCTGCTAAATTGTCAAATGTATTAAAGAAAGGAAGAAAGTACATCAGCTAAGCATACCCCAAAAATCATGTAAAATAATACCAGTAATAAACTGACATGATTAATACTACACCACTAAAAGAATCCAGCAGAGGTGACAACTTCAGTTGTTCCATTTTCTATATATTTGTGAATGAGATCACCAGTTTTGCTCATCATCATCTAGCTTCTAAATGACTTAAAGTTGGTCTATCAACCGATTTTCTGATTACCATCCCATCATCTTTCTATCTTTTTTGATTTGTTTGGTCTTATATCTCATCATATAATAGAATTTCCTTCTACTGGAATCATCTGACACTTCTTTCTTTCTCTTTTTTCCCCAGTTGGAAACATCAAAAAGTTATTTGTGTAAAGAGGAGCCGTAAATGGCATGTACTGTAAAAAATGGAGGTCAATGCTTGGGAACCTCTACCAAGAAGCGCAAATTCAACACTCATTGACGTGTATTTGGTGGTATGGAAACAATGTATAGATGGACTTCAAGACATAGTTTTCCATCCTGAATCTAGATTATAATTCAGTGTGCTACTTTTCTCGTGTTCCTTTCCCTGTTTTATTTATTTTATGATATTTACCTAATTGCAAAATCTGGTGAATAATATTGAATTTACATATTGAAACAAAGAAATTGTGCACGTCTTCTGGGATTGGAGACGCTATTTCTGTGCTGGTAGCTTTTACTTTGTTGACAAATCAATTATCATTTCTTATCTTATCATATTAGTGTTATTAGAAAAATGGGATGTTTAAACTTGGTTTTGGGATCATTGAACACGCTCAAGTTTCAAAAGTAATACACGTCGTAGCTGTGAAGTGATGTTCTTTTCAGAATACTTACGTGAACACCCAAATTAGCACAAATGATTTTCAGCTTTTGTCTTGTTAGATAAAATAGTCAGAGAAGATTAATTAGGAGTCCAGTATTTTACTATGTTAGCTACTTTCTATTACGATTTCCTCAGCTGTTCGCAACTTCAATGTGCCTTTTTTATAGTGGAAATAAAGTGAATTTTTTTTATTTGTTTTATGAAGCTATTATAACCCATCATAATTAGTTGGCAAAATTAATTTGCTTTATCTCAACCATTGAATGCTCTCACACGAATGTGAAATGATTCCTGCACCAGTTTAAGAGACTTTTAGCCTTGTGAAATTGATTCCTCTCAGTTTCAATATATACTCTGAAATGTGGTCTGACTCCATATATTTTTCAAAATAGTTTCTTACTATAAATATTGAATTAATCTACTTGATGTTGGGGGTATCATTTTGTGTCTCAAATTTTTACATCTTTGAAAGCAGAATTAATACAAGCAAAGTGGAAGAACACTACCGGAGCTTCTAATCAAAGAAACACCTCCAAAGCATAACTACACTCATGTAGAAAACTGGAAACTGAACATCATCCATACCAAAAGTATTGCTGCCGCTGATTGTGTGAAACCTGCCATTGCTTGTGTCAACTACCTGTTTTCTTTGTTTCACTAGTGAAATGGAACGGTTCTGAAGTAGGGGCATTGTCATGGACGTTTTTTTTCCTTTTAATTGCTTAGAGGGATTTGTTTTAACTGATAAAAGAAATCTCAATATTTATTTTGACAAAGACCTGTTCCCTTATTTTAATATTCTAGTCTTGGCAAGGAAGCAATTTGGTTGTCAACCCTGTAAAGTAGACCACTCAATTTGGAAACTACCAATTTGCAATTAATTAAGATATAAAACCATTGAGTTTCTATATCTGGAACTGTCAATCTATTTTCATTGTTATTATAGCGTATCACAGTCTGTGGTGGGATTGATAGTCTCTTGAATTAATAGTATTGACTTAAAAATAACATGCATTTGGTGTATGAACACATTTTACAGTTTTGGGTTCAAAATTGTCAGAGGGGGTTCGGTCAAATGCTGAAAGGGACTTGCTCCTAGCCTCCTAGTAGAAGCAAATTATAATAAAAACTTGAGCAACCCCAAAGTCTATATATATATATATATATATATATATATATATATATATATTAAGGGCAATTGCAAATACCGTACAAATTGACAGGAATCGGTTGGGGTTGGGAAGTGGGAACTGCGGTCGTATTTAATCATTTGTTTATTTTTAGTTTAAATGATTTTTATTTAGATTACTCGTTTATTGGTGCAGACCTTGAAAGTATTGCAGTTTACTGAAAGAGAGAGACAGAGATGCCTATGTTTACTTGTTTATTTATGTAGTTTATTGACCTCTTTCCCATGCTCCTCTTATATTGGGGACGAGTTCTAAAAAATAATAATAATAATAATACCCCATCCCTTCAACAATAAAGTTATATTGAACTCTTTTTAAGAATATTAATATTACATATTTTGATTAATAATTATATATTTAAATAATAAGTTTTTTTATGAAATTTATTATAATTTATTAATTAATAATAAAAAATTAATGAAAAATATTAAAAAAATATAGCGTTTCAATAAAAAAAATAATACAAAGGTCACTCGTGTTATGGAAAAAATCTTATTTTTAAATGCAACTTTGTTTCCTTGCAAAATAGAGAGATTATTATTATATTATCAGGAGCAATTTCATAATAAATTTAGCACTGGTCTAGTTATAGCGTAATGGTAGTTTGGAATATATGATAAGAATAATTGACAAATCAATAATCTATGCCTAATATGTATAATATACCATTTATTATAAAATGAAAGGAATAATAAGTACAATACGTAAGAATTAATTTATTGGTCTTATACTATAATTTCTTTTATTTAATTTACATGAAACTCATATTTTCTTGAAATATATGAGAAGAGTAGACACACAAAAAGCGGTGATAATACTGTAAAATATAGTTAATAAAAACCACATATAACTAAACTTTACATGAAACGAATCTTAATTAAATTAAAAACAAATTACAAAAACGTAATGTGACTTCAATAGAAAATGTTATTTTAAGAAATACATCAACTTTATATTATACAAATATATTTTTAAAAGAATACTTCTTACTTATACTTTAAATTTTAGTAAATTGAATAAAATTTATAAGTTATATATACAGGATTAAAATGTACCAAAGACATTAAAAAGAGAAAAACACATCATCGTATAAAAATTATAAAAATAAAAAAGCTAAAAAAATGATAATAGTCTACAATTTCCACTTATGTATAAAATATTTCGTGAAAAATATTATTCACTTGATTTATACAAAATAAAAAATTTAAAATAATGTGTTCGTATCGTGCACGGCTACCAATTGGTTCAATATATTACAACAAGCCCGTTACAAAGGAAAAAAAGTTTTTATGGGTTTATGATAATATAAACTTAAAACACGTTGGAACATTAATTCCAATTTCAAAATGAAATTGTCGGTTCCGTAAGTTTGTTAAATATGTGTTGACTTCGTCGTGTGTGTATATATATATACATGAGAAGGGAATCTAACGTATATCTTAGGTAAACTTATCTAATAAAATAATGTAATTTTAATTTTATATAATTTTTTTAATTATAATATTTTTTAAAATAAAAAATAAAAACCATATGAAAGACTATTGAACTCTAAACTAGGTCGTTTTAATTAATGACATTAGACAAATTTATTTAAGGCATGTCTTATTTTTTTTTTTTCCCTATGTATATATACTCTTTGGCCTTCGTATTAATCGTCCTAGTTTACTACAATTTATGGCTTTATGCTACGGAACTGAGCAGAGTGATATTTTACCATTAACGGAGTGTCATTATCTGTATCAGTTTGTTTTGTGAATTTCATTTTCTATCTTTTGTTTCTGGTCCCACTATGTGAAAAGATAACTGGAACAAATTGAGTGGCTTGTTAGTTGTTGGATGCATTTAGACACACACACACATATATATATTGAGGAATTTATATCAGTTCAGTTTTTACCTTGTGATAGAAGTTGCCATCTGAAAAATATGAGTAGATTTATCCCGAACTGTATATGGCTAATTCTGGACAACAAACAAATTACAGTAATTAATTTAGAGGTGTCTGTTGTTGTCGTCTCATTTGTTGGATAGCTTAAAAGTTAGACAGACAAAACATGGCTTCTAAGTTCTAAGCATGTGGTTTTGAATTCAAATTATTTTGATGGGGGCGAAATTTCCACCTTAATGTACCTCGGCAAAGATGTTTGACATCTGCATTTTTCTCCCTCTTTTCCCCTCCCTTTTTGGGGTGGGGTGGGGTGGGCGGTGGACGGTGGAGGTGGGGGGATTATTTGTATATGATGTTTCAATATAGCCAATTTAGCCAGAAAGATTATGAAAACAAATAATCATTTTTTTAAAACTTTTTTAAGAGGCATTAAAAGTACCTAGGGGTTTTTTAAATATAAAAAAGTGTCATTTTACGATTATTTTATTGAATAGAATTAAAATTTTATTATGATAGTGACAATTTTAAAAAGACTTAATATATAAGATGTATCGGAGAATGTTACACAAAAACTCATTTGGTCAAATACGGGCAATTTAGGGCACTTGAGATATAAACTTTTTTTGTTAACAGGCATTAACTAATATATAGGTATAATTGGGAGAACAACAAAACTGACTTGGAGAGTTTTCCATTATGTATGGCAAAAAAGGGAGAATAGAAGAATTGGAGACTCATGCATACATCTTTAAAAATGGATTAATTTGTTTTATATGCTTCATCCACTGTTTAATTCCTTTGGCCGGAGCACATTACTACTCAGGGTGTGGAATGTAAAATAGTCGAGCTTTTATGTTTTTTTGACCTTTGAAATAAACTTTTTATGTTCAAACTTTGATAAAGAAGTGGGACTTCTTTTTTAGTTGAAGTTATAACATACGAAGCCTCTTTTTCTCCTTTTCTTTTTCTGGTTTGTTTTTTTGTCCTCCATCCCTCCCCCCACCCCCCCCCCCCCCCCCCCCCCCCCCCCCCCTTTTTTCGTTTTATTTTAATTCTTATTTATAAGATTATTTCTGATCTCAGCAAATCCCAACAAATTACACTAAATTGCTGGCCTGATTCCGTTGAAGTATTAACACTTTCTGAATCTTTTATATATTTAATCTTAGAGATATGAAAAATGCTTCTTTATCATATTATAGCTTGTCATTTAATTTACTTTTTCGAATTATACCATGATTTCATTCCTAGTGATTCGATGAGAAAATGATCACACTCACAGCACATAGTAAAAGTTGCCAATGCATCATTAATCGCACTTCTATTTAAATATTCACACTCATATTCAGTTTAAAATTTATAAATTTTAGATTTTAACAATATAAATTATATTAATATAATAAAATTTATAATTTCAATAATTTAAACAAAAATAAATTGAGTCATATGTAATACATAATATCTTGTGACCGCTTTTGTGTGTATATATATATACATATGTAAGAAACCAACACATCAATTAAAAAAAGAAATACATCTATCTTGACTCAACAATTAATCAACATCTAAAAGTCCACAAGTCTATATATATTTTTTATTATTTACTTTTTTAGCTCAAATCATATCGACTGTTTTTTATTAGTTATTTTTTTAGTTCAAATCACTCAAATCAAGATTAATAATTAAATAGCATAATAGTATTAAATTTTTTTATGTTATACCATGATTGTCCCTATTTAATATATATAGAAAAAAAGAATACTTATATTTTCTTGAAATATACAAAGAGTAATAGAGGAAAAATAACTTTGTCTCTGTCTTAAAATGTGAAAAAAAACAAGTTAAAAAGAAAATCAAATTTTGGAAAAGTAATTAAATAAAAACGGATGGAGTATTTTTATTTGAAAGTTCTCTCTCATCATAGCAATATCCATAATTCATAGAATTGAACAAAACATGTACGTAGAAAGGTACTAATACATCACTGCAATTTTGTTCAAAGATTCACGTAATTAATATACAACTATATGCCTAGATATTGTTTGTTTTTTATAAACTTTTAGGTGAAGGGATAATATTGTTTCAAAACAGGACATAATATTGCAGATCTCAAAACATCTACGTATTTAAAGATATTAATAAACCAACCCATATAATCAATTAACGTAAGAAAAACATATCTCTCTTGACTTAACCAACATGATACTAATGAAAGGACGCATATCAATTAATAACAAATTAAAGAAGGATATATACATACATACATATATACATACATATATACATACATACATATATATATATATATATATATATATATATATATAAATTTTCAGTTAATTAAGTTACATCTAAAAGACCACAAGTCTACATATATTATTTTTTGTATTGATTCCATTAGTCGATCTTTTAATGATATGTCGACACAAATGAGTATAAAAAACGATATCCACTAAGTGTGTGAAATCTATATTTATAGAATCTACACAGTGTGACAATCGTGATATATACTCAATTATGTATATCTAGCAAAACTCTCCACCATAAAAATAAAAAAAAAGGGGAAAAAAAAGACAAGACAAATATGTGATCAATGACATTTTTGGGCTCTACTAGCTCATTTTGTAGAGGAATTAATTAATTAGTTGGAGGATCGATTAACAACAGCTTTTTCTTCAAAAATGGTTTGAAAATCTTGAAAATTCCAAAAGCCGCTATTATCAAACTGAAATTCCATCCCATGATCCACAGGAAAATCGTCAATAACAAGCGACGATGTTGACTCCGAAATGCTGGGAGCTGCTTCTTGGTCATTGTTCAATATTGTGTGTCCTCCAAAATTATAAGTTTGATTAAATGGTAATTCAACATTTTGAACAAGAGCAGAAGATGTTGAGATTGAGCCACCTTGAAGTGGTGGTGGAACAATATTATCAGGTGGCGGTGGTGGCTGCAGCAGCTTCTTCTTTAGTTTTGTGTTCCAATGATTCTTCACATCATTGTCTGTTCTTCCTTGTAGTTTTGAAGCTATTATAGACCATCTATGTATATTTATTTATTATACGTACACCAACCAAATATACACATAACAGAAAATTGTTAATATATAACTTAAGCTTTAACTAATGCATGTAAGCCAAAAAAACACACACGTAGAATTAGCTATAATTATAATTTATGGTTAGCATTTATTAATAAAATGCATGCTATAATTGATAGACGACGACAAAATGTTACTTAGATAACTCATAGACCAAGACCAAGTACATAGTTTAGATAATTAATTAATAAAATATGACAGCCCATCAATTTGATGGTTATTAAAAGATCTAATCACATACATACATACATACATATATATACATATACATACATACATACATATATATATATATATACTGTATTACGTATGTACATTTGCGTCATTAATTGTACGGGTAAGATTGTGTAGAGTTTAGTAGTCAAATTATACATCGATATATGCATGCAAAGAGGATAAAAAGGCAAGAGAATTAATATATTGTTGGAATATATGTTCTAATTATATAAATAATACTAATTAATAAATATTAATTATATTGTATTAATTAATATTATATATGAATAAGAAGATGAAGGAATATTGGATTACTTAAAATATTATTGGGTCGGTTTAAGTAAGAATTGAATATTATGATCATTCTAGAGTCATTAGACTTAGTATTTTGAATTAACATATGATATCAGTGGTATATTATTTCAAAGAAAACTTAAAAGATGAATTTAAGAAATTACCTGCTACCCATTTGAGTGTAGAGATCGATGATGATGTTGTCTTCTTGAGGGGTAAAAGGTCCATGATTAATATTTGGCCTTAGATAGTTAAGCCACCTCAGTCGGCAACTCTTTCCGCAACGATTAAGTCCTGCATCCATTTACCTCCCTTTTATTTTATTACCAAATGCCACAAACAGAATAATTGTTGGATCGTAAACGGAAGCAAAATTTAATAAATAAATGATGATCGATTAATATACATTGCTTCAAGTTAAAAAAACGTTTGGATTTTATTTAATCAGAAATCTTCCTTCTGAGTTCGATCGTAACTTGAATCTTAGGTAAGAAAATCAAAAAAATAAAGAAAGTTGATGATTCAATTGCATAGAACATGTATAGTAAAACTTTAATCTCATATTCTGTTAGTACCAAAAAAAGGTTACATTTTTGTGATAAAATTGAAATATTTCTTCTGTAATACATAAAATATAAAATTAAAATTGATTTGTAACAGTTAATTTGTTTTGTTGTCAAACTCAGTCGACTTTATGAGATTTATTTGATGTTTGAATCTAATAAAACTCGTGATGGGAAGTACTTTTAAATGTTTTGCAATATCTCAGATAATATATATAATATTAAGTTCTATTATAGTTTAAATTTAAGAATAAGTCAAAATTAATTAATTTTTTTTCTGAAAACCTTCTAACACGAGGAGAGAAGTTTAAGAACTTGTTGACTATTAGAGAGCAGACTTCAGAAAACCAATCTAAACCTCAGAATATTTGAGGAAATTGATTTTATAATCCGTAACGAATTGATCCGTCCTACTTGGCTATTCAATTATTAAAAAGTCTCTCATGGGCCTCTCTTGGCTTCAATAGAACACTAACTTAATTTGTTTTTTAATGCATAGTCAAACTTGAAAATTACATAGAATCTCTTTCTCTAATTAGCAGTTATATAAATTGGTATACAAAGTCATGAACTAGAACAAATAAAACTCTCCTATTCACAAAAAAAAAAAAAAAAATGAAAACGTTTTATTTGTAAATGAGATTTATTCTTAAAAAATCATATTTATATAATGTAGTTTTTTTAACCACAAAAAGGTTACTGAAAAATGTAATTTTTATAAGCTCATCAATTGACAGAGCATGTACATAAAATCAATCGTTATTCAAGAAAAAAAAGGTCTCAATAAAAAAAATATGCAAAAAGAACCAAATAAGAAATTAAGGAGGAAAATGCCTCTCGCGATCGAGAGAGGCCCTAGAAAACTATGAAAAAGAAAGAAGAGAAATATGAAAAAAATTAAAAAGTTAATTTCAATAAGAAATGTTAGTGCAGAGTGAAACATATTCACTGCACTAGTACAAAATAATTTCATATATATATATGTGTGTGTGTGTGTGGATAGATAGATATGTGTGTGATCATTTAATTAACGTCGCATGAAATTAACACATCTATGCATTGAACTAGCGAGAATCATTAGAAAAAGTCATTCGATCCTTTAATAAATAGACATTTTAGTTCAATTAATAATAAATCAGCTCTTTTTTATATGTGTTGGATAGAGAGAAAGAGAGACTTGCCAGCTTTTTGAGGTAAGGCAATCCAATTGCCCGGAGAGCCATTAGAGCGAACAAAGTTCTTGAGAATTGCATCTTCTTCAGGCGACCAAGTTCCTCTCCTTACTCTGCTCTTGTCACAGCAAGGACTCCTTCCCATGACAATTGCTACCACCAGACATATACAGGACAAACTGAGGACACAGTGCAGGGAAAATGTGACCACAGGACTATATATAGACTATTGAGGGGTGGGGTGTTGGGTGGGGTGTGTGTGTGGTTGGGGGGCCTGGGGGGGCTGGTGGGGTTTGTTATAAGTCTAAAGAACCAATGGATTAGGCTCTTAATTACACTTTCATACTTGTGGATTGTGACTGCATATTACTCTTTTTTACAAATTGGGATTGTTACTCTCTTTTGATAAGATCTTTAGTTTTGACTTGGCAAAAAGTTGGTATCTATTTATTTATTCTGAAAAATTGTCCCACTACTTATTAGTTGTTAGTCATTATTATATAATTTAATCTATCGCATTTTGATAATTAAACAAGGTTTAATTTATAAATTGGATGCAGATGAGATTTTCTGTGGGACCACGTTTCTTTTTTTCTCTATTTTGGCAATCCATTTATTTAAGAACAATTTTAGTAATAGATTGACATTGTAAAATATAGAAATTCTTTTAATAAAACTGAACCCATTAAATTGGAGTTTCATTTTAATTTTTTTCAAACTTATGAATCCTGAAGTAGATAATTATACACCACCTATCCATTAATCTATCTGTCAATATTATACATGTCATAGTAGATAGGGTATAACGACCATTAGATCTGTTATAATTGGTTGGATCAAAATTAACTTTTTATAATTTAAGTGTAAGTTTGAAAACTAACGTCAATATCAACTCTATTAGGAACAACGCAACTCTAGGCTGAAAAAAAATCTGTAGATTTTGAATTTTTTTTATTTATTAGATAAGCTAGAAACTCACACATATTGTCATTGGCTACCGTCGTATCACTACTTCTTCAAGGAACTAATTATATTTGTTTTAGGAAAATGAGAAGAAGAATTATCTGTTTTTGATTAACAGGATGAAATTATGTGTGTACGCTTGTTCTTATCCATTAAAATTCATATCCATTTTTAATTGTTATTTTTGGTAAAACTTACTTGTTGTTTATGTTACTTACATGCAGTTGAATTTTCTATATTATACAAAGTTTGTAATCAATTTTCTATATTATATAAACTGTATTCATTTCATAAACATTTGTAGAATTCAATTTTAGTACAAAGTGCAACAAAAGTCAACTGTATTTTAGAATTATTGGTCAACAAAACTAACCAAAGTAAATTAAATTATTAATATAAATTCTAAAACTTACCCATCTGTTCATGTCGAATGACAATACAAAGTGTCATATTTGAATTGCATATTAGAACATTCGTATACAAAATTCCTTATATTCCATAAACTTTTTCGTAGTTCGTTTTATTGGGAGATTATTAAAGTGTAAGAAGGGTATGTGTTACCGGAAATTCAATATAGAAGAGTATCGACTATGTAAATTAAACAGCATCATCATGTGCGGCTCCCATTTTTAACACCTGCTAATCTTGTTTGATTGATAGATTGTTTCTTTTATTTCAATTTAAATATTAGAAATTTAGATTTTTGCCATATAGTATAACTTACATTAATAAGAATTTCAAATCTCAAAAATTCAAACGAAAACAAATATAATTAATATATTAAAAATGGAGATGAAATGTTAGAAGATTAAAGTTTTATTGAGATTATGTACATGGTTGTGTGAGTTGAAGATAGTCTCCTCTTTTATAAATATAAAAAAAGGAGCAAAATCTGTTTATAAAGCATAAATTAGACAAAACATCTTTGCTAAAGTTCAATTGCACGTCCTTTTTTTATTTTTAATAAATTCCAAACAAAAATAAAATAAAATTATGTACGTATAAAGTTATAAATATTTATCCAAATATAAGTATTTTATTGTCATTCGCATTGTGGAAATTTTTAGATTTTGTATTATAGAAAGTTATTCACCTCTTCCATTTTTAACATACGAAAAATGAAAAGAAAATGAGACATGACTCCATTATATGTTTCGTTCTCTATTACATAGATGTAGTAAAAAGTTGATAAAAGTCTTTTTTAAATTTTTTTTTTTTAATAAGTAAAATGTTAGAGCAACCCTGAGATAAACAGGTACCCGACCGATAAAGCCCAACCTTAAAATCCAAAACCCATTTGGGCTACTCAAACGCTGAATAAACAACTGTGGTGCGAGTTGTCAAACCGCGTTTCTACGCAGCAAAGCATTCGCGGAGTACATTGTAAATCAATCTTTCTTTACTGCAAATCGCTGTGCATGATTTCCATATACGGATCTTCGCATAACCCTCTGACCCAATTCGTTTCGGAGTCCACCATTCTCAGGTACAAGAACCTTCCATTCACTACTGCTCAATTCACATCAATTTCATCTGTATTAATTATTATTTAATCATCATCTGATCACTCTATGGCTTTTGATTTCCATCTTCAATTGTTCCTGTATCAAATTTCTGATGATTACCTTTAGTTTTTTGCATTTTGTGATCAGATCAAGGTTCCAATTCATAAGGTCATTTGGTTGACTTCAGTTTCGTACAGTCACACATTTGAGTTTTGTTTTCGTTGTGTTAATACTAGCTTAATTGTATGTTTTTAAGTGTTTGTATGTGTTGTGAAAAAAAATCCCATATGTATTGGTAGGCATTGCTGTAGTTGTAACGAGCTGCTTAATTTTTACCCATAGTGGTATATAACTTGCCGGTTGTCTAATTTGCTATGCTATCGTATAATTACTTATTTAGTGCACTAACGTCATCTCTATTCATTACATTCGGTTTTATGGATATTGAGTTTATGTTCAATATAAGATATGACCATTTACCAGCTTCCTTTGGGCTTATGCAAGTTGTGTATTTCGTATCCACGTGTAATCCCTTCATAAAATCTGAATCGGGTTGCATGGGAGGGAGTATTTCAATTACCCATATTGAATTACTTATTGTAGTCTGTCTGCTACTCTAGTAAATAGTAGCCAAGAGCAACATTATCTCCACCAATTCTTATTGGGATAAAACGCTCGAACAACATATTAGGTTGGGCCTGTTTTAAGTTCTAACATGTAGGTGGTTGTTTATGTTATTTGCAGTATTAAAGCTCGGAAATAGCTGATCTTTTTCAGCTTCATTGTACTTTGGTGTGAAAAAAGCTGGAGCATGATTCAATGAAATTGAGTCAATAATGAAACGAATTGTTTATATCAACGATGATGATCTTTCCCACGATCTATATTGTGATAACCGCATATCAAACAGAAAGTACACTGTGTTAAACTTTATACCGAAAAATTTATGGGAGCAATTCAGGTAATTCAGAAACTCTTTTGATACACATGCACACAACTATAGAGGTGGTAATCATTAGAAATTGTTTTTTTGGCTGTTATGGGCATTACCGTTACTTTCTATCCTGAAAAATTGCAGTATGCCTTAGTATTTGATTTTCAAAGCTTAACTAGTTACTCTGATACTCTAGATTAGATGTGTACTGAGATTAGAACAAAAGCTGATATCGGTTAACAATCAAAGTCCATATACTGCAAAGCGTATTGGAAAACTTTGCAAAAATTGTGCTTTGTGATGGGTAGTGGCTTGAGTCGTAACTTTGTGAATGGTGTTTTACTCGTAGTATGCAAAACACCAAACTTTAAGTTTGATTCTAAAAAAGGGTTCTTAATAAATATCATGCTAAAATTCATTTTGTAATTTATTGAATTCTCAAGAAACTCTAGCCTTTCCAAAGTGTAACTCAACTTATTTTGGAAAGGCTAGTGTATTACTTTTACAAAGACAAAAAGCAATTGTAATTTGATTAAACAGATCAAGGAACTTCAAAGTTAAATTTGGTGGGCTTGCCAGTTGTTAGCCTGAGCTTCTCTTGTAGTTGCTGAATGCTTTGCTTTATCTTGGTTTTGCTTTTGTTAGTTTCTTAGGTTTTTCATTTACAGCTAGTCTTGCATTTATAGTTCATCAGATATTAGTTCCACGTCATGATTCATGAAGGTGCTTCTTTTTCCTTTTTTCTTTCCTTGGTCACATGATGCTTTATTTCCGTCATTAGCTGCATGTTGTTTGTTTTCCCATTACTGCGTTGTTTTCCTTAATTGTTTTAATTGGTGTACATACTCTGCTTTTCTGATATTAATTGTTTTCCTTAATTGTTACATATTAATTGTTTTTCTTTGTTAGAGGGGTATATAGAATGATCATATCGGTTATACTCACAATCTTTTTAAAAATATTTCCATCATATCTGTCGATAAAATTAAATAAAAGATTATCTTGCATTGTTTCTTGGCTATCTCTAACAATTTCTCTACCTTATTTCCAGCCGGTTCATGAACCAGTACTTCCTGTTGATTGCTTGCCTTCAACTCTGGTCGCTTATCACCCCTGTAAATCCTGCAAGTACTTGGGGGCCACTCATTTTTATATTTTCCGTCTCAGCAACAAAAGAGGCTTGGGACGATTATAATAGATATGTTTCTGACAAGAAAGCAAATGAAAAGGAAGTTTGGATTGTAAAGCAGGGCGCCAAAAAACTTGTATGCAAACCATATCCTCAATTCATACCTTTTCTTCTCCGTGTTCTTTATTTCTGTGAAATTTAGTTGAAATAAAATCTATATTAGCTGCTGCCCAATAGATCAAGCCAATTGAATTTCTAGGCTATGATGGCTTGTGCCTTTCCTTGGTTCTATGTAATATATATCAGATAATGTGATTATTGTCCTACTTTTCCTTTAAATAATTTTTGTTGATTTGTATTGGAAGTGTGTGTTTATGCATGCATAATTACAAATTCTGAATATGTATGCATGTATATAGCCAGATGACAAAAAAGGAATGCCTATCTGGAATCCATGGGCTCGTCATGAGAATTATTGCAAAAGATAGATAGAAAGTTGAAATTAGTGAAAAAGTTTGTATTTCATTTGGATGGAAAGATACCTGAATCTAATAAGATAAGGATGTTAAAACGTCTATAAAGCCAATGCATTCTAGAAACCCAGAAACCTTCAGTTAATGAGACATCCAATTCCTACTACGAAGAAATAGTCTGTTAAGAAGGCTCTAGTGTTGAAGGACTTATAAAACATGACTTTAAAAGGTTCAGTATGCAACTAATTTTTTTTCTTGAAAAGGGTTAACAAAAAGCATTCATTTTTCAAAAATCAATTAACTTTGCACTTCAAATTAGCAGTGATTTTATTATCTACCAATTATCAAAGCATTTCTTTCTGGTTTACATGGATGAGAAGGAAAATATTGTAATTGCGTAAAAACCCAAGCACCCTTCTTTGGGCTCTTTGACAGGGACAGAAATTTAAGCTGTGTTGGACATATCATGTCTAGAGGATGATGTTCTTAAACTATTTATTGTGTATAATGACACTATGATAGGAATGATCCTCATTATTAGAGGCGTTTACCATCAGCTGGTTGTTGATTCTTATATGATGTCAGTGGTGAATTCTTGTATTTTTCATTATTTGATGTCAGTGTGGGAAGTTCATTTATCAATTTTATCTCTATAATGTTTTAAGGAAGTGAACAATTTCTGACGGATCCAGTGAAAACTTGTGAGGTATTCAAGAATAAGATGTTGAAGAAGGGAAAAGTCCAAACATACTAGTCTTGCAAGTAGAATTAACTATACTTTGAGAGAACTTAGTTATCATGATCTATATATCCTTATTTGAAATTACTTTTTTAACATATCTTTTTAACTTTAAATGTTTGCGACATTAATTAGTGATTTTGGCTTGTAGATTCAAGCCCAGGACATTCATGTTGGTAATATTGTCTGGCTTCGTGAAAATGATGAAGTGCCTTGCGACCTTGTGCTAATTGGGACCTCTGAACCACTAGGACTCTGCTATGTAGAGGTAACATTCTTGGATCATGTTCTTCATTATTGAGTCCTTTGAAATTATATTTTTTGTTTTTCTTCTGAAGAGTTTAAATTATACTACCGTTCTTTTTTCCAAAATTAGTGATGCATTTCCAAAATGATTTCTAAAGACTTCTTTTTTTTTTTCAAAGAGGTGGAGTACTAATGACATGATATCAATTTAATTATACAAGACGTGGTGTATTAGCATTCTTGTTCTCTTTATTGTATGAAATGAGAAAATTATCACACTTTGGAACTCATAAAAAGGATATACACATAAATATGTTATGCATGCATATCTTCTATCTATTATATTAAGAGGTTGGGCCTCATGATAACTGCTTTAATGATTTTGCATCCGACCAATGAATTAAAACAAAACTGCTGCACTAATCTAAAAAAATAGAACAGTCCCGCTTTTCAGTTTCCTTCCCCATGGAAATTACCCATAACCCTTGTTCCCCGTGTATGTTTCTTTCTTATCCTGCTGCTGTGTATTTCTGTTTTGCTTCTGCATGGGATGGTTTACTCATTGATGTATCGATCATTCAATTGTATTCATGGGATAGTTTGGGCTTTCATGCTTCTTATCTAATACTCATCTTAATGGATTAAGATGATCCACAGCATTCAAGCATGTTATCTCCATCTTCCCCTCCGCTGTTTTAGTTTACATTTCCAAATTTAGGTTTCATTTGTGTTTCTCCTTTTTTTTTATTTAAAAAAAAAATAAACTATTTTCCTTCTCCTTTTTAGTTATTCAAATGAACAGAGGTATACTTTCAATGTGTTGCATATATATAAAGATGATTCACTTAAATGTTATGGTTTAAATTACATCATTAACAATAATTAATACATCTATTGCTCTATATATAAGTATTTGTATTTGCACATTACTACAAGGAGTAATAACCAAAGCAAAGTTGCACATGCATAGATGTGTGCCGCATCATACTAGTGTGTGTGTGCGTGTGCGTGTGTATATAATATGTAATATTTTGGATTGGAAGAGGTGTTTACATTCTTTTCTTTTTCTGATTGCTTGCCAAGGTGTAATGTCTTTCAAGCCTTTCTTTCGGAGGAATGAGGATTGTAGGTGGCTCTGGAGTCTGGAGTTCACATTTTCTTATGACAAAGAAACATATATTATATAGTATCTCAGTAAGCAACGTATAACATTTGCTACAAGATTACTCTCATGATTAGTAACATAAGTGCTATAAACCTTTTTTACTACCTTTGACTACAACATAATAATAATAGAAAGTAATTTTTTTCCTACAAAAAGGAAATATACAAATCTTGCATATATATAAAATACTGTAGGATTACCATTATGGTATATAAAATAGGGTCCAATAGTTGTGAAGGTCTTAAAACTTTCGTTCTGGCTCATTTTCATCTAAAATGGACAGTGAGATATCTGGTGCCCGAGATAGTGTCCACAATCGCCAGTGGGCATGGATCAATCTCTAATAGCTTTACAGTAAATTTAGGCTATAACAGCACAAGTTTGACTGTTTGACACAACCCCCAAAAATTATTGACATTATGATGAATAGCAGATGATTCTCTAGCTAATATGTTAAGCGTTCTACTATTTGGAGAATAGAATTCTGAGCTCCTGATGTAGGACAAGGGTTAGGGAGGGGTATGAAGGGATAACTTTTGGCTCCAAGAGCCTCTCACAAACACACAATACTCACAACTCAATTCATGATAGTATTCAACATCCTGAAAATAATTGATTACATCACCTTATATAGAATTCCTAAACTTAATGAACAAGAAAACTCCCTAAAATCTCGCTAAGAACCTTAATATGCCTCTACTATAGGAATCCTAACATAACTCTACTACTAATACATATCAAGATATTATTCTATATTTTAGAATATTCTAATGGTAAATAATAATACTACTAATAATTATATACAATAACAATTTATTCCTAAACAATAATTAAAAATTAACATTCTAATAACTTGCTCCGCATCATTCTCCCATCCTTCGAAAAAACTCGTCCTTGAGTTTTGAACCGATTAAGAACGATAAACCATTGGAGGAGAATTGCCCAATAATTCTTGAACTTCTTAAATGCCAAATCAAGCAACACAATCTTCGGGAATAGATTAGCCTTGTGAAATAATCTCAGAGAAACTTTAGCCTCGAATGCTCCAATTGTAAGTATGAGATCAATATGTTTACCTCTTGAATTGGATTTTGAATTTCTTCAACTTGAATGCCGGGAACCTCAACTCTATCTTGCCCATTATCTTGAACATCTTCTTCCTGATCTTCATCTTGTATATGCTCAAGTTTCCTCTTTTGATAAAACATGTTTATTTTCTGGGCTATGATTTGGAGTTTGAAGCAAAATCTTCGCATCCTTCTATTCATCCTTTAGTCTAGCAAGACGTAACCAACATGAATCATATTGCTCAACCAATTCCCAATATTCCGGACCATATTGCGGTCGAGTCTCGATCATAGATACTAACAAATCAATCCGTATCGTAAGGACATCGATTTGAAGTGCAATAATACTTGGCGAATCCATTTCTTTTTTCCTTTTCTGCAGGACTGCTCTTTCTCGGATCAAACTACAGCAGCAACAGAGATAGAGAAAACGCTGCAATTACTTTAAAACATAAGAACAGAAGCAGCTGCAGTGTCAAGCAAATAGGAGAGGGAGCCAAAGGTCTGACGCAATCTGACGTGAAGATTTGACGACGCGTTCTGACAAGCTGGTTAGGTGTTTGGGTACCTGACTTTTGGTTCAGTAGTTGTGGTACGTGCAAGCTAGGTTTTAGTAGAGAAATATGGGCAGGTGGCTAGGGTTTTTGGTAGAGAAATATAGGCAGGTGGCTAGGGTTTTTGGTAGAGAAATATAGGCAGGTGGCTAGGGTTTTTGGTGGTGGTGGAACCTTGGCTCGGATACCAAACTGATGTAGGACAAAGTCGAGAAACAATTTGGGGCCAATATATGCGTCTTTGGAATTGTTTTAATTAGCCCAGTTCAAGTCCAAGGAAAAGAAGATTCTATTTCCTTAATTTATTTGTTGTTTAGTTATTATTTATTTTATAGTTATCAATTAGAGTTTTATTTTAATATTGTAGTTATCAATTAGAATTCTTGTGTAGTTAGAAAAGTTGTTTCATATTCAATTATAAACAGAGATGTAATCTATGATTTTATTGATAGAGAAATAATATTGCTTTGAGTTTATTTGTGAGAATTCTGTCAAATTTGTGAATCAGCCCTTGTTCCCCATCAGCTCCACCTGTATATGGTAATTCGCATTCTTAACCAGAATATATCTATTTATATATTTAACCTTTGACTTCTAAGAGTGCTCCCTAAATTTGCTTGTTTATACTTTATATATTGTTTTCACTTGTTATGTTCTGTGATTATGCAATTGAAATCAAAGATAGTAGATCCTGATAATTTCTTACCTCCTCTTCCTTTTGTTAAGTTGTTTCTATGAAAAATATAGACTCGAACTTATATTCCATGGTATCAGATACGATGAGTACCTTACTGGTTCAGTAGAGCAATTATACGATGAGTGCCTTACTGGTTCAGTACAGCAATTTTTCTACTGTATTTTAAATATTGAAGTGTTCCAATCTTTCAATCAAATATTTGTGAATCTATAAGAACAATGAACTTTTGCAGACATCTGCCCTTGATGGTGAAACTGATCTTAAGACGAGGGTGATTCCGTCTGCTTGCGTGGGAATAGATCTGGAGTTGTTGCACAAAATCAAGGCAAGAATTTAACAGATCGTCTAATATATAGAAGTTTTAGTAATCATCCTTTACAAGTAATAATTCTTTCACATATTGCTCTGCAGGGTTTGATTGAGTGCCCCCAACCAGATAAAGACATAAGAAGATTTGATGCTAATATGCGGCTTTTTCCTCCATTTCTTGATAATGATGTGTCTCCACTAACCATAAAAAATACGATCCTTCAATCATGTTACTTGCGAAATACGGAGTGGGCCTGTGGAGTTGCTATCTATACGGGCAAGTTCTATTATATGTATTCTTTTTGGATTACCTAGGCTGAATATGGACGGGGTTTCAACTAGGAAGTTTACACTAGCTGGGAATTATTCTATCATTTTACTTGCAAAATACAGAGCGCACTTGTGGAGTTTTTATCTATACAAGCAAGTTCTCCTCCAACTATTGCAAACTGAAGACGATTTTAACCTACATTGGGTGTGGACTGGAGTATCAACTAGGGCTTTGCATTTGTGGGATCTTAAAATTCAGTGTTTTCTAGTTCTTTGTTTAAATAACTAGGAGAACTCATTTTACATTGGTAGACTATTACCAGAACTTCATTTCTCAACCAGGATTGTCTTTCCTTTTGGGATCCTGATTGGAGATTATGGTTGTCATCTGACACTTTTTTTTTCTGTTTTGTGGTCGACATTTCTTTTTATGGAGTATTTTCCTTTATCCTCTTTTATTTGGAGTCTCTCAACTCAAGGTTCCAATTCGTTGGAAGTTCTCAATTGTCTCACTTCTATGATTGTTGCAAAGGCAACAAGCATAAAATTGCGTGTATTTGATCATGTGTATCATTTCTATTAAGTGTTCAGGGTGTTATGAGCATCTTTCTTCTACTAAAAGGAAGGTCAATATTCTAGAATGCACTAAAAAAAGAATAACAAAGAATTCACATTTCCTATTTCCATTTATATTCCTACTCCTCTACGACAGGAGTTGAATACTACCGAGAAGTCTTTCCTGCTTCTTGCTCTTAAGATGCGAGAAAGGCCTATCGGAAATCGGCAGTTTAGTTGTCCTACCGAGAAAGGCATGAGAGTTGTTGGGCATTGCTTTCACCAAACTTCTTGGGATTTTAAGGGGGTCTGGCCGTCTGCTTACTTTTTTTGGAGAGTTTGCTTTGGGATTTGGAGATTTAGGAGTCATAGAGATGCCACATTTATTTTCTAGCAGCCTATAGTGCATAAATTTATGGATACATGACAGAAAGGCCTGTTAAAATTTCAATGATGCCCATCTCTCTGGTCAACTTCCGTTGGGGCAGTCTCATTTCTAATATCATTGTGGGCTTTTGCTCTTGGAATCTGTATAAAGTTGATTTTCAGATGTTCATTGACGCTGTGCTTCTTTAGTTTTTCTCTATTCTTTTACTTGTATTTCTGAAGAGGCAGCTCAGTGTTGCTTTTTCCTCTTCAACTTGTATCTCTTTGGAGGATGCTTCGTACTTCCTCTTATAGTTTTGTGTTTTACTCTAATTCTATGTTTTATTTAGGCCTTAAACAACTAGGAAAATTTGTACTTGGGTTAATTACTATGGATCTAGTGGGAGAAGAAAACACTTCAAAAGGTCAGTTTTCTGACATGCCAAGTAAGCCACACATTATTGTCTTACCACCGGCAGTAGTGATGGCAACAGCGTCAACTTCATAGCCACTTTTACCACCACCTCCATAATTATTATGATATTATCATATTTCAACTGTGGTCACTGTTGCAAACCTTGAAGTTTCCTGGATGAAGAAAGTACTTTTGAAATATTTAATAGGAAATCTGTGCTGTTCTCTTCGTTTTGGACATTCTAATCAGTTGTCATTGTGGTTATATTCAATCTAATATCTGCATCACAACAATTTGACTGTTTGCAATATCCAAGGAGTATTTTAATTGTTTTTATGAGGAGATGAATCTATATTTTCTTTCTTTGACCAGGCAATGAAACAAAGCTGGGTATGAGTAGGGGTGTTCCAGAACCAAAGCTTACAGCTATGGACGCAATGATTGACAAGTTGACAGGGGCGATTTTTGTTTTTCAGATAGTGGTTGTTATTGTTCTAGGCATAGCGGGGAATGTCTGGAAGGATACAGAAGCAAGAAAGGTTTATCATTATATTCTCATGCTTCCTTTTTTTGGATCGATTAATATGCATACACTTACATCGTCTGATCAAACCATTAATGTAAGAACCCGCAAACCCACTTCACCTTTTACTTGGGATAATATTGGATCATGTCTATATGGAATTGCTTTTATGTCATATTTACAGCTTGGCTTCAGTTACTAGGTGGTCAGTCTTGATAATCTTATCTGACTATGATAAAGAGTCAGTCATATATCCTGTGGTATTGTACTGTGTGGTGGCTTTGATTATAAACTTAACTAGTTATTTATTCAAAGGAGTGAGCATGGTGGGGTTTGTTGCAGTTTTTCCACTAAACTGCCACATGAAATTGCTTAGGTGCAGTTTCTAAATCTCAAAACTGCCTATGATACCAATCACATTGGTGCAGTGCGAAGTTTGGTGTGGTTTCGATTTGAAAACCATACACAAACATTTGAGGAGTGTAAGAGTATTAGACTTGAAGCCTCAAGTGCACAGTCCATAATAGAAGTGCATGCCATTATTACTGAACTAAATAATTATCACTACAACTAAAAAGTAACTGATGTAGTTCTACTGATACAGCACCTGAATATAAATTCTGTATTCATATTTAATATCAAGCTGTCTATTATAATTTATAACTTTTCCCGCTTTCTTCTTATATGTTTCTGCAGCAATGGTATGTTCAGTATCCAGATGAGGGACCGTGGTATGAACTATTGATCATCCCTCTGCGATTCGAGCTGCTTTGTTCCATCATGATTCCGATATCTATAAAGGTAACCATTGCATGTTGTTCAATTTCCTTAATTGTTACTGATGTCTTCACAATGACTGATGCGGTTTAAATTCCCAAACATGAAAGTATAAGCAAATGAGGTACACCGAAGTATATTTTGTAAATTGTAAAGTGGGAGGTATTGTTGGCATAATAGTTCTTCCATCTCTTTTATCATACTTTTTGGACGTTTTGTGTATATTGGTTCGCCTCTTGTGTGAGTGAGTTGTGTTTACATGTTATTTATCTAAGAGAGATGAATACCCATATGCTTAAATAGTGGATGCTTCATAACTAGGAAACTAGCTCTTGAAGCAAGAATTTGGATTACAGGTGGTGCTGGTGTTGACATATGTTCTGCCAGTGACCATTATATAATATAATATTCTTCATGTTCATCAGTTTCACTGTACATCAGTTTGATCATTATATAATTGTGAGTTATGGACTTAAAGTACTGACTTCAAATTTTGTACTTCTCATGGCAGGTTTCTTTAGATCTTGTAAAAAGCTTGTACGCAAAATTTATTGATTGGGACCATGAGATGATTGACCTCGAAACTGGCACCCCATCTCATGCAACAAAGTAAGAAACTGAAGTTCACCCACGATTATATGCTTACATAATAATATAATTGCTGTGTATTCATATAAGTTTCTTATTCTTGTTTGTGGCAGCACAGCAATTAGCGAGGACCTTGGACAAGTAGAGTACATATTAACTGATAAAACAGGGACGCTCACTGAAAATAAAATGATCTTCAAAAAGTGCTGTGTAAATGGAATATTTTACGGGAATGAAAATCGGGACGCTGTAAAAGGTTGTTCTTTTTTTTCTCTGTGGCAGTTCTGCTGATTCAATTCTGTTACACATTTAAGTACTCTGTGCATATGTGTGTGCCAGTGTGCTGGTTTTTACCCACATTTCCTGATCCTACATGATGAATGTTCACTCAATGTCTCCTGTCCTACAATGGGCATTTGAACTGACAAACCAAACGGAACAAAACTTCTAATTCATCAACCACATTCAACAAAAGGTCATTCCTCAATTGAGTAATGACCATTCAATTCGTTCCGAATTAAATTCCATTCCCCGCAGCTAAATGTAAAATTACTTCAAGCGGTTTCATCTAGAAATATAATAAAGCTTTTTTACTAGAATTTCATCATTAGAATGCATTTTTAATTTGTGAAGTTTCATACTCGTCTATTCAGAGATATAGAAAGCTGAACTAAACTCTTGATCACTGTTTTGGATTGGAATGTAATTTTTCTGATGCAAGGCCTTGATTGTGGACATAAAGAAATCTTTTATGTCGTCAGTAGTTTTTTATGGTGATTGTCATTATTATCTCTGTAAACATACACTACGCACAGCAGGTAAGCAATTTGAGGCTAGTTATAATTTCTAGCACAGTCAGTCCTTGAATCCACAAGGTTAAAGAATTATAGAGTTCTGGAAATAAGATGATCACTTGAAAAAATTCTGAGCTAAACAACGATTGAGGCCTGGATTGACTTTGAATTGACAAACTTAAGACCTTCGACTTCTTTTAGGCTAAATAATATGACATGTGTCCACGGTGACCCGTAAACTCTTCCAAACTTAGATTGATACATTTGGAAACAGAAAACTGCTTCCTTAGACTCATAAATACTTTAGACTCTTCCAGATGTCATTAAATGCATTATGAAACAAAATCGAGTCTGAGGTTTGTTCCAGATTATTGACTGTGGAAAATTTAGAAACTTCCGGATCATTGTTTTCATTAGTTGTTGCCATTAACTTCTCTTCATCTGACACAATCATTATCCTAATTTAGTTTATTCATCATTCTTTTTTGTTCACGTGACAATATTTATAAGTACAAGTGCTGCTTTAAGCATTTCCCCCAAGAATTCTCCTAATTAGGCAAAACTTTAGTATGTGTTAATTGTCCAAAATGAAAACAGATGTGGAGCTGCTCAATGCTGTAGCCAGTGGTTCCCCTGATGTAACTCGGTTTCTTACAGTTATGGCGATATGTAACACAGTGATTCCCATGCAGAGGTAATTTCAGCGTGTCTTTTTTTTTTTAATCCTTCAGTATGTATTCTTTTTAATCTTTTTTTAAAAAAAATTAAATTTTCAAACATAATCTTTTTTAAATTTTTTTGATCATCACCTAATATGCTGCCATATTTATGTTTTTGCATAATATTTATCTCTTAATGTATTCTGTGATGTTCTATAGTAAAAATGGAGTGCTCTCATACAAGGCGCAATCACAGGATGAGGAGGCTCTTGTTCGTGCTGCTGCTCATTTGCATATGGTTTTTGTCAAAAAGAATGCTAGCATTCTTGGTATGGAGTTTTCTCTTTTGGCTTTTAGGCATATATTAATGTGGATATTGTAGCTTCTCTAAAAAAGATTCTGCAGAAATCAATTTCAACGCTTCCATCATACAATATGAACTGCTGGACACTCTGGAGTTCACTTCCGAAAGGAAAAGAATGTCAACAGTGGTTAGAGATTGCCAAAGTGGGAAAGTTTTTCTTTTATCGAAAGGAGCGGATGAAGCCGTTCTTCCTTATGCATGTACTGGTAATCCTTATTTATTTTATTTTCTTCTCTTTTCTTTTTTTGGCAAACTATAATCCTTACTATTAACTTTTTTTATGAGGGATGGCTATATGACATAGGTCACCAATAGAAGCATTATCAGAGTCTGATAGGAAGACATCAACTATGAGTACTTATGACTTTATGAGGCCTCTTGTTTGTTTATTCTGTCTAATATTGTTGCTTGAGAAGCTGAACTGGCAAGACTCAAGAGCACTAGCAAATGTAAAATTGAGTTACTTGATCAAAGTAGGCAACTTTGATTGCTTTTTCATGGGAGGACCATTCTGGATGTTAACCTAACTTAACATAGTGGACGATACTTGGACACAATGAAAGGAAGGTTCTGAACTTCTAATATTTATACTGGATTTTGAGAAGGCTTACGAACAGGTTGCTAGGAGTATGCTATACAAAATCTTGAATATAAGAGATTTTGAGAGTCACAAGAAAAAAATATAGAGAAGACATATAAGAAAAGCTTCCAGACACAGACAGAGGGAGGGAGAAGGCTTATGATCAGGTTATTTGGAGTATGCTAGACAAAATCTTGAATGTGAGAGGTTTTGAGAGTCTTCAGGAAAAGAAAGAGAAAACCTATGAGAAAAGATTTCAGACACGGAGGGAGTGGAGGACATGGAGAAAGGGCAGAAGAAAGCTTATGATCTGGTTGTTCAGAGTACTCTAGACAAAATCTTGAATAGAAGAGGGTGGGAAATATTTTATGCATTAGTCACATGGGCCAGTTTTTGTAATTCCTAAATCTACGTTCTTTAGCTTTTCTTCTTGTTTCAAGTTCTTTCTTCTTTGCAATTCTTTAAGATATTCTTGGAGGAAGGGAGGGAGGTAATATTGTATGCGTTAGTCACGTGGGCCAGTTCATGTATTTCGTAAATCTTACTTTCTTTGGCTCCTTATTGTTTCTATATTCCCCCTACCACGCCGTTTACAATTCATTGAGATATACCTAATTTGATAATCTAATTAAGTAATAATACCAAAATCATTTATTGTTTTTGAAACAAAAAAGAAAAAAACACTTTAGTTTTCTCTTGTTTTTGCAACTTATTTGTTATCCTACATTTTAGGCGTTGGTTTGCACGTCCTTGTTTTATTCCGAGCTTCTGTCACCACGTCCTTGACCTTGCTAAAATTTATCTTTTGGATAACCCTTAAGGCAGTGAAAGCAACATCCTATGATAATTCAATTTGATTTGTCTTTCTTGATTGCTTGATATTTACTTATCCAGAATATGGATGCATTGTGGCCCTTATGGTTAAGCTTATCTTTGTCGTCTTTTATACTTTTCTTCAAGTGGAACATGGGATCTCTGTTTTTGGATAATAATATACTTCATTATTGTACTTCTGACTTGTTTGATTTGTGTCAGGACAACAAACAAGAACTTTCTCTGAAGCTGTAGAACAATATGCTCAATTGGGACTGCGAACATTATGCTTGGCATGGCGTGAATTACAGGAAGATGAATATCAAGAATGGTCATTGATGTTTAAAGAAGCTAATAGCACATTGGTTGATAGAGAGGTAATTAATATATTTATTCGTATATTTTGTAGTCATCTCTTCTTGCTTAAATACCTTTCCCAGGTATGAGAGGTATGTATAGGTTCTTGCGTGAACATGTAATTTCTTGTTGTTGATCAATCTATCTGATATTTTCGATTGATATATTATCAGTGGAGGGTGGCTGAGGTATGCCAACGATTGGAGCATGATCTGGAAATTCTTGGGGTTGCTGCCATAGAGGATCGTCTGCAGGTGAGCCTTTTGTTACTGTGGGGCTTGAATAACTTTTAACATAAACTGTTGTGTCATTGACAGATAATTCCTCTTATACTGTGCTTGTAGATGGTTACGCTTTTTCCATCTCATTTCTTCTATTTTACAGGATGGTGTTCCAGATACTATCGAAACACTTCGTAAAGCTGGAATAAACTTTTGGATGCTAACTGGAGACAAGCAGAATACTGCTATACAAATCGCACTATCATGCAACTTTGTTTCCCCAGGTAGATTGAAATACATTTTTGGTCCGCATGGCGTCTTTTAGTGATATCATACATCAAAAACATATCATAATAAGCTTATAGCTTTCTCTCAATGAGCCCAAAAAGGTATATAGTTGAAAGTTTGAGTGTTCAGTTTAGTATTTCCAAGTCGTTGGGAGTAGATTAGATGCTTATCATATTTAGTGTTGCTGCCAATGATTTAATCAACCAACTATTCTTGGTTTCTTGATGTGCAAATTGCATGGAATACTGAAAAAGCTATATATATATATATCCATAACATAGGCGCCAAAATATGCTAAGGTGGTAGCAAATCTTCTTTTGTGGTATGAACCTCCAAAGGGTACACTTCGATACCAGAACACTAAATTTGGCAAACCGAAACTTCGTTTATATGTTTCTTATTTTCACCATAAAATACTTGAGCTGTTAATATTCTTTGTATTTTCCTATATTAGTTTTCAGAAAGCTAAATTAGTTATTATTTATTTCTAAAAGAACACCATGTCTTTGCTTACAAACCACTCAATTAGCCTACATATATCTTTCGACAAGGCTGCCATGCATGCCATGCGGCACATTCTAAAATAATGTATTCCATACAATTATGCGATCTGAAGAAGCCAAGCCCTAAATTCCATAAAAGATAAAAAAAACTTGAGCTAGGTAACGCTGATCCATATGGCATATAATGTATTACCAGAATAAGAAGCCAACTAATTTAATATACCAAGTTTACTGTTCATTGTGGTTTTTAGTGATTTTTCATGTATTTCTAACTATGATTATATCACAATGTATGCAACCATTGTAGTTTGTTGCTAATTTTTCATACTTCTTGACAGAACCTAAAGGTCAGCTCCTTCTGATTAATGGCAAAACTGAGGATGAAGTATGTAGAAGTCTAGAGAGAGTCCTACTGACAATGAGGATAACAAATTCAGAACCTAAGGTAAAACTTCAACACCAGCCTCAACTTCCATACGAGTATACATAGTAATACTGAGGTGGTGCTATGCTAATAGTTACATGACCTTTGAAATTCTGTTGATTCTCTTCTTATCCGTACGAGAAATTTGCTGCAGTTTCACTGTTCATCCTTCTTCTCTACCTTTGTTCTTTTTTATTTTTATGCCTTCTGATTAAACATATACATATCTTTTTTTTTTGTGTTTGTTTGTTAAACTATTTGAGATTTTGCCTTTGTTGATTACCTGTGTACCGAGATATCTTGTCGAATGATGTTTTTCTGTCATTATGTGCTTTCAGCAGATTTTATCTTTATCTTTAGGAAGTTTGTTAATTTGCTGACTGTGGTCATGGCCTGAGAGAATTTGGTCAAGTTAAACATTATATGTTTGTCTCCAGCCAGATATTCCAAGTTTTCAAGATGGAATTTCTGGTAACATCACAGAGCTATTTTTGTTCAAGTCATCCATGCAAATTCTCTCAGCATTACAAAACCACCCCTCAAAATAGACACTGAATAGGTGACCTGTAGGCTCCTTCAAAGAGTCCATATGGAGCAACATGTGATTGTGTCATATGCTGTTCTGCATAAAAAGCAATAGCAACATGCAAACTTCCATGTGAAAACCTTTCCAAGGGTGGCAGCAGAAGTGTAGAATGAAGCTTTTAGTGACTTCACTTTCCGAATCCTTTTCAATGCAACAATAGAAGCTTAAACCAAACAAGCATCCCCTTTGTGACATGAACTCTTTAATTTTCAGAATTACATATTTGTGGTTGTGGGTAGTGGACACTTCGAAATAGTTATAAGAGTCCAGTTGCAGATACTTCTAGGGATCAGAATAGGATTTGCTAAGTTATGCTTTGCTATATATAATTTCATAAATATTGGTAGCTGATAAAGTAAATGCTGCTTGACTAAAATTAATTCCTACATTTTTTGAAGCTAAAATTTTCCCTTCAAATCATCTTCGATTCTACATTTTTATTGACACTGCTACTTGTGACAGGATGTGGCTTTTGTGGTTGATGGTTGGGCTCTTGAAATTGCACTTAAGCATTATCGTAAAGCATTTACAGAATTAGCAATATTGTCAAGGACAGCTATCTGCTGTCGTGTTACACCATCCCAGAAGGCGCAGGTGCTGCTTATGAGATAGTTGCAAGTTTTAAAGCTTAATCAAATTTACATATTCTTGGGAGGAGTCTTAAATGAGTTTATTCTATATTAAGATGCATGTCTTGTGACAGTAATATACATGTTAGCAATAACTTGTGGCACAAATAACCTCAAGCAAGGAGAATTTATAGCAACAGGAAGGTGCTCAAGACGTTCCCTGTAAACAAAATATCCCGATTACTGCCTCAGAAAACATCCTACAAGTGTCCATCTCCCCCATATCAATATGTTTAAGCATATTTAGAGAGAGTGGGGGGAAGGTGGAGAAAGAGAGACTAGAGATGGGTTTTCTGGCCGCATTGAAGTTTTCTCAGTATTGCATGTCACTTCTTTCTTCTTTTTTTTCGGTTTAATATCATTTAGGCATGAAAGTTAAACCTAAAACCGTGCTTTTAGATGCATATTTCTCCACTTATTTATTAATGCTGAAAGTCAGCACGGATCTTTCATCTGTTGCTATTAATCTCTTCTTTCTTCTAGACTTAAAATGCTGCTATATTGTTTCCCATTTCTAGTTTTGAACCTTCAAGTAATTTTTCAATACGTTTTCAGCTTGTAGAGCTCCTAAAATCATGCGATTATAGAACTTTGGCTATTGGGGATGGTGGAAATGATGTGAGGATGATACAGCAAGCTGATATTGGGGTGGGCATAAGTGGTAGAGAAGGACTGCAGGCAGCGAGAGCGGCTGATTATAGCATTGGAAGTAAGATTTCTACTTTTTTGTGTGTGTGTTTTAGTGGGGCGTGCTTACTTAAGACACGGACAAGGGTGTGGGTGTAGGACACTAAATTTAAGTGCAAAATGTTAGTAAAATTGATGCTTGACCATGTCAAAACTCCATACATCCCTGTAACTTAGCATGTACGTGATACTTGATTTCCACAGGGTATTCCTTTTAAAGGTCTTACCTTGGCAACACACTAATAGTGCTTTAGAAGATATATTGCAGTCTTTGAACATAGATCTCTTTGGGATCTATGTTTTGTTTACTGGACAATCACAGGGCAATGCATCAGCACTAACCACATTAGGCCTTACTTGTGTTCCTTTGAAATCTTTGGCTCTTTTTCACATTCTTTTTTCACCCAAAGTGCCACATGGGCTTCTCAGCTCCTCGGCAATTTTGGTAGTCAATTGTTTATGCTCCCTGGGTCAGAAAATATGTCCGAACCTTGTCTATTGGTCCATGTAGACCTTCCCAGTTTTGGGTTCCAGCACTTTTAATATTCTTAAAGCATTAATTGTTTGGGTCTCATTTTCTAGTTTGTTTTGACAGTGTTTGCTTACTCTATAATTCTGGAGTTTTTCTTTGTCAGAGTTATTATTCTGGGCAGGATCGAACTTTCTTGATTTTTAACATATAACTTCACTTACCTTGCAGAGTTCCGGTTTTTGAAGAGACTAATTCTTGTCCATGGACGATATTCATATAATCGCACAGCTTTTCTGTCCCAGTATTCTTTTTACAAATCTCTACTGATATGTTTTATCCAAATCTTGTGAGTTTTCGTGGATTATATTCCTTCTATATAATTTCTGTCTATTATGGGTCATTTAATAAATGGTAGCAATAAAGCTGGTAAACTAGGTATTTCTTCATAATACGCCTGAAATGTGCTAACATTAGACATATTCAGTTTCTCTTTTATTTCAGGTGTCTCTGGAACTAGCCTTTTCAACTCTGTCAGCTTGATGGCTTATAATGTTTTCTATACTAGTATACCCGTTCTAGTCAGTGTTCTTGATAAAGATCTTAGTGAAAAAACTGTAATGCAGCATCCTCAAATACTATTTTACTGCCAAGCTGGAAGGTTTGATTCCAATCCTCTTTATTGGCATTACTTTTATGTAATAAAGAGAGAGAATATATTCCTTACTCCACAATTTTTGGTAGGGGGATGCGTAATTCTCTGCTGTAGCTTATACGCTTCCTGCTGTTTGCTAATTAAATTGATATTTGAATTAGGCTGCTCAATCCTAGTACATTTGCTGGATGGTTTGGGCGATCACTCTTCCACGTGAGTGTTGTACTTCATCTCTAACTCATGCATTTTAGAAATCTGGGAGGAACTTATGTTCTCTCTGTTCTTCTGAGAGTAGATAGCAAGCACATAAAAATTGCTGAATTTAGTAATAATATAGGACACAACTATTAGTGAAACTCTTTATATTAAATTATATCTTGAAATTTTTTATCCTTTTGAAGACAAATCGAACTCAAGTATATGATGCTTTAATATGTTAGTTCTTGAAACCTTGACATGTTCTTCTCTTGTCTAAAAATGCTTATTTAAATATAGATTTTATAATATTGTCCTATAACTACCCTGAAATGTGAATCTGATAAAGCTAATATCTTATGTAAACTGATCTACATTTTTAGATAAAAGGGAGGTGAGGAACTTTGTACTCTATTTACACTACAACAATGGTAAATTACACTACTAGTCCCCCGTATTTCAATGCAATTGGGGAACTTTGCATGTGCAAAATCCCTCATCCCCCTAAACCCCTTAATTTTATATGCTTAACACTATAAATGGTAATCTATTATCTAGTGGTGGTGCATTATTAGTAAGGCCTAACAAAACTCAGGCTTCTACGTGCTCTTCTTGGCCAATCTCATGTTTAATCTGCAGAGATTGGAAGGGAGCCCTCTTCTCAATGTGATGATTTTCTATTTATGGCTTTATAGTTTAAAGGGTAAATTTGCTCACTTTCAAAAAGACAGGTCTGATAGAACAGGTTTATATTAAGCTCCATTACTTGAGCTTTTTCTTGTGCCTTCATATTACTTTAAAAAAAATATTAAACAAATACGTGAAAAGGAAAAAAAGATTCCCCTTGAAGTTAACAATTTTTCGCATTATACCTCCTTTCTGCAGCATACACATCTATGAGTTGTTTTTTGCTTTTTCCTTATTTTTTTTCCTCTTGTTGGTTCATTAATACAAGTAGAAAATTTTCAGGCAATTGTTGTGTTTATAGTCACTGTACATTCATATTCTTCTGAGAAAAGTGAGATGGAGGAGATCTCAATGGTTGCACTCTCGGGATGCATATGGCTGCAAGCCTTTGTTGTCACATTAGAAACCAAGTAAGCTACTACAGATATTACTAAGCTAATGCTTAGACTCGATTATTGTCTTCCTTCTTCAGCTACATCAGCGGTTGAGTGCTGTCTATTTTTATCAAAAGTAACAATAGTAAGGGGAATTTGAGGGAATCTTTCCTATTTCTCTTCAGGATAACATATATTTAATTTCGCAAATATGCATTTAGTGGTCTGTCATACATAGAGTTACAAGTCTAGATTACTTAAAAAAATTATTATCATCAGAAATTTTCTAGTCATTTTCTTAATGGAATATTCCTCATATAAGATTTTTTTTGTTACTTTTGTGTTCTAACCACCTGTTTTCTGTTTCATACATGTAGTTCCTTCACAAACCCGTAGACTCCTAAAAAACATTATAATTATCAGAAATTGTTGAGTCATTTTCTTAACAGAGTTTTTTCATGAATTTCCTCATATAAGATTTGAGTTAATTACTTTTTATAACCACCTGTTTTTTGTTTAATACATGTAGTTCCTTCACAAATCAGTACTCCTAAAAACATTATTATTATAAGAAATTGTTGAGTTACATTTTCCTAATGGATTATTTTCATGAATTTCCTCATATGGGATTTGTTTTTATTACTCTTCTGTTCTAACCACCAGTTTTCTGTTTGATACATGTAGTTCCTTCACAATACTGCAACATCTTGCCATCTGGGGGAACTTGGTTGGATTTTATGTCATGAACTGGATCTTCAGTTCCCTGCCATCATCAGGGATGTACACAATCATGTTCCGCCTGTGTAGACAACCATCTTATTGGATTTCTGTATTTGTGAGTTTTCCTAGTCATTTCATGCTATTCATACATTTCAGGGTACACCCTTCTTCATGTAATTACCTCTTGCTAAAAAGTACTCCCTACATTCCAAAATTAGTCCTTCTCCCTTTTCCATTTGCTCCGAAACTGAATATATATTTCTACTTTTATACCCTATAGTTCCATGAGGTTCCAAATACACCAACACATTTTGCAAGTATATTGAACACTATTACATTAGCACTCATTATATACCTGGAGAAGAAAACTATCTTTACACCTCTCTGTAAGAAGCATGTTTATAAATTTGACGAGGAGGGGGTACTAGATACTTTTCTTCAGAGTGCAATGAAATTGCTTTGAGCTGTTTATCTTGACCACCCTTATGTTTAAAACAATTCCCTAGATTGTGTTGGGATCTTGGTGGCGTTTTTAAGAACTCCTGAACGTTTAGGATGTATAGTAACAGGTCCTATGGGGGTGGAGAAGCCCTCGACTTCTTGTTTCGGAGAGATGTATACTAACCAGGAACTTCAATGCTATTTCAGCTCATTGTTGCCGCAGGAATGGGTCCAGTGCTGGCTCTGAAATACTTCAGATTTACATATAGATCAAGTAAAATTAACATCCTTCAACAAGCTGAACGTATGGGAGGACCCATCTTATCATTGGGAAATATAGAGCCACAACAAAGAACCTTGGAGAAAGAAGTTTCCGCGTTATCAATTGCTCAACCCAAGAGCAGGAGCCCTGTGTATGAACCTCTTCTTTCCGATTCCCCAAATACAACAAGACGGTCTTTTGGGCCAGGGACACCATTTGATTTCTTTCAGTCCCAGCACAGATTGTCGTCCAGTTATTCAAGAAACTGCAAGGACAACTAAATACTTGCACAATTGCCCAACAAGAAGAAAAGGAAAAATGAAACATTAAGAACTGGGCGGAAACTAGACAACATTGTTGATCTATATGCTGCTGTCTCTCCTCAATTCTACGCGAATGAGGTACTGCAATTCGGACAGTAAAGTTTTGATATTGATCGTTTAATTGTAAAGAGGGATCTGTCTGGTAACAATATAGTTGGGGTTATGAGTCGTTCAGTGTATATTGAGATGTCTCCAGTAGGTCAAAATCAAATATTTCAAACTGTTCTAACTTGTGGTATCATAGTAGATTCTAGATTCTTCCGAATTTTGTAAAATTGCGAAGCTTTTTAGTGTTGAGGTCTAATTGTGGTTCGCACACAGATGGATGTTGCAAAACGTACGATTGTCTAGTAATTTTTATAACTTTAATCAAATTATACTAGAATACGAATTAGCAGGTATGGTTTGGGTTAATTGATCATCTTCTGTTATATAACTAAATTAAAAAGACCAGCAAAACTATAGACAACTAGTGCTGATTTCCTTGTCTTGGAGGTCCCTGCTAATGTTTCTCAGCCAAAGATTATAATATTATATTATACATTTTTCATTTATTTATTTGGTTTACTTTGTCAAATGTTATTAATGGTTGACCCAATCTAGATTCAACGTTGTCGATTTGTAAAAAAACTAAGACTACAACAGTTTTATAATTTTGTATCGGTCATATAAAAGTAGAGAAGTTTTATTTTCACAAGTAAAAATAATATTTTTACAAGATTCTATTTTACATTATCGTAGGTCTCATTAATATTTATGTGAGAGAAATATTGTGAAAATATTATTTTTTTCATGGGTAAATATCACCCTCTAAAATATTTTTGGTTTGGTTGATCTAGCCATTTAGGCTATAAACTGTCATTATTTACTTATAACAACTTGTAGAGTAGTCGTGCATAACACGGGTTTTTTTAAACTATTTTTTAGTATTTTGAAATGTTTTTATTTCTAATGTTTTAATATAATGTTTCCTTTATTGGTAATGTTTTCATGTTTTACAAATTATTTTCATGTATTATTATTTTACAATTTGAATGTAACGATAGTATGAATTAATGAAATATTCTATTTAAATATTTATTTCTCAATGACTAAAATAAACATATTGTAGATTTTCTTCATTTTATTATTATCATTGTTCTAAGTAAAATCAATAAATAATTATTAAAATAAAATTAATTTATCAAAAATTATATCTTACGTATCCAACTCATGTTTTGCTTGTATTTTGTGCATGGATCATTATATAGAATGATATTGTCCGTGACTATCACACATTTATTTTAATTGTTGTCTCTCTTTTTTAAATATCAAATCTCAGTGAAACTTATTATTTCATATTTCAATCAATTCAATAATTTTAACATTATTCTTGAAGTGACTTAATTAGCTATTATGTATCTATATTATGTACTCGATATTAAATTGACAAAACAGCTTTTTGTTAACCTGTGCATTGTCCAGATAAATTTGTATTATAATAATTTATTTTATTATTGTAGATTTGACAGATAACTAATTTTATTATAATTTGATTCAATCGTAAATGATCAATTATGGTAGATTATGATAGATTGCATGTTTTATTATTAATGTGGTTATAATAATTTTAATTAAATAGGTTAAATTAGTGATTAAGATTATAATTATTTTGATTGTAATTATTTCATTATGAATTATTTCTACTCTGTTGCATGATTTTTCTTTTTTAAAATTGATTAGATTATTATTATTATAATATTCTATTTTGTAAAATTTTGAAGTAGTCTTTGTTTATTATTTATGAAAATACTTATTTTTAATATAATTAAAGAGACTAAAGTGTCCAATTGAGAGAAAAACATTAAAAAGTCTTCATTAACGTGTTTTTTTCTTGTGAATTAATATATAATAATATATAGATAGATATTTTCTTGAGGTATGATTTCAAAATAATTTTTCGTGTTCTGTCATTATTTCGAATAATAATTATATAAGAATAATTTATTACTATTTCTATATATTCTTTCCAAAACATTTCGCGTTTGCTATAATCTTATTTTTTAAAGTCTATTTCATCTTAACTTTTGCAATTATAAAATATTGTTCTCATACTTAAAACAACAAAAATTAATAAAAATTTAAAAAATACATATTAAATTCAATAATTTAATCGTTAAAACAAATCCGCTAGTTGTAGTATGGAGATAGATGATGCTCCTCTTATTTCGCATTAGAGGTCCTGGCCTCTTTTCTTTTCTTTTTGTATTTTATTTTTATAAAATTTTCCCTTATATTAAATGCTGAAACAGATATAAATGCATTTGTTTAGTCTCGAGCTCTTTTGTTAATGATATATCAAGTTCATCTCTATTATTCAATACATTACTTTCGAGATATATTTCTTTGTTTAATGTAATACTTTTTATAATTTTATTTGTGACATGAATTTTTAAAAATATAAAGAAGTGTAGTATCAAGTTTCTATTTATGGGTAATTTGTATATACTTTAAATTGCTTCAATTTAAAGTTATTAAAAATAAAAAAAATTATTTCTTTTGGATACATAAAAATAAAAAAATAATAATAATAATTTTAAATTACACGATTTCATGTGCAGTGAAATATAGTTTGAGCTGAAACGACAGATATTATATTAATGTAAAACAATTTAAAATTATTATGCTAAAGGTTTGGAAGGAATGACAAGATTTTCTGTCCCATTTCTTTTTCAATGACAAAAAATCGATCGGAGGACACTGAACAGTTCAAAAGTTACTGACATCGACCATAAATTCCAGTGAAAATTACAAAAAGCAAGATGCTTTCTTCATCGATTTCCTCTCGGTGGTGCCGTCGCTTTGCTGCCTCCTTTCGTTTCATCAACTTCCACACCTCCGCTGCCGCCGCTTCAATTTCCCGACGAAAGAAACCTCACTTCGCACCCAACTCGTTTTTATCTCTCCACATCCCAAAAGCACCACCAAACTCCACACCCAGTATCAACCCATCATCACTCGACGAATCGGCTGTGCTTGAATCGTTGTCCTGTTACAGCAACGACTATAAACGCGGCCTCGAATTCTTCCACTGGGTCGAGACCGATTCTGATTTCGAACACACCTCTGATACTTACAATCGAATGATTGATATTCTGGGTAAGTTTTTTGAATTTGATCTTGCTTGGAACTTGATTGATAAGATGAGTAACAGCAGTGTTGCCCATTCATTGCCTAATCATACCACTTTTCGTGTTTTGTTCAAGCGTTATGCATCAGCTCACCTAGTTAAAGAAGCCATTGGTACATATCATAGATTGGAAGAGTTTAACTTGAAAGATGAAATATCTTTTTCGAATCTTATTGATGCACTGTGTGAGTATAAGCATGTTATTGAAGCTGAAGAATTGTGCTTCGGAAAGAATAAGAACATTGGTGATGATGATGATGATGATGAGATGTTGTGTTTTGATGGAAAGAGCACAAAGATTCATAATATGATTCTTAGGGGTTGGTTCAAAATGGGGAGGTGGCGGAAATGTAGAGAGTTTTGGGAGGAGATGGATAAGAGGAGTGTAGTTAAGGATTTGTATTCATATTCTATATGCATGGATATTCAATGTAAAAGTGGTAAACCATGGAAAGCTGTGAAGCTGTATAAAGAGATGAAAAGGAAGGGGATTAAATTGGATGCAGTAGCTTATAACACAGTTTTTCGTGCTATAGGTATGTCTGATGGTGTTGATGTTGCAATCAGGCTTTATCGTGAAATGATTGAATTGGGCGTTCAGCCTAGTGTTTCAAGTTATAATATAATTGTGAAGTTTTTGTGTGAAAGTGGAAGGTTCAAGGAAGCATATGATGTGCTTGACAAAATGACTAGAGGGAATTGCCTGCCAGATGTGATTACTTTTCATTGTTTTTTTGCTTCTCTTGAAAAGCCTAGAGAAATTTTGCAGCTGTTTGACAGGATGTTTACAAGTGGAGTTTTTCCTAAAATGGATACATATGTATTGCTTATGAGAAAATTCGAGAGATGGGGTTTTCTTCGACCAATTTTTGTTGTTTGGAAGAAAATGGAGGAACAGGGGTTGAGTCCTAATGAATTTGCTTATAATGCTCTGATCGATGCTTTGTTGCAAAAAGGCATGACTGATATGGCCCGAAAGTATGATGATGAGATGTTAGCAAAAGGGCTTTCAGCTAAGCCAAGGGCAGAGTTAAGGACAATGCTGGTGACAGAAGAATCTGCTGTTGGTTGACAGTGATCAAAGTGTAACTTTAGGAAAATTGTTTAAGAGGTAGATGTTTATGCATCAATTGATTCAATACTAATAGAACGGTTCATTTATGGGAAGAAACAAGAGTGATACGATGATGAAAGAAAATTGAAGACAAAGTTTTGTACTTGGAGTTGGTATAGACCTTGCAATGGAAAACATCAATCAGCAAATCTATAAGCTTTTTGTGTTGACCCTGGAAGGATGGCCATAGTTGCTGTTGTCATCATTTGTCATTGAGCAAGGCAGTGTTTCAAGATCCTCAGACTAATCAATTAGTAATAATTTGAGGTTATGCACTTGCAGATATAAGAAAAGGAGCAAGTGTTCCCTGATGAAAATGGAAGTTGATACATTCACTAGACAAACTTTTATAAAGGGTCGGCTAGTGTAAGTTCAGGAGTTAGACTTTAAGAATGAGCCACAACCAAAATTTGGCAAAGAAAAGTTTGAGAATGGAATTATCAGGCCGTACAAGGTCATGAAGTACAATTTTGAGCAGGACAATTGCGAAAAGGAGGGCAACAAAATGCAGTTGTCAACAACCTATTTATGATGTACAACAATGAAACTAAGTTTTGCACTAAGTAACATACATGGGACATGGATATCCTTTGAAAAGAGGTTGTTCAAGCATCTGTAGCTCAAGTACTAATGGGAATAAGAATTTTGTCTCAATCCTACTTTTAGCGAAGTTGGCCTGAGGGTAGAGCATTCCTTTTATATGCTCCTCAGCTTGTCTCCCTTTATATACTGTAGTGATGCCTGTGTATTTGGCCTGTTTTTGAAATGAAATGTGAGAACTCTCTTTTGAAGCTAGTTCCTTATTCCCTCTTCTATTTCTTTCTCATCTATTTGTGTAGTTCCTTGGTATTAATATGTTAAGCTCCTTGAATATTATCTTACTGCCAAGCTGTAAGCTGTATTCATTCCATTATCAGTCATACAAAAATTCTAGACTCGTTAAATGTGATAATTTTCAGAAATTTAGAAGATTACATTTTTAGAATTGCCTAATAATGAATTGTGATCTAGCTATGTGTATGTTCCGATTTCTGACCTCATAATTTCTGTTTGATTCATGAAGTTCCTACATAATATTGCAACATTTTGCCACTTGGGGTCCTGATTACATTTCATGTCATGGACTGGATCAGCAGGGCCCTGCCATAATAAGGGATGCACACAATCGGTTTCCACCTTTTTAGGAAACATCCTACTGGATCATTGTGTTTGTGAGTTCTCCTATTCATTTCAATTTTTTCTTGATTTCATGCATTTCA
Organism: Centella asiatica; assembly: GCA_014636745.2. Lineage (NCBI taxonomy): Eukaryota > Viridiplantae > Streptophyta > Magnoliopsida > Apiales > Apiaceae > Centella > Centella asiatica. Next base: position 40,222,141 of record CM025780.1, on the reverse strand, counting down.
GGCGTACAGTCTTCACTTAGTAGTATATCCACCTTTGAAGTTGCTTGTGACAAACCAAGTGCATTTCTCCAAGAAGCAAGAAAGTTGTTTTCAATCTTTTCTTTTAGGTAGAGTGTGGTCCAAAGTTTTAGTTTTTAAAGACCCTTCAAGTAATTGTTCGAATATGGAGCAAGTATAAACATGGGGTCTGTTTTTGTTCACATTCACCTTCAAGTTCACATACTTAAGAGTTGATTTCGTTATCTTTGATTCTTCATATTGGCATATGATTTCCACGTTAGAATCTCATGTGAACTTTAGGGCTTAATATTCGGAATTGCCCCTGGCCTATAAATTTGAAAAACATAGTAAAATCAAATCAGTAGGTATATTAGGCCTTTGTTATGGCACGAGGCCATCTAGAAAGTTGATAAAATGTCACCTACTTGGCTACTTCATATCCTTCAACTGATAGCTCAGTGTTTCTCCTATTAAAACTCTTCTTCTTAGTCTCAGCAGAAGGGAAATAGAAATTTGTGGCTGTAAAAGGTGCACTTAGCCAATTATGTATATATTCAATTTGTGACTGAGTTGATTTACAAGTGCCATTAAAAATAACAAGTCTCTGCCCTTGGCCTTAGGGTTTGATATGCCTCTTGTAGGCCAGTTTTGTAGAAAATGATTGCTTCATTAAATGAGCTAGATCACTTGTTAGTTGTTACAACTTACAACACCATATTGCTGTTGCATAATATAGACCACAAGGACTTGCTGAATTTTGAAGGCACTTTTGGTACTTAGTTGTTCTTCATATTGTACTTCCTCTGTCCCAAGATCAGATACACATTTTAATATTTAGATTATTCTTCAAAATAATTATGATTAAATTGACTTCGCCTCTGATTTTTATAAAGATGACTTCTCTCTTTGATGATATTCCTAAACCTACACGTAGATACTCAAATCAAACCAAACTATAGAATTCAGTCTCTGAGAATTGTGCATTTACGAGTTCAATTTATCAAGAACCCGGCTGTGGACACCCTTTCAATCTATAATCTTTGCAGCAGAAGGTTTACACATTTAACAATTTGCAAGGTTATAGAAATCATGCTTCATACTATAAAATTTATATCCCTCTGAATTTATTTACTTTTTTTGTTTTTGAATATGATTTGATAGTAAATTATAATTCATTTTCCTTAATTTCTTTATATTCTGGCCTTTCACCCTTCCATTTTTTCCATCTTCTAGCTGGTTATCAGCTCCTTTAAGAAATTATACTTGGGCATGTTTGGGGGACGGGCACAGGATGGGTTTTCCCCCAAACTCTCCTGTTAAGAATACGAAATTCCCATATACGTCCGGCCACGTTAACACTCATTTCGCTCATGCCCGAATTATATTTTTTTATAAAGTTATTTAAATTCTTTATTCTTATTTCTTTTTATACAAAATTATATATAAATTAGATTTTATATATAATCGGTGGGTGTAAGGTAAATTTCACAGTATAAATAATCGGTGGGTGTCACGTAAATTTTATAGTCTACTCGTATTCTAAAAATGAAACTCTAATAAAGTTAAAATACATAAATTATAACGAAATCGGTAAAATTGTCAAAACTAGCTATATTGCTGCATACATACCGTAGGAAAGACATGTAACCATCGACAGCATAATCATAGTAGTAGTAGTAATTAATATACTTAGTTGCTAGGTGGTGGCTACCCCAATCCTCTTCCGATCTTCTAAGGATTACTCTCCTCTTTTAATAATGTGTCTCCTCATTTTATAATAAGTGAGATTTGTTTTTGTTTTTGTTTTTTGTTTTGTTTTTTTTTTTTTTTTTTTTGCATGTGTATTGAAGTCAATTTTTTTATATTTTAAATTTAAAAAAATCAATAATAAAATTATTTTAAATAAAAAATAATATAAATAAAATTTTTGATTAAAATAAAATAATTAACTTATTACAAAATTACATAAATTTACGTGAAAAAGTTATACGTCAAACAGTCGAAGACGATGAGAAATCAAATTAGTAATGTCCTCCTAATGATATCACGCATTAATGCAACTGTATACGAAAATTATAATTAAACAAACAGATGTAGCGTGCTTACTGGAGAAGTTCATATACATAGGCACACTCATTAGAATTTAATTCCATTTGAGTGTGTTTAACAAATTTTAAGACATGAGGAGTATAATAAACATATTAAAGTTTGTACGAATCTAGTATGATTATTATCGATTAATATTTGAATAGAAGAAAGATATATAAGTCGTCCTTACCATATTTTCTTTGAGACATGATAGAGATGGAGGAACTTGATTTTCTTAAGATAATTAAAAAAGTCTTAAGAAATCTTACTCCTTAGTATTTGATAAGGCCTGTCGTATGTGTGAGAAAGACAACCGTAAATGCACGGTAAAAAATTCGGACGGAAATTGCCAGGCTGAAAAGCAGAAGCAGACACAAAATGACCCTACAAATTGACTACCATCTAATATTCTAATGTATCAAACTGTCAATATCATCCAAATAACAGCTGGGAAACACACAGACAATACTTTTGAGTTATGGCAAAATAAATAAATATATTACACCTTATTATATAAATTGAAAGAAATACTATAAGATAATTAATACATCGTCCATCTCAAAATTAGAGGTACATTTTAGATAAATTTGAAGTTTACTTTCAACAACTCCAAATTGACATATGGTGATTTACCTGAAAAATGCTCTCATATACAAATTTTTATACTTTATATTTTACAAATTCATATCATACAAAAAATTATAATATTCGCAAATAGTACAACCTTAAAAAATATTTTTTGTTTATTTTAGAACGAAATAAATAGTATTATATCACCGTGATTGTACTGTTTTAGAAAAGAAAAATAGTGAAGAGATGAAAGAACTCTGACGGGATGAGCTACAAAAACACCAACAGTTCCCCCAAGGTTGGAAGAAAACCCCAACTTTTAAACAGCTTTTGGTAGCATTCCCTACTACTACTGTACTACACATTCTCCTCGACGGTTAGGGGAACAAAGCTATCACGTGGTCAACTCCTACACAAATTAATAATGTCGAGAGTAAATCTATTTATCCAAAATACACTTCTAACCCAAATGTATAAATAATTTCAGATCTCTAAACTATCTTTTTTCCCCTAACAAATTAAGTATAACTAATAAATTGGGCACACTTCTGTGTAAAGTGTATACAACCTTTTTGTTAAGTTTATATCAATTAATATGATTTAATCTTTTGAAGCGAAAAAAATTGGGAGGTAAATTATGAATTTCAGAAAGCCTATAGAAAATAATAAAATAAATTATTTAATATAGTAAATATAAGTTGTAATTTTATATAATGTATAAGGGTGTTTTTTTATCATAAAATTATGATCTAAAAACACCGTGTAGTTATTAAGAGAGTCGGCATCTTGATATAACAGATAATAGATTATAATTATGTTTTTTTCTTTCCTTTTTTCTTTTTCTGTTTTTGCTTCTGATAATTATTTTGATTTTTCTAAATAAATTCCCTCAACTACAATTTTATCCCCAATAATGAGTTCGTTGCCAAGTTAATCAAAAATATATTTGAATCAACATCACAATAAATTTGAACAGGAAAGCATCACAATGTGTAGGATGAGAAGAATATCAAATATGTAACTGATAGAAATTCTAGACCGTTGGTTATTGTGGGCCCAGAAAGGCCAATAAAAATTGACAACTCGGGGTATTTGGGCTCATTCAAAAATCAAACATCTTTCATTTAAAAAATATTCAGAAAATTACCAACAAATGTGGTATTTTAAAAAATATTACCACGTAATTTGAGTATATTTAAACTCTTCTCGTATAGTTTATGTTATTATTTAATATTTTATGTTATTATCCACATTGTAATTCTGTTAAATAGATAGTAATATTATACATAATAACATACACTTAATAAAAAGTATTAAAAAATAATTATACTATTGGTTAATATTTTTAACCAAATCATACCCAAAATATTTGTATTGATTGAATATCCACAACCAAACAAATCTTATGCTTTCATGCAAAAGATTGAAGAATCGAGTTTGATGGTCCAACGCAATTTACTCTGTATCACCGCGTGTCACCCCTGTGAATATCAATAAGGTTATCAATCAATTTCGTTATTTTATTTCATTTTTTTATTTACGTATAATTATAAACCAATGCTATGGCTTTTCCGGTTTACACTCTAATTAGAACTCTATTTTGATTTTAGTGTTAGAGCATGTCAAAAGTAAAGCCTAGGAATAGTCAAAAGATTAGTAGGTAGAATAGTCTGGGAGAACTTTTACTTTTACTTATATATAAAAAACTAGTATCCTTCAGAAAAATAAAAAATAAAAACAAAAAACACAAATTCCCACGTGGGTGTCTTATTCAATCATAAATAGAAATTAAATTTTATTTCGGACCACCTCATTTTCCAATAATTTTTGCTATGTCCATCATTTCTGTATACACTAAAAGCATCTTATGGTACTCTTAATTAGGATTGCAAGCAGGTTGAATCCACTCGAGTTTTTACAAATTCTAGCCGATTTCAACGTTAAAAAAATTTAAGTCGAGTCAAATCGAACCAATAATTTAAATAAATAAAATATGTGATTTAAGATCGGCTCGTTTATAAACAAGCCGAATACGAGTGTATTCACGAATTTACTTAAACTGAGTTGATTCTGATTATGTTCGCGAAATTTTTTTCAATTAAAAAAAATTTATTATATATTTAAAAAAGACAAACTCATTTTTTAGTTTTGCATGATTGAACATGATTAAGCACTTTCTTAATTAAAAAAATATGTAATCTCTAATTGTACTATACTTCCTATTTGTTGTTAGTTATAATTATGTTAAACACTTTCTTAATTAAAAAAGTATCCATTGTCTAATTAATTGCATTATAATTTATATATCTAGCTTATTAGTTATATCCATTATTTTTCGTATATTATTAATCAATTATTCATCTGAATATAATATATATACATATATATATATATATATATATATATTATTTAGACGTAATATATTATATATTATACAGTACATACTTTAATTTGACATTATTGACTGTATTAATATTTTATAGTTTTACAATAGTATAGTTAAATTTTAAATATTTAAATTAAATAAAAATTACAATTGAAAAAAGTATATTATGAAACATTATTTATTTGCTAATACATTATTTAAATCAAGATTAGACTAAATTATGAGTAATACTTTATATTTGGGTTGATTAGTAATTGTCTCATGGCTGATTGATATATCAATTATTTTTTTAATTGTAATATTTAAACGAGTCAAATCGATCTCAAATGAGTTCGAGCCGAACAAGGAAAAAACTCGGTTCAAATCATATAACTAATATGACACAATTTGATATTTAAGATCGATTTGTTTATTTTAATAAGTCGAGCTGAACGAATTTTAAATAAATCGAGTCAAACCGAGCTCACGAACGGATGGAATCGCTTAACATATAAACCTCTTAAATCTTTAAAGCTATTTGCATGTCATTCTTAAAGCATATATTTATTTCACAAATTTGACGAATTGTTTCAAACCAATGAATCATGCAACGAGAAATCAAAGCATGAAATCTATCATTTTTTTCTATATTTTTTTATAAATCAAAGATACAATTTTTTTTTAAAAAAATTACAGCATTAGAGATGTTATGTAATCGAGGCAGCCCTAGTCCGGATGAATTCTTGAGTCCATTAATTGTTGTACGGTTGTTCTTTCCTTGTAAGCCAATCGATCCCTTTTTTTTCTTCTTCTTGGGGTGGTGGGATGTTAAACCATCCAACATCTTATAGTCCATTTAAGTTTTATTTAATTTAAAATTGAGTCGGATTAAATTTCATATACAAATAATTTTCTTCATTTGCAAAGTTCGAATTAAAAAATTTATTTAAGAGAAACAAAATATAGCACCTTAAAGTTTTATTAGTCTGTCTCTATTGAAAAGTGTAACTTATAATTAAACCACGTATATTATGTTTTCAAACAAAAATTGTCGACTTTACCGTCTTGTTCCGAATAAAAGAAATACGAGGTGTTGTCAATAAAAACTGGTTCAATTAGTAAGATTTAATGAGTGTTCTTATTAAGTTGATAGTTTAATTCTTGCCAGTGTTATTCTCAATAACTAATATGTGTGTATCACTATAAACTTTCAAAGAGATTAACGACATGCCTTCCCTCTTCTAAAACTTTTTGTAATAAAATAAAATTAAGTGTTGATTAGTATATTACACTGATACATTTTTAACAAATAAGTGGAGTATAAGTATATAATTGTCTTTCTAAACTTTACCACTAATTTAGAATCAATTAAATTATCTTTTGTCAAAAAAAAAAAAAGTAAGTGAAGGAAAATTACCTAATTTAAGCTTATAGTAATTATAAATCGTCACTTAGACTACAGATATTATTAGAAGTCGAACCCAATTGATCATTTAAAAATAATAGTTTAAACTTTATTAACTCAATCAACTCTAATTGACAATAATAAAGAGTCATTGATTTACTTGGGAAAAACTGAAAAGGCGATTATAAATTTATTCATTCATCAAACTAAAGAACACGTATTTAAATGTTTTTGTACACTTTAATTCATCAGTTTTTGCCATGGAAAAATGCGATAACAAACGACACATTGGCCTGTAAGGCTTTAAACTATTTACTATAATAGATGCTATAGGTATTTAAAATGAAGGTACACTAAATGTGAGAGTAATATAAAAAATTACGTTTTTAGATTCTTATTAAATATTGTGTGATATTTATATCTTGATAAATACAAATGTCAAATAAAACTGAGAGTGCTAAGGACAAAAAATTGTACACAAATAAATATGCACAAACTGATGTAACTAAAAACTATAGGAGATTGATGAATTCTACCGAGTCCACAATTAAAATTTGAATGATTTATAATTTATCATATATGTTGGTTTGTGTATATTTATTTGTCTAAATTGTTGGTGTCCATGGTATATTTATAAAAAACTGGACGGGGTAGTATTTAAGATCGTAAGTAAACAATTTAAATGGGATCTATGACATATTCACTCATTTGTAAATTTCATTTAAAAGACAATTGATAAATTCGGGTGCATTTATATTACGTAATAAATGCAAAAGCTTGATTATTTGATAACAGTCTTTTTACATGGTTGATAGTTATCCCACTTTCATGAATTATTTCACTCTTTCGTGTCTAATGCAAACGTGGAATTTTATTATTATTTTTCTTTAACGTTATCGTCGTTTGTTGTTTTAAGCTTACTTTTGGTGTATTTGGAATATTATATACACTGATTTTGTGTTTAATATTTGGATATGTGTATTCGGTACCAAAGTTAGTTAATTACTAATTACTATTAATACTCTCAGCATTTCACCGGAAGCTTCAGTGGTTGGATAATGGAATCAGCACAGTAAATTTGAAGAGATTAGTGAAAGAAAAAAAAAGAACAATTGAAAAAAAAAAAGAAGTGTGAACAAACACATCAAACAAACCAATGTCATTTCCAGAATGTAAATTTTACCTGTTAACGTTGAATGTAGTTTAGGATTGAGATTCAAACAAGTATTTATAGAGTTTAGAATGCTTGGCGAGTGTATTTTCAAGCATTGTTCAATACCTGAAAAGACGATTGTAATTTTTTCTCTTTACTAATTGTTTCTACTTCAAATTTTTAGAAAATTCTTACAGTTATGAGCAATACGTATTCTGTATAATCTGATCTAATATTTGACAAAATTATTTACTTTTAAATTTTATTTAATATTAGCTAAAATCATTTCGTTCAATTTCTAATACACGATATGAAAACTTCAAAGTTTTTATTTCATAAAATTATTGAAGTGTTTCTTAATTAAAAGTTTCACTAGTTTGTGTGTCTGTGCATGGCACGAGTCTTCTTCTTCTTTTTATTTGTAGACAATATTAAGATAATTATAGTTTTTTACATTTTTTATCTAATATTTTTATATACATAATTGTATGTATAAGTTAATATTTGTATTATTATTGTTCTAAACTTGAAACAGAAATCTGTTCAAATTCAAAATTAAATAGTATTTGAAATTGAGTCAATTAAAATTGTTTTCTGCAACAATAGAAAAAATAAATAATAACCGAGTTAATCGAGTTAACAATTAACTTAATAAAATAGACTCTAAAAGATAGATATGTGAATTAATATATAGTAGAAATTGTTGGTCGATCAAAAGTCATGTTACTAGGAGAGGTCGAGAGCAATATCTATTCACTAAAAGCTGTGATCGTCGGGCTTTAAGAATAGGAATCAGTTTTATTTAATGTGTTCAATGTATTAGTTTGTTAATATGTTTTACTCGAATTGTTCACATTACAACAAGAAAAAAGATTAAGAAGTAATTTATATAGGTATCTGCGTTTCTATTAATTTTTGTTATTTATGGGGTTATTGAACTCTTGCGGTTCTAATATTTATTTTGTAACTATTTTTTGTTGTTTTATAAAAAAAATTAGATTGCCTCAAATGCTTAAATACAACTAGATTAGAAACCAACTTAAAATATTTTATAAAAAGTTTCACTTGGCTAATCCATTTTATTACTTCTTTTCGTGTCACTTGAATAATTTATTTTTTACATTTGCTAATCTCAATTCATAATATTTAAAATTAATGTTAATTCATTTATGAGTGATGTTACTTATTGTAATATGCAATTATGACAAATAACATCAAAAGATTAATTTATGGTTCAAATTTTACGGAGCCAGATATATAGGAAGAGTCATCTGCCCGCGTACTATAGACATTAAAAAAATTTAAACGTGTGAAGTGAATGTAGATAATCCAACTAAGTGCACTTGAGATATAAAATAAAGTAAAATTATTCAAGTTAGATTCTTGATTGTGAGAATGATTGTAACACCGACACGTATTAAGAATAAATGGATTAATATGCAAGATTATATAAAGCAATAAAATTGAGAAAAAAAGACATTTTAGTATTTTCTGAAAGAAAAAAATTATATTATAGACAAACAAATGTTTTATACTTCCACTCGTACGTATTTTTAGGTGATTTTTTAATATTAAATATTTTATTTAATTTTGAAAAAAATTAATAATGAAAAATATTTTAAATAAGAATTAATATGAATATAATTTTTAACTAATTTAAAATATTTAACACATAAAAAAGTTTATTTAAATTTACATGCCAAAAAATTAAAAAACACGTATAAAATTGAAGGAGTATATGGGAAAGGATGAGAAACGTAAATCTCACCAATAAAACAAAATAATGAAAAAGTATAACTAAATTGACGTAGGGAAATATAATCAAGTCAAATAGACAGATACAATCAAGCATGATCAAATTACTGGAAAGTATGTTGCTACGAAAAAAACAAAGAATAAAAAGAAGAAGTTTAAGTATTTGGTACTCTTTCCATTCTAAAAGAAAATTAAATTTTGAGAAAAAATTTGTTTTAAAAAAAAAATATATTTAAAAAATATATTTGTTATTTTGTTATAAATTAAAATTTTTTTAATTACAAACTTATAGATTCCATCATAATTTAAAAATTCACAATAAATTTAACGAGAAAAATTTATTATTTGTACATTTAAATTTTAATCAAATATATAAAATTAATAATCGTAAAAAACCTAAATATTACTATGTTTTGTGAAATAAAATACTATTAATTACCTAATAGAACGTGCTGCTTGCAAGTAGATGCGGTGTCGGAAATAACACAGGAAAAGAGTAATAATTGAAATATGTAATAGATACAAGCAATGAATTTTTCATTCCATTATATATATGAATTTAGAACCTCGTATATAATTCTAAATTTCACTGAAAAGAAAATTTTACATCTAATTGGAATCGGACAAACAGTGGTTTGACGTTTTTATTTTAAAACAAAATAATATAAATGATGATACGTTAATGAATGCAATAAAACAATGGAGAGCATAATTTAAAACGAAGATAAAAGGAAATAAATGAAGAGAAAAGTGAAGTATAAATTGTATAATATAATAATAATGTACAATGACATCCCTTTGTTTCCTAATCATGGAAATATTAATTTTAAAATGTTTTAATACCAACATATATCTAATTTTAGATTAAAAAACAACTCAAAAATTTAAATTTATCATAACTATAATAGTCAATATTATAATTTATAGTTATTGTTATTAACGTGTTTGATCTCCTATCATCAACAATTCTATTATGAAATATTAAACGAAGTAACACAATTTTATTAAATACATTATAATTCAGAATATATTGATAACTCTAAAGTTATCTAAAAAACCATCACCTCTTTAAAATATGTGCTCATTAATTTAGGGAAGGAAGTAGTTTAACGGGATCTCCTAATACACAGCACGTACAATCCCAGATTGATGATAAGTCAGCTTTATGACCATATTTGATTAATACTTCACTATTCTATGTATTAATTAATTAGGAAAAGTAAATCAAATACTACTACTCCTACTTCTACTAGAACAAACAACTCCCTCACCTTCCTTTCCACACCTGCCTTTCAGTCTCCTTTCCTAAAACTATTCTCTCACTCTACAATCTACACTCTCTCTCTCTCTCTCTCTCTACATCACCAAGCAAACAACCAGAATCAAAGGTAGGCTTTCCCTTGAGCATTTCTCTCTCTACTCTCTAGGGTTTTCTTATTTTCATCTTCTTCTTGGACTCCTAAATTAACCTTTCTCTCGCTCTGCACACACATATCTGTCATCATCATCGTCATATTATAGATATATAATAGTTATTTTCATATATCTGTCATACAGTGTAATAGTACAAAATACCCTTTACTTGGTTTCTTTAATGGTGGATTTCTAAGGGTTTTTATTATAAATCTCCGATGCAATTCATTCCTTTCCGTTTCAATTCCACTATGTAATGACTCTTTTTCCATCAACCATCATCTCAATTAATGGCAGCCATACCCTTTTTCTCCATCCTCCCTTTCCTCATCCTTTTCACAAGCCCTAACTCTTTCTTTACTCCACCTGTCACGTCCTTTGAAGAAGGCGATTTTCCCATTTCTGATTTTGATGATTTGAGCCTATTCCACCAGGACTACTCCCCGCCGGCGCCACCTCCTCCACCGCCGCACCCACCAACCGTTTCGTGCGAGCACGATCTCGGCGGGGTGGGCTCGTTGGACACCACCTGTAAGATTGTATCGAGTTTGAACATAACCAAAGACGTGTATATAGCAGGGAAGGGCAATTTTTATATCCTTTCCAATGTGAGTGTTTCTTGTTTGGTTGCTGGATGTGAAATTGCCGTGAATGTTTCTGGTAATTTTAGTTTAGGGGAATATGCTTCCATTGTGGCCGGAACTTTTGACCTTACGGCTGATAATGCCACGTTTTTTAATGGTTCTGCGGTTAATACCACGGCAATGGCCGGTTCCCCTCCGGCTCAGACAAGTGGGACCCCTCAAGGGGTTGATGGGGCGGGTGGGGGACACGGTGGAAGAGGGGCTTGTTGTTTGATTAATAAGGAAAAGTTACCTGAAGATGTTTGGGGTGGGGATGCATATTCGTGGAACTCATTGCGGAAGCCATGTAGTTATGGGAGTAAAGGGGGGACAACTAGTAAGGAGGTGGATTATGGTGGAGGCGGAGGTGGACGGATTATGATGGTGGTGAACCAATTCGCTGAGGTAAATGGTAGCTTATTGGCTGATGGGGGTGATGGAACTCCCAAAGGTGGAGGTGGGTCTGGAGGAAGCATCTTTATCCAGGCTCATAAAATGTAAATTCCTCTTCCTTTGTTGTTTGATTTATTTGAGAGTTTCATGCTATTGATATATTAATACGCCATGCATTTTGCCTAAAGAAAGTGGGTTATTTATTCTGTTAAGTTATATATTAAGTGGACATGTTTGTTCATTTATTTATTTCTCTGCTGTTCCATGTTTTTGATTGGATAGTGCACTTTTTGGTAACCGAAATCTAAAGCTTTTGATATGTTATTTATAGTATCAGGAAAAAAATGGTAATGATTTGTTTGTTATTGAACCTGGTGAGTGATATAATAAGCTGCAGTTGGCTAGATATAATAAGGTATATCTGTTTAGCCTAAGGGAGGCCTAAGCCAACCCCGAGTGGGACACCATGAACAAGGAACTATGAGATTTTGGGTACTAGTAAATAATGTTTACAGCAGCTTTTAGCATACCTTTCTTCTCCCCTTTCTGTTCAATGTGTCACTCCATTTCCTTCTCTTTTCAGCTTAGCAAAACCTTAAGATGGCTCTCACCTAAACCCATGTCTCCCTTATTCTCTTTTCCTCCTGCTGCTGTATATGAATTAATGGTGAGGTACTATATGTGATGGCCTTCCAGGGAATATAGGAGGCATTATATAATCAAGGGGTGGTTTTCATACTCTTTTTTCTTCTATATTTAAGGAGAAAAAAGATTCTTTCAACGGGTGGGCTGGAGCTTATAGAAGCTTAGTTGCAACTTATTGTGGTTATGGAATGATGAGAAGGTATGCAGAGTTGATTTGACTTTGGTAAGATCTACCATACACTCTTCCTGAGCTAGTGAAATGCGGAGGCACTTCCCCATTGAAAATATGGCACTCCTGTGTACTGGTACTATAAATTTAGCTTATTCATATGTCTCTTGTTTTCAGCTCCAAGTGGACAAGTATGAATATTCTAATTTAGTATCAAACCTCAATTTTGTACTGAATAATGTGGTAGAAATTCATGAGACGAAAAACTTTTCTGCACAAGTGAGTTTAGTTCCATTTAGAATTTGCGGTACCGCCTTCAGTGTGCTAATGCACTAAGAGCTGGGGAATATCTTCGTCATATGGGATTTTTAGCTGCTGCTCCACTGATGCTGGTGTGTTGCCCTCTCACACTGTCTTTTATATCTTTTGGGACGCCCTTCCCTCTAGGTAGTTATGAACTCTCTGCATTAATCAATGTTCGTTTTTAGTTTTTGCTAGACATTAATGAATGTTCTATTATTTTATAAGTAAATAGTAGAAAAAACAATAATGCTTAGTTGTGACCCCAAATTTTGAACCAAGGGACTTCCTTATTCTTTTAATATATCTAATATTTAGTATTCATGCAAAAACCTTCTTAACCGATCTTACACCCAATTTATCCTAGAGAAACAGGCAAAACACATAAGAACATGGTCCTCAGGGTACATCTGGTGTTCACATGTTTTCACCTTGTGTAGTTCATGTATATTGCTTAGAGGCCTGCTTATTGTAGAATCGTAGTGTCATCAGGCCATGGCCACACAATAGGTACTTCTTTACTTACGAATTCATGAATCATGTATGGTTCTGTTCTAAAGGGGTCATACCGGAGATGGCTGCTAATTCGCATAGCATTCAGTAGTGAACCCTAATGCTAATAATATGGCCTTATATGTCTTTGTCTATCATGAGTCTAGCTATTATACTAATGTATCATACATTTGCCTTGTTTCGTTCAGTTTTTGAGTCTTGTTCTTTGTGGTGCACTGGGCACCAACAGTATTTCTACTTCTTGATCATTGAGTCATGAGCAAGACATAAATAACTCTTATTGTGTGCAATCATTTGTACATGTCTAGTTGTGTATGTATGCTCTCAGTTATATGATAGGGTCTAACCATTATTGCCCCTCCCCAGGTTTATCTAACTTAGCGGTACATAAATAATGGCTAACATTCTATTCTGCTCTGTAGGACCGGAACTGGTATAATAACTGCTTGTGGGGGTGATGGATTTGGTGGTGGAGGTGGGGGGAGGATTTCTGTTGATATCTTTAGCAGGCACGAAGATCCTAAAATCTTGGTCCATGGTAAGAGTTGATAGTGAGTAGTAACACACATATTTCTGTGGTTTTGCTTTTTGTTGTTTATTTATATCTCCTTTCCATAGCCTTTGTTTTCCCACCTTATGTGCTTTATGGCAACCCTTTGTTTAGTGGAACTGTGGAAGAGTGTTTACTGTTTTCCTAAGACCCAGTCCTGTCATTGATAACGGGGTTGGGTACTGTGAGGCTGGGAATAAAGCCAGTTTGTTGGCACATAACCCATCATAAAACACCAGAGAAGAAAACACTAATATACGTAGAATTATAGAGATTTTACGGAGAGTTGAATGGAAATGCAACTAATACGAAATTGTTTCCATTGAATGTGTGTTTAACTAGAGATACCATATGGAATCCAAGGAACATGCTTTCTGTTAGGTTGTAGCTTTGTATTTGAATGTTTCTCAAGATGATATCGAATTTTGTCCTTTTGTAGTTGGTATTTAGAAGCTTTGCAGTTCGCGGAATAGCGTGCCAAGGTTATACTTGTTTGACTTTGTAGTTTGTACTAAATTTTCATGTTTGCAGGTGGAAGCAGTCTTGGCTGCCCTGAAAACTCAGGTGCTGCAGGAACTTTCTATGACACTGTTCCGCGAAGCCTTTATGTTAACAATCTAAACAAATCAACAGATACTGATACACTTCTTCTGGAATTTCCATATCAGCCTCTAATGACTAATGTTTATATTGAAAACCAAGCCAAGGCCGCTGTTCCGTTGCTTTGGAGTCGCGTCCAGGTCAGTGAATTGTATATCATTCTCTCCCATTGTGTCTGAACTGAAGAATGAATCTTCGTTTCATGGGCGAATTCTGGTGATAGTTCTTAGCTTATTATGAAAATTAATTGCGTAGTCATATTTTGTAATATTAAGTATTATTTCTCACTTTATAATAACAATCTCAGGTTCATTTATTCTAAGTTGTTTTTTATAAAATAACTGACAAACATTATATCAAATAATTAAGGATGTAATTGACTTGGTGCAATTTTGGTCTTATCACATGTATCAAAGTTATCGAGGGAGACAATATGTTGATAGGATGGAGAATCTTCCTAATCAAAGCTGCCCTGTTTGTGGTTGTCTTTTGTTGTATCTGCAAGTGTCCAATAAGTGGGGATGTCTCTGTTTTAATGTTTCATTAGGTTTACTTCTATCATTAGAATGCTCTCTAGTAACAATTGAGTTCTTTGAGGAAATGGATCCCATTTAAAGTTGCTTGTGTGTTTTGTAATTTATCAGTGACTTTAAGCAAGTCCTTTTTAATCTTTTGATGGGAGACGTCTTCGTCACTTTTCACTTTTATAGTTTTATGATTATGAAAGGAATTGGCAATCTATCTATTCTTCTTGATATATGATCAAGTAGTTACGCCTATGTTGTTGGAGTGCATTGCTCTTTCAGCAACAACAATTCTTATGCGGTTCCTCATTCATTGCTTCGATATCAGAAGTGGTTCTTACGAGATGAGACTATCTGTTTATGTGTTCTAAGTTTATTTGCTTAGGACGCTGCTTTGCTGTATGAAGTGTTTTATTCTTCTACACTTTAGCTTCAAGAGTTGCCATAGTCTCCCCCTTCCTTATGTTTAATAAATGTACCTTTGCCATAGTTTTATGCTGTATTTGCCTTTGGTTGTGACATAGTTCAGCCATCTCCATGATGTATGTCACAGGTCCAAGGACAAATCAAGCTTCTAAGTGGTGGAGCGTTGAGCTTTGGGCTAGCACATTATTCTTTATCAGAATTTGAATTATTGGCAGAAGAGCTTTTAATGAGCGACTCTGTAATTAAGGTAACCAACAACTCTTTTGATTTTATTTGAGGTGTCCTGCTGCTGGCGGACACTTGGTGATGATTGTTGTTTCAGTTTCATTGTGGCTTATGCCAAACACATGTACTGAGATAGTGAGATTTGAAGAGTACTGATAATATATTATATATGTATGTGCGTATGTGTTTCTGCATCCATGCTCCTGCATTTGTATAGTATGCATGTATATGGTTATTCGTATAACATGAGGAACTTTGATCACAGTGGAGCATATCTAGTGTGGATTGTGGGGTTTTTCTTGCTCCCAATCATCAAAGAGGCTGTGTTTGTACATTAAAACAGAGAAGAATCCAGATTATATCTTATGCTCTAAGCCTCTAAATTACGTACTATTATTTCTATCCTGTGGCTCATGTTTCTCCCCTTACTTTTCTCCTCCTAGCTCTACATTACTAGAATGTGCATATGACGGGCTGTGAGCTATGACAAACGTGTAGAAAATGCTATAGAGTTGTGCTAACTTTATATTTGGCTTTTGATTTCATTACGTCGATGCAATGTACTAGTGATGTGTTGCTTTTGTTCTCTATTCCTGTTTCTATGGGCTGTGTGAGCTATGACAATTGTGTATAAAATGCCATAAAGCTGTGCTAACTAAACATTTGGCTTTCAATTTCATTACATTGATACAAATCATGTACAAATTTCTCTCTTTCAGACAGATTACTTGGGTCAAACTCTTCGTTATGGGAAATCCTTTTGTATTATGTATTTCCTTGAATGTGATCTCCTGTTAAAGTTACAATTTTGTGTAATTTATTTCTTCTCGTTTTGTTAAGATTAGTCCTCATTATTTGTCCTTTCTAATAAAATTTATGACAAAAGTAACCATACTTTTAGTTGCAGCCTACCATTAGTATCCTATGTTATCTTTCATGTTAGAAAAATCATAATTTTGGAAAGATGAAATCATGAAAATATGAAATAGTATCTAGTAGTACTAACTATGAGATTAATCAGTTGGACTATTATCTTTTGAAACTAGTGCTTGCAAACAAACATAGCCTTTAGTTTGATAAAATCTTCTAATATACTACATGTTAGTTATTTAAGTGCTTGTCTGAGAATCAGGTAAAAGCTGTTTCAGGTTTATGGGGCTCTACGGATGTCTGTGAAAATATTACTGATGTGGAATTCAGAACTGCTTATTGATGGTGAAGGGGATGAGAATGTTGAGACATCCTTGCTTGAGGCTAGTAATCTCATAGTTCTCAAGGTGCTTTGCTGAAGATGTTAAATTTTTGTATTGTACCTTGTGTAATAGGAAATTCTTATGACTTGCAGTAATCATTTCATCTGTACAGGAATCATCCATGATACATTCTAATGCAAATCTTGGTGTTCATGGACAAGGTTTATTAAATTTGTCTGGACCAGGAGATTGTATTGAAGCACAACGTCTTGTTTTGTCACTATTTTACAGTATCCATGTAAGCAGATGTCACAATTAGCCTTCTTTTCGTGCATCAAAATTGAAGTTTCTGAATATGAGGCTTTATAATATTCAGGAGTAAAGTTCTCTGACTTTTTATGGTCTATAATTCCTTGCAATTCTTTTGTACGTTCATGTTATTGCATGTATATATAGGATGATAGTTTATGACTTGTAATTGCAGAAAACAATAAAGCTAAATATTGAGTACAGGGTAGTGTGAAGCTTCACACTTATCCCTAGGATTCTCAACCAATGAAAAGTAGAACTATTATATTGCAATCAATGAAGGAATACCAAAAAATCAATAATAGTCATTATGATGTAACCTACTAGAATTTGCCAAGGTCAATTACTAACTATTATAACAATGTAACTCTAAACAAAGAAATATCTGATAAAAAATCAATTAATAAAATAAGTAAACATACTAGCAAATACAGCCTAACCTCATCTCCAATGTCAGTGTTTGGCTTGACTACGCTCAACAAATAATGGATCCAAGGATGGATGGTGATGGTTTTGCTATCAGGGTGATTACCTACTAGTATTGTGGCCATTAAAGTGTTCTGTATGGTAATATTCTAATTAAGTGGACTACGAAAATTTATGGAAATCGCTTGTATAAATAGTTCTGCTTGTTTCCCAATTGAGAGTCAGCATTTGCATCATAGATATTTTAGTAGAATTGGGGAGCTATTTACCAAGGACCTGATAAACTAAACTCGAAATTATTGTTATTTTGCTCAAACTTGTGTATTTGGGAGCACATTATATTGGTTCTTTTTTACGTGAAGCTGGTGAAATTTATTTTGGTAAAAGCGAGTCTCGATAATTGCTAAAAGGAAAGACACAGGTTCAGTATGCATTTCATCATACTATGGTTACTGCAATTATTTTTTAGTTTATACTGGTGCTGAATTTCAGTACTACCATATCTATGTGGCAATAGCACAGATCACTCTGTGGATAATCTTGTTCTGAATATGCATATTGACTTATTGAGTACACATATTTCAATGTTATAGGTACATCTTCTAATTCCTATTTTTGAGAACACTGGCATCTTCATACATATCCTCGACATTAGACAGAAATGTTACAGTGATAACATTATGTTGCTTATTCTTCATTTACCTTGCAAATTATTATGCTTAGTCTACAATGCTTTTTTCCTCATTTTCTGAATCAAAAGAATATAATTTTAGTGCTTTGAGGCGTGTAATATAATATGTTGACCACAAGTTTTTGCTTCTTTTGGCATGAAGGTTGGACCTGGTTCTATTCTGCGTGGTCCTTTAGAAAATGCCACAACCGACGCCGTGTGAGTATCCCGTTTTTTTCATTTCATCTTCTTACTTGAGAAACATTATTTAGTTTTGCTACTCTCTCTCTCCTCCTTCCCCTCTCACTCTCTCATTCTCCCCCTTTCTGTTTCTTTCAATGTATTACAGGACACCAAAGCTGAATTGTGAACTTCAGGACTGTCCCATTGAACTGCTTCATCCCCCAGAAGACTGCAACGTGAACTCTTCGTTAGCCTTTACGCTGCAGGTCGTTTGTCAAAATTTAGTAATGACCTTGGATTCTTTTGAGAAAATTAATTAGTAATATTTTTGTTTTATGTTTTTTATTTTAGGTCTGTCGAGTTGAAGATATCCTAGTTGAAGGCCTTATAGAAGGATCTGTAGTTCATTTTCATAGGGCAAGGACTATTGATGTTCAGTCATCTGGAACAATCACCACTTCTGCAAAGGGTATGCTTTCTTTTTTCTCCCTTCAAATTCTTTGAAGGAAAAGAAGACAAAGCATGAAACTATGAGGGGTGTAAACGAGTCGAATACGAGTGAACGCTAGTGTGCTCAGATTCTACTCTAATTAAATTTTCGATACTCGAATTCGAACTCGAGTATTAGACCGGATATTATTTTGATGCTTGGATTTTACTTACAAACATCATTCCTAAAATAATTTATACAACATATATTATACTTAAATAAATTATTATGATAAAATTGGCCCTAAGATCTTGATATATGCTATAATATTTTAGTATAAAAAGAGTAATCGAACTACTCACAAATATATTCGAGCGAGTACCTCAATGCTTAGATTCTACTCGTTTAACTTATCGAACTTTAAATAGAGTATCAAGTTTGGTTCGTTTTCATATTGAACTTTGAGTAGAGCTAATTAATTTTCGAATCCCGGACCGTTTGTATTCTATTACAGCCCTAGCTATGGGTGTCAAATGTGGCATTTTCCTGAACAACAATAGTTCATCAGTGTAAAGATGCCATGCGAAATTAAGAATATTTGAAACCATTAAATGTAAGATACTTTGGCTCAGACACCAAGTATCAAGAGAAGCAACAGATCAGATAAATTTTCTACATGTTCTGAAGTTTTTAAAGGATAAGAAAAGAAACACAAGTTTACATTTAAATTAATAGCTTCCTTTTATATTAGATTTTGTTGCGTCTGTTAGGGATGTTAGAGATACATGTATGTTATGCAGTTCTCTATCAGTTTCCACCTAATTTTGGACAGAAAACTTAAGCAAAAGAAGTGTTCCCTCCGCTAAAAGCTTAGTAACATGGGAGTTGGATAGAAACTGAAGCTCCTGTCCATTGTAAAACTCAGGGTTATAATGTAAAGGGTGGGTTGGCAATAACATTAAGGTCCCTTATTCTAAACAATAAAACTGGGACCTACCTATCAAAAAATTATACAAGTGAAGTAGTAAACATTTTAAGGATGAATGTACTGGAGTTCTAGTTCATCTGAAAGATTATCAAATTACATTCATAGTAGGAAAAAATAAGTTCTGCTGGAAGTCAGAAGAAACAGGTTTTTTCTTTTCCAGAATGTTTATTAGTATGTTCCTCTTATATTTCCAATTAATATTGTTTTCATCATGTTTGCCTTGCAGGCTGCACTGGTGGTGTGGGTAGGGGTAATGTTTTAAATGGTCTTGGCAGTGGAGCTGGCCATGGAGGTAGAGGTGGTCTTGGTTGTTATAATGATAGCTGCATTGAAGGTGGTATTACATATGGAGATGCTTATTTGCCTTGTGAACTCGGAAGTGGAAGTGGAAATGATAGCATAATGGGTTTCACTGCTGGTGGTGGTATTTTAGGTAAGCTAATGTTTTTTCATCTGGGAGCTTCTTATTTTAATCTACTGTTCAATATCCACAACACCTATGAAATATCGCCCATTAGTCATGGTTCAACATCTCTCACACATCAGATGAGGTGTGCTGCATTGTATATAAGACTTCTAGTCATTATCTTTGGAGCTTACATCAAGATCTTTTGGCTGGATCCAATGGCACAGTTTGGCTATTAAAGATGAGACTTCACCTTGGCTTGTGTGGTCTGGGTTGTCACAGATGGTATTAGAGCTGTGTAACAGGGCTAATGCTACATGTCTCGGAATTATCATTCTATGGAGTGTAGATGACTGACCTTGATGAGAATGTCAAAGAATTTAAGTGGTGAAGTCTGTAACATACCTCTCACATCTTATAATGACAGACATGCTGGCTTGTATATAAAGCTAATAGTTACTGTCGATGGCAACTGCGTCTTAAACTTTTTTGGTGGACCCTGGTTGTTCCAGATGATGCATTTTACCATTGAGCTTGTACGTTTGAGGCTTCGCCTTGGTTAGCTGTTTCTTTACATGTTAAGCTAGCTGTTTGGTTTGCCCCAAAAGGTTATTGTGAGTTCTTTTGATAGCCTACATTGCCACATATATAATTTTCTCATATTCTTGTATCTTTTCATGTTTAAATAAGTGAATGAATTTTCTGAAAAAGGAGGAACTTGAGGGCAGGAGTTTTCTTATTTAAAAAAAAAACAAAAAAACAAAAGGAAACAGAACTATAGGGTTGATAAAGAGCAGCACTCCAGTATCTATGACATCTGTCAATGTCACCCCACCAATTCTATATACCGTGCCAAATTGGACAAAAAAGAGTCTGTCCCAAAGGCTGAGATATTTATCCTCAAGCTCTAGCATTTTTCTGTGTCCAAATTCCATAATGATTACAAACAATGATCAGATAGAGGATCTTTCCCGATTTTGATTGTCAGAACCTCTATATCTGATCTGAAGTTTGTGCTTGTGCATGAGACATTTCTCTGGTTACATCTTGGACATTTAACTCCTCTGCAACTAATTGTTTGTTTCAAGATAACTTTGGATGTTTAAATAAAAGCCTTTTAATCTTTTAGGCGATTTTCCTTCTGAATGCAAAAAGTTGCAAATATTTGGTTGCATATCATAAACCAAAAAGGACTAGCAACAGAAGCTATCGCGAGAAAAGAAAAAGGAGAGAGTTGAGGGGGCCCAGAGAGTATTAGTCAGTCTCTCAATTGTTGAACTTTAAATATGAAATATGAATTAAAATCCAGAATCTCTATTCCAAACCACAATTTAGCAGCAGAAGTATTGCACAAAGAAGATCAACAAAACAGTTGTGGAAGATTTACGAGCAAAGATTTTCCCGTGAATACGGAAACTTTTATACACCTCTAAGAGACCAAATGCAAGAACTCAATTTCTTTGCGACGCATTTCCAGCTTCATGTCTTTGCGATTATTTTTACGTTTATTCAATATTATTCAGATCATCGAGCATCAAATTGATTGCGACTGTCGTTATGCTCACAGTCTACCAGTTTATGATGACGCTCTAGAGACGGACAATGCTTTATCTCGTCTTCTTTATCATCCTTACTTTCTACAAAAAGTAGTGCTTAATTTTCTTCCATATAGATGAGGATTGCTTTTCTCAATGATGTGCATGTCTGGCATGCCTTTCTCTGTGTGTCTGTGTAGAAGTGCATTTCATATTTGCTGGAGTGATGGTGGCCATGTGAAGTTAGCCATGAGATCTGTTATGTTTACCTTTTTCTTAATTGCTTGCCAATATTATGAATTTTATAGTCACTATTTGGTTCCCTTCTTGTCTTTTGCATGAAGTGATTGGTTCGTGGGAGCAGCCACTCTCAACTTTATCAATAGAAGGCGCAGTGAAAGCTGATGGAGAAAGTTTTGGAGAAAAGATTAGCAAGAAACAGTATGTTTTGTTAGATGATTTGAATGGATCTCCTGGGGGTGCATCTGGTGGAACCATTCTTTTGTTTCTCCGCTTCCTTTCTGTTAGTGATGCTGGCATTCTTTCAAGTGTTGGGGGTAGGGGTAGTCCTCAAGGTAGTGGTGGTGGTGGTGGTGGGAGGATTCATTTTCATTGGTCAGACATCCCAACTGGAGATGTGTACCAGCCAATAGCTAGTGTGGAGGGGAGCATCTTTACTAGGTTTGTATATATTATTATTAAGATTATTTTAGAAGCAGCTCATTAAATAATGCATTTTGTCTGCTATGTACAAGCTAATCCCTTCCTCTGACTTTTAAGTTTTATCCTCGCCATATTTCATTTGATTTTTTTCATGACAAGTTCAACAAAGTAGTCTATTGTTCAATTTAATCTATCTACACAGTTGGGCAAGGTATATGGATGAAGTGATGAAATAGCAGCAATATTAATGCTGTTTTTATTTTTCAAGCTGTAATGATGGCTTTCGTTTGTATTTTGTTCCCAAGTTCTGATTGTAACTACATCTAATACACTGGGTGATCGGATTACTTGGAGAAATTTGCTCTGCAGACCTGCAGGAGTAGAGTGTAATTGTATGTCGGGTTTGATATACATTTGTGCTCCAGATAGGCATCATAAATATCTGAGAAATTGATTAGTTAGCTTGGTTAGCAGAAATTTGTTCTTATTTCTTGAACTCCATCGAGGATATGGCTTATTTCAGCGCAAGAGTGAAAGGAGGACAGTAGTATGCTTTTAATTAGGTTACCAAGCATTTTTCGTTTTTATTAGTATTATTGTTAGCAGGTGTTACTGTCATATTCTAACAATTTTATGCATTTGATTCAGTTTGACTGTTGGTCCTTTTTGTCCCCAACCTTTTTTTGCAACTTTATTTTAAATTTTATATTTATATGTGCTTTTATATGTTACTTGCGAGATACTCTTCTTGATCCAAAGAGTTGTTTCTGGTACTTATTTCCCCAAAAGTCCGCAGGTTTGATTACATCCAAATACTCTAAAATTTAGGTATCTCAGTCTCTTGTATGTTTTGTGAACCAATCAAATATATGAGCATATTGAAACTCTATGAGATACAATGTACAAAATGGTTGGGAGTGTAAAACCAAGTTGGTAGTGTCAAGATTTGGTTGGGGGGTGATCTCTGAATCTCTGATGTGATTACTGGGGAACTAATTTTTTGCAACTGTCATGTTGGTTCTGTAAAATTCAAAATGAAATAAAAATTCACATCAACTGGAGATTTTTGGGAAGAATGTAATATTCACTTCATTCTGGTAATGGCCTCAAGAATGTTTCGGTTTGATTCCACGAAGAGGTGGTTTTCCATTACCCAAACTCTGCTTTGGTTCTTTCATTGTAGACAAGAATGCCTCTTGCTAAAAATGAAGATGACCCTGAAACTTTTAAGCCGTTCTATTTGATTTTAAAAAGTAATGCAACCAAGTTATACAAGTGCTTCTGTGTTGAGCTGCCTGAACACTTCTCAAAGGCACAGTGAATCGAATCAAGCCCATTTTGAAGTCTCCCACCTTTATTCAAGTTGGTTGCAACAGAAACCTTGGTTTATATCAAACTAACAAATTTTGCTAAGATTTGTCTGTATTTTGGTTTTGAAGACACTACAACTGGAACCCATAGGGGTGTAATATCGTTGTGTTATTGATAAATTATTGTCATCTTTATTACATGATGTTTTTGGTTTTGTTATGTTATATTAATTAATTATTTGATATATAAAATTCTGCCCTTGTATTCATTTCAATATACATGGGTCTAAACTATATCATGGAAAAACTAATATGAGCTTCACTGTTGTAGTGGAGGCCTGGGTGGGAACCAGGGTGGCACCGGGGAAAATGGAACAATCACTGGAAGAGCTTGCCCAAAAGGACTTTTTGGTACATTTTGTAAGGTCGGTATCCTAATCCCTTTTATTTCAGTTTTTAGACTTTTGTCTGTAACAAAGCTCTTTCTTTTTTCCTGAGCACTCGAAACATTCCTGGAAATGTTCTTCCCTAAGAAATTCTTCACATTGTCGAATGGAAGCTGTATATTTGCCCAACCTTCAATACCTCTCGTGTTATGTCATTCAAACATTTCTTGTAGCGTTTTTAAATTTTTTTTAGTAACCGTGATATGGCTGCTACATCTGTGGGCTTGTCCTTTGATGTTTATCCTTCAGTGCTTGGGGTACTTCCCCTGTTCCTGTAATTGTTATTCGCTTTATATTTATAACCACAGATTTAGGAAAAGGAGATCTCTTCCTTCTAACAAATGCTGTTTATAATATATTAGCTACTACCAATGAAAATACAGATCTATATCTAAGTGACATTACTTAAAGTCATTAACAAAGATTTTCCTTTTAACAAATGCTGCTATAAACGGAATGCATATTTAAGTCTTGGCCACATAATCTAAAGTAATTTCCTCCGAAGAACACGTGAACCTGTGTATATCTAATTGATTTATTTGCATTGCCTGTATTACTACAGGAATGTCCAGCTGGAACTTACAAAAATGTAACTGGATCTGATGGAGCGCTTTGTTATCAGTGTCCATCTAATGATCTTCCCCGTCGTGCCTATTATGTTGCGGTTCGAGGTATGTGTAACTTCCTGGTGATACATGATCTTTTAGAGTGACTCTATTTTCAAAGTATATATTACATCTTCAAAAGAAATTACATTGTGAGAATATGCAGTGGTTGTATGTACATCACCTATTGCTCCCTTAGATGATCTTGCTACTTTGGCAATTGCAATGGCTTGTAGTGCTATAATATGTTCAACACTTTGCTAGTTACTTTGTCCTTTAAACTGTTGGTCTCTAAATTTCTTTGTCTTCTAAGAGTTTCCCGTCTCTTGCCATTTATTCCTATTGTTTGCTATTTCATTTTGGTTTTATTGATATAATCGTTTAATATTAACTTTGTTTTTGTAACAGGTGGAATTAGTGAACCACCGTGTCCTTACAAGTGCATTTCTGACAGATATCACATGCCACACTGTTACACGGCACTGGAAGAGTTGATATACACTTTTGGTGGGCCTTGGCTGTTCTGTCTCATTCTTGTGGGACTCCTTATACTTCTAGCTCTGGTGCTTAGTGTTGCTCGAATGAAATTTGTCGGTGCTGATGAATTACCTGGCCCTGCCCCAACACATCAGGGCTCCCAAATAGATCACTCATTCCCCTTTCTGGAGTCACTTAATGAGGTTATTCTTCAATATCGTTATCAGATTTTTTTTTTTAAACAGTGATTAACATGTTATATACATCCAGATTGATTCAAGTCAAATTTATTCTTTTCTTGCCTTTGTACTTAACAAGCAATGTACTTAAAACTTTTAGGTCTTAGAAACAAACAGAGTTGAGGAGTCACAAGGCCATGTGCACAGAATGTACTTTATGGGTGCCAATACATTCAGCGAACCTTGGCATCTTCCTCATACACCTCCAGAGCAGATAAAAGAAATTGTGTATGCAACTACCACTATATCCTTCTTCTCATGGCTTTCTTTCTTCTTATGGGTGTCATTTCTGCAATTCTGTTGTTTTTCTTAAGAAAAATTATCTTCTCTGTACATGTGTATGCATGAGTATCTGAGGCAAAAGGATTCAAACATGTGTGTTGCCTCAAAACATGTATTTTGTGTTGTCTTGTAATTTTATCCAAATAGATTGCATCAAATCATAAAAGAGTAATGGTTTTGAAATTTACTGGCAGATATGAGGGCGCATTCAATAGATTTGTGGATGAGATAAATGCTATATCCACCTATCAGTGGTGGGAGGGATCAGTATACAGTATTCTTTGTATTCTGGCATATCCTCTAGCATGGTCATGGCAACAATGGCGGCGCAGACTGAAGTTGCAAAGACTTCGTGAATTTGTGCGGTCAGAGTATGACCATGCTTGCTTACGCTCATGTCGTTCACGTGCACTTTATGAAGGCCTGAAGGTCAGTTTTTGTGTAATATAATCTAATTTGTTGCCATTAAAAATTAAATTATGATTAAAATATGTGGTACAGACAAAAGAAATGCTGTAGCTTACCATTATTACTACTATAGGTAGCTTCAACCTCTGATCTGATGCTAGCATATGTGGATTTTTTTCTTGGTGGTGATGAAAAGAGGATTGACCTTCCTCCTCGTCTTAGTCAAAGATTTCCGTTGTCATTGCTGTTCGGAGGAGATGGAAGTTACATGGCCCCTTTCTCACTCCACAGTGATAACGTCATCACTAGTCTCATGAGCCAGGTATTTAAGTTATATGAAGCTTATCTTTAGTTAATAGGTAAGCTGTGTGCTCATTAAGTACTTGGTCTGCCTGCTGTGAAGATTTCTGTTACCTGATCAAGTTTGCCTTTCCAGTCTGTTCCGCCTACCACTTGGTATCGGTTTGTGGCTGGTTTGAATGCACAGTTGCGTATGGTACATCAGGGCTGCCTCAGAGCAATGTTTCGACCTGTTATAAGATGGCTTGAAACTCATGCCAATCCTGCATTACGGGTCTATGGGATGCGTGCTGATCTTGGATGGTTTCAGGCTACAAGAGGTGGTTATTGCCAATATGGGCTTCTGATATATTATGCTGCAGAAGAAGACCCGGAGTATATATCCTTTGAAAGTTCTGATCGTGCAAAAACTAGCCAGCAACATTCTCGGTAATAGTTTATCAAATTGAACATGTCTGTATGTGAATTTATATGTAGGACATCAAGGCATAGATTGATTATGCACAAAACGTGCATGTTTGTCTTTGTGTATTGTATGCTTTGTACCTTGGAATACATGGAGGATTCTGGAAGAAGCATTTAGATTCTTGGTGAGTGGTTTGGTTTGTCACTTCTCACTTGTGTGAATATTGGCCATATAGTAGTATACTACAGACTAACGTGCATCTGCTGGTTAAAATAGGTTAATCTATTTAACTTCATTAATTCAAACAGATTTGATCATGTAGACACTAGCCATATGATAAGGCTTGGGAGATCCCTAGTACGACAATCTGCTAATTAGCCTTTTGCCAATCTCCTTTAATTTTGGGGTTTTCCTGTTACGTTTTAGTAAATAGAAGTGAGCGTGTAAGTTGTGGTATCTTGTGCATATCATGTGATATGGAAAGAAGAAAAAAGAAAGAAAAGGGAAGCATTAAAGTTTTTTTGCCAAATTGGAGGTTGTGACATTGTGTCAGAGTTTGTGTAATGACTTGATGACACATTAACTCTTGAATTAGAATCAGGAAGTGGCAGGAAAACCATACATAATTAACAAAATTTGTTCATTTTGCGCCTGCCACCTTAGCGAGAGTGACACAATATGCTGAGTCCTAGTTGGGCCGTGGTGCATGATTATATTTACCGTCACCTTACTGAATTGGAATAAATGAGGAGAAAATGAACAGATAACATCGTTCTGGTGAAACCTCCATGGTGACGGTCTAGGATCAACTGCACTCTAGAGTTGCACACATTTAACTCTTATCTGACTGGCTGCTAACTTGAATCTCTGTCACTTAAATTATTGTTTGTTTACCGGCATCCACTTGTTGATTTATTTCCCCCCTTCCCCCTTTTCCTTTTCTTGCATCAATGTATTAACTTTCCTTCTCTCCTCGTTGGCAGTACTGGTGCTATTAATAGAGGAACTCCATTTGGCCATCTAAAAGAAGAGACTCCATTGATCCAATCTCCGAGAGGCATTGAAAGTAATATGAGACCTAAAAAAGTTTACGGTGGGATTGTCGATGAGAATAGCATACACATGCTTGAGCAGAAGAGGGATATATTTTTCCCCCTCTCTTTCATAATTCATAACACTAAACCTGTTGGCCATCAGGTACATCTGTGTGTGTGTTTGTGTCCGTACGCGCCTCCTGCGCGTGTGTGGATCAGCCTGTCACTAGTTTTATGCATATATCCTTTAGGTATATGTACTTGTACATATAGTTGGAGTGCGAGGCTGGTAATTTTCTTGATATAGCTTCATGCTTGGTTTCTCAACTTAATCATATGATTGGATGCAGGATCTTGTTGGTTTGATCATCTCAATGCTACTTCTTGGAGATTTTAGCTTAGTTTTGCTTACTTTGCTCCAGTTGTATTCGATATCATTGGCGGATGATTTTCTGGTTTTGTTTATTTTACCTCTTGGAATTTTACTTCCATTTCCTGCTGGGATCAATGCTCTATTTAGTCATGGACCGAGGCGATCTGCAGGGCTTGCACGTGTATATGCTTTATGGAATGTCACATCAATGATTAATGTGGTAAGAAGTTCCTGTTTCCGTCTTAAAAATACGAAATGGTAGACCACTAAATCTTCTCTTTTCACACTTCCCCCATTTGAGTACAATTTGAGGTCTTATTCGTTACACTATTACAACTGAGTTTTGTACTCGTCTCAGTTCTTTCATGGGCAATGCTTTTCGTGGTACTCATGTTCTTGTAATGACAGTGGGAGTATTTCCACCCAGTAAACTACCCTTGTGTAATTCAACTAACTAGAAGAGTAAAACTCATCCGACTTTTCTTTTTCACCTGTTATGTTCTATAATTTCTCTTAATCAGAAGACTCCATGTGACAACATTCAAGTTGTAAATAATAGTTCACATAATTTGGTGCACAAATGGTCAAGTTACATTTGTGCTTTTTCTAGTAATTTGACCTCTTTGGCAGCACAATTAATTCAGAAAATTTTGTTTTCTATCTATATCTATTTAATTGATATTTGGAGTTGTATTCATAATTTCATACAGGCAGTTGCATTTCTCTGTGGGTATTATCATTACACCACGCAGTCAAGGAAAAGAAATCCTAATTTTCAGCCTTGGAACATGTAAGATGATTTTTGGACTTCCTAAATGTTGGGATTTGGCTTTTTCTGAACAATGTATTATCAACTTAATCTTACTATCATTATTGCAGGGATGAAAATGAATGGTGGGTGTTTCCTGTTGCACTTGTTTTATGTAAATGTATCCAATCTCGACTCGTAAATTGGCATGTAGCAAACTTGGAGATTCAAGATCGATCCTTGTATAGTACGGACTTTGAGGTGTTCTGGCAGTCGTGATCTTTTGTCGAGCAGAATGTCAAATCGATTCACTTTTTGTTCTCTAGGTCCACTTTTGACTCTTCATTTTCATTTGTTTTGATTCTCTTTAACCTCTGTAGTGTAGAAGCTACTGACAAAGAAATAGGTTATAAAAGAAAGGAAATGGAAAGGACGATGATAATGAGGGCATTATTTATGCAACCCCTCGATTAATGATATTTAGTTATAGCTAGTTCTCCAATGTATATATTATCATGTAAGAAGTGCCTATATTTTACCAACTCATAAAGGTGTTCTAATTTTTGGTGTTCACTCGTACTGATCGCATCAATGTACAATGTTGGTGCTAAGCATTTTCAAGTATAATTGTTGACAGGAAATCTTCTGTAGACGGATGATATGTGATTATGATGCGTCTTTCCCTTTTCAATCTGTTTACTAATTCGAGTGTTTGGTGAATTGTCTTCGTTATCTGCCAGTTAATGGTGGGTGCTCTTTTTATCTGTTTGTTTTGATCGCTGGTATCTGAGATAACTAGTACCTCGTTGAACTTAAGTGGACATTGTTCCGAACCCTCCGCCTCTTCCCATTCAAACAAAACTGAGACCTTTTTCGCATAGAAAGAAAATTTGGTATCAGGCCAAAGTCTTAACTTTTTGCCTCGAGATTTTTCTTTGAATTTAAAAAATAGACGAAGCTGCTTTTAGCTTGTATTAGATATCTATAATTCCGCTCATTTTGGAAGGTAGGTTTGAAACTTGTATCCACAGTCACACCCAGAAATCCAAGGGAACTACTTAATATACTTTGCAATAGAGATATAGTCTTCTAATCCCAATGAAAGCAAAACGAATCCTTGTATTTCCATTAAAATCATTTGGAATATCAAAAATCCAATTTTCTCAGGCCATGCACATCAATACACGTTCTAAAAAATCACTCGGCAACTGTGCTCTTGAACGCCTTTATCTTTTGCGTCTGCTCATTAACAATCAATTTGAAATCAGCAGGTAATTTACTTGAGACACTGTAGAGTGATAAAAATAAAGATATGTGAACCATGAAGCTCCACGAGCAACCGAATATAACCTCCGATTCTTGCATACACTTAAATATCATATCATCGTCAAACTCTTGCATGGGATTAACAAATATGTTTTGGTAACACGTACACCATAAGGAACGGCAACTTAGTACGGGTTGATACTAAATTTATGCTTTAGAAAACCCACAATACATGCGATGGTGTAATTTCTTAGACGATTCAAATACTAGTATTTAAGACTGCTGCTAATGATAGTCAATCCACGTCCAGGCAGATCCTACGAGTGCAACTAGGCCAGTCAAAACGTAGGTTAGTTCCGATGTTGGGCAAATTTTTGTTATGCATTAAATTGTAATAAGTTGATTACAAACTATGAGTATATAACCTACTAATATAAGTCGGTTGAATCCAATTAGGCGATTACTGATGGATTAAGTCCAAGCCAGCCTATAATTTAGTCCATGAGAGATGATATGGTACAGTTCAAACACTGAATCCCACTAGCGAAGTGCTCCACCTCCAGCACACGTTCATAAAAATTATGGAATATGCATGTGTATACATGTATTAGTAGTATAGACAAGTCGATGAGAAAAATTACTTTTAAGCAATCCTTCATAGTATTCTATTTAGCATTAGCAATGTATGTCAAATATTCATTTAGGGTATTATAGTCAATACGATGAATCCAGTGCAACTAGGGATGGCTTAAATCTTTATATTGAATAAGTGAAGATGAATGGAGTTAGGGATGCCACTTGTTAAGGAAAATGGCGGACAACTTGCCAGGACAGAAGTTTACATTTCAGCAATAATCCGAGCAGTATAATTTCTTGAGTGATTCTATCAGTGGCTTCAGGTTCCCTTTGATGATTTTCTCCCTCCCTACCTACCTATCTACGATAGAAACTACAAGTGTACAATATACTACCAGAGACCTATAACCTTTGAAAAAGATGAATCTCTTGCTGATGTATATTGATAAGTAATGGCCTGGGTATTTCAAGCTTTAGAAAAGACTACATCGAAGTACAGGATAGCATGCCAACTACAAACAACCAGTAAAACCTGGCTGGAAAAGGAACATAATTTGATAATGTCTACTCTTTGTTCAAAACTTTAGGAACTACAATATATGGATCTTCAAAGTTTGGAACAGCAGCTACCATGGCCTCCCTAAAGAAGGAAACAAATTAAAGTACATTATTTTTTATCCAACAATCATCGGGATGTAGTTTATAATGAAAAGAAGTAACACAGAAAAATACTTTCACCTGTTCTCAAATGTTTCGGGCAAATCATCCCGCCAGTTGATCCCTTCAGTATCTGCAGGGCCAATAGAATTCTTTTATCAGTCTGGATTCTGAACTTGTATCCTTAGCAGCATACTCCAGATAAAATTTGAGCACATAATTGTTGGTCGGACAATTAATGTGTTGTCCATGAGAAGGAACAACAAAAAATGTTGCCCTACATTGGGATAGACACAAGATATTTGCCAATTCATTCTCTTTTAATAAAATCCAGAATTCTGTCATTAATCTTGGTTCAGAAGTTGTGTCTATAACAACATACTCCAGATAAATATTGAGCACGTATTGTGGGGCAGAAATTTAATTTGCAGCCTGGGAGACAGCATAGCAAGAAACATAGCACTATGCTTATATGTTTATATAAAAGGCATGTGTTTGTTCTCTGTATAATTCTATTAAGAAGTTTATGTCCTCAGAATTTTGAGTTGTAGACTCATCTACTGCTCGTTGGTGCACCAGTAACTTCTTGTTTGATTACGGTTTGCAAAGTTCAAGTAGCAGCAGTTGCATTTCATCTCATATATTGATAATAGTTCTAAATAGATCGTGCTCGATAGATATAGAACTATGAGACATCATCGTTCATCAATTTTTTTACACCACCGCTTCTGTTTATGACTACAACTATGGTACTCCATTCTAAAGTCTACTACTCAAGCAACCTACTGGAAAATGTCCTTTATGACTATGCTTGAGATCATAAAAGCAAGATAATGAATTGCTCCACTTCTTCAACACAAACTACATTCTTGTGAAACAGAAGACAGTTATATTTAGTTCACAGAAAGACATGGAAGCAAAAATAGCAAATCCAGTGCAGCACCCAAATTTTTTTTTATGAGATTCACCAAAGAAATTTAGTTGGAAGGTAGACAAACTTTTATCAAAGTTTCTCAAGCACCTGCTCTTATGGCTGGCTCAATGCTCTGAAGGTCCACATCTTGAAGTTGCCCAAACCTATCGTGAATCACAATTTACAAATATGTCAATTATAAAAACTACAACGAAATTGTGATTGATATAAAACTCGTATATTTTATGAGATCTATTTTGATGTAAAACTCAAATATGTGAGTAATAAATCATATCTGTAAGAAAATTCTGACAAAGTTATCCATTATCAGATAACATCCTGACGTTTTGCTTACACAATTTCAAAAGAATGAATGAGGGTATTAAGAAATTTGGGATCATTAATTGTCTATAAATACAAAGACTCCAACTTTGGATTTATAAAAAAGGGAAATGCATATCTAATTGTGGAATGGGGGTTTAACTAAAGAAAAAAATCTGTGCGCAGTAGCTACCAAATCTGATTGATAACGTCTAATTTCCTGATTTCACAGCTGCTAAAGTTGAATAATATAACCCTCAAATAGACACAAGTAGTTTATGTTAGTAACATTGTTCAACTGGACACTTGAGGCTGGACAAAATATTGAACCCTTATTCACACCCAGAGAACCACAAACAGCCGCATTTTCCCCCCCCCCCCCCCCCCCCCAACCCACCATATCTAACATCCTACTTTAGTGAATTTCGCAGCACTAACTGCATTACAATCATCTATAAAGCTTCAAAAATACATCTCCTTGATTCCCACACACAAAACGAGATATGATTATCTATCAAACCTAAACATAAAACAAAAAGTTGTGGACAATATTACATATAAGACACACTAGATCAATTATAACAAATGATGCAGACATTAGAATCATCACAACAACACAAAAAAAAAAAGGAAAAATAGAGAGAGAAAATCAACTAAATACCAATCCACTACTTGCTGAATTTTGGGAGTAAATTCTTCGACCTATATACATAAAACAAACAACAAGACGAGAATTAGAAATACGGAAAGGGGATTGAGGAAAGGTGTACAACAGATATAGAAGTAGAGAAGCTTACTTCAGTTTGAGTGAGAGAGATACGAGCGGTTTCAGCCAAACGAGGCAAATCAGGAGGGTTGAGAGTAGAGCTAACAGTGGCGAAGTTTCTAGAAAGTTTGAGGTGCTGCTTCAGCTGGGCAAAGCTCGTGAATCCATAAATGTTTGAAAATTGCGGAGTTGATTTCGCACGGAGGGTCATGGCCATTGCCAATCCTCTTCTACCAGTAGTGGAAATTGCAGGGATTAACAACAATCCCAACCCCATTCTCTTCTTCTTCTTTCTTCTTTCTTCTTTTGAGATAGATATACAAGTGACCAACACAAATATCACCGAGTATCGAGTAAACAAAACAAGAGGAGCTCGTGTGCAATTTTAAGGGAATCCTTTTTCGCAATTTTTTCCCCCTCCCAACGCGCTTACTCGTTACGCTCATAAATCATTATTAAATATTTTTAAGTAATCTGCAAAATTTAAAACTATATTTTTTTTAGTTAAATTCAGACTTCTTCATTTATTTATTCATTTATAGTAAGAAAATTCATGTACAACGATATATGTTGGCTGATAGTAGCTTGGTAATACACGAACAGACGGACGGTATTATTCATAAGAATATCAGAATAACGTTTAGGATTGATTAATTTTTTTTTTATTGTTATTCAATTAATTGACTCATTTGATATATTATTATTAATTAATTCAGTGTTTCCCGCTTCGTGCCTATTAATCTATCATAATATTATCGATAATTTTTAATCTTTCATTACTTTTCATAGCTGAATTGATTAAAGAATATATTTCATATGTTATATCTGTTTGTTTCGACTTAAACTTATAAAATTGCAAATCTGACAATATAATTTATACCGTTAAAATTTAAAATCTCATAATTTTAAATTGAAACAAATGATATTGTTCTCGCATTGGAAAGAGTCACATTAATTATCAAAATTGTGAAATATTTTATATCGTCTAAAGTTACCGTATATAATCTTAAATGCTTTCAATTTTGTATGCGAGTCCAGATCGACTTAAAAGAGAGGGTAATATACTTCAGTTTTATTGAAAAATTGAAGTAAAGACTATTATAGACTGATCTGCAAATTGTACAAAGCATATCATGTTACTTGTGTGAACTATATTATATTGAAAAGTATACTTATATAATAATAGTCTGAGATTGGGTGATACGGAG
Organism: Centella asiatica; assembly: GCA_014636745.2. Taxonomy (NCBI): domain Eukaryota; kingdom Viridiplantae; phylum Streptophyta; class Magnoliopsida; order Apiales; family Apiaceae; genus Centella; species Centella asiatica. The sequence continues at coordinate 40,187,286 of CM025780.1, read as the reverse complement.
TATTAAATTATTAATACTAAATTCGAAATGGACTGTGAATTCGTGTATTAGGTTTGCAGTCATACAATTATAACAATTATGAAAGCTCGTTATAAACCCTAAAATTTAGGCTTTTACAAACTGCTCTCCGAGGGTCACCCTTTTAAGTAAAAACTTTTCTTTTTCCTACACGTCTAATAGTTACGACAGATGAATGAACACCCTATTTACAACAGCATTACAAATACGCGTAGCATGGGTATGCACCTAACAGGCGGAAAAAACAGTTAGGAACCACGCAAGAAATTCAACAATTGCCGCGTTCTGCTCCATCCATCACAGTATCCTCCTTGCCATCTTCAGCGGCAGTGCTGTTGCAGTGAACAAGATGTGGGGTTGCTAAGCTCTCGCTGGAAGAAGACATGATAACTGGAACGCTATCATTTTTCGCTTCAGCTAATGAAGCAAATTCTACTTTGCAGGTGCTCTCCGTTTCATTTAAAGAAGTAGATCCCAAGTTGCACGCTCTCTCAATTTCAGGCAATGAAGATGTCTCATTTCTTGTTATGTATGGCATATTTTCAATTTCAGGTAGATAAGTTACTATGGCAGTTGATGGGACAGTTTCTGGTTCACTGCTTTTATCCGCTCCTTTTCCACCACCTATACAATATTGAATTAGAATCAATATTTTTAAGATTGAACAAACATAGACTCGAATATCAAGCAAGTCAAATATGGGGCCACGAAAATAGTAATGAAATTTATTCTAGCTGCCATTGGCAAACATGGTATCAAGCAGTGCATGCGCTTGGCAAAGGTCAAAACATCTTTCACTTGTTTTAAGACAGAAAACGTGGAGAAGATGAAATGAAACACCAGAATGTATTGACAATACCTGGATGAGAAGCCGGGGTAGGAACTGTTGACGCACTTGGAGCAACAGATGAACTTCCACTTCCTTTTTTCATCTTTGACTGCAACAAACAACCAGATCCAAAGATGCATTAGTTATTCAGACAAGTGAAGCATTCTAGTTCAGCAAATAAGAATAACAAAAAAAGACGCTATCTGACACAATTTTGCTTCAGCAACATGCTTCAAATACTTAAGACAGATAGCAGTACTGCAGTAGGCCTTCCGTGTAAAAGCTGAACCCTTACTTTGGACGAGTCGGAATTGTCTAAACAAAACCATATATTTTGATCATTATGACTATATCCCACTATCTAGTTTGTAGCTAGATTCAGTCACTAATTCCTGACCAAAAGCCATTGTATTCATATCAGTGAAGAACACAAAATGAGATATTAGGTACAACCATGTGAATATTAGGTACAACCAAGGGCTGACTCTTGAGGATTATGAAAGAACATGATAGTTGAAGAGTAGTATGATGGCAGCCAAATGAGTGTTGTGATCTATTTTCCACAAGCTACTAGTGGTTTGTCTATAGTCTATTGATCTTCATTCATTAGGAGAACCATTTGTGTTCAATTTTCTCAAGCTACTAGTTGCTTTTTTGTAGATATTCATTCATTATATTGTGCAAACTATTCACGAGGGATGCCTACTTTAAATTGAGCCTGAATTTCCTAGGAAAAATAATTTGTATCGAGCATCTTGTAACTTATGGTGCGCACTTGAAACTCACTTTTATCATGTGGAATGTTTTGTTTGTAAATAATTGTTTTTGGAATATTAACTACATTATTAATAACACGTAGATCTCTGTTTCACATTCATCTACAAAACATAATTTGCAATGTGAACTGGACAGTGCTTTACTGAGGAGCCTATCTTACATACCTTAGCATGTTCTTCACAATACTTGATAGCAGCAGAAATATTTGAGCAATGGCCGTGCAACAGAGTGTAAGCCCACAAGATAAGCTTCCGTGCAGTGCTCATATCAAGTATGTCAACACCATCAATGCCTGGCTGGATATACGTTTCTGTCGCCAACTGAGATGGTACAGTGTAGAGATTTATACCCGATGGGAGCATGGCACAAGAGGTGTCCTTGTAGAAGTTGTAACAAGATCTAAGCAATGACGTGGCAGTCTCCAAATCTTCATCTGAAGCTTTCTTAATTATAACATTCTTAATCTTAGACACTAAAGGATTCCATTGTGTTTCGAGCTTTCTCAGATGGTTTGGGTCCTCAAGTGATGATGTCCATAATTCATCTGCTTGCAGATCAACACACAAAAGTTGGGTGTTCTCTGAACTGCCGTCTAACAAATTAGGGACTTGGTCGCTAGAGATTCGGGAATGGAGTGGTGTGATCAACACCATGCTAATTACGAGAGAGCGACACCAAGCAACAGAAATATGCTTGTAAATTTTAGCCATGTTACTACTTGACAATTTTGGATTCTTCAACCGCTTGCGTATTTTCTCACTTATTCCTTCCAGTGTTTCTAGTCTGACATATCTCTCTAATGTCTGGATATACTGATAGAGATATCTGTAACAAGAGAGAAATGTTAATATCCTTGCAAAACTAGGACACTGAATTAGCTCAATATCAAACAGCGAAAGAACCTTGGTTCCACTTGATTATCATTCAAACACATAAAACTTGAATTTTAGTAAGTTTTTCAGCATTACATACCTATATAAGCTGCTTTCTGATAATTCCGAACACTTAATCTCTGGCAAACTGCATATATCTGACCACAAATTCACCTGTTCCATGAACAAAGAAAACATTTTCTCCAATAGATGTTCAATTGCACTGCCTTCATTACCACTGACAATCTCAGTTTGACAAATTGATGAAACTAAAGACTTGACATATCTCGCAAGAGCTACAGGAACAAGATCTTCTAGGCACAGAGAGAACTGCATTATAATTGAAGTTATATAAGAAAATTTTGCTTGGGGAGGAAGGGTATTGAGAACAGATAGAGATGTATATCTGTATGTGTGTGTGCACATCCAAAAATAAAGGGTATGTAAATTTTCTTACTTTTTCCTGCTATTATAACAATGTAAAACTATATTTTTTGAAGGGTTAAAAACACGTTAAATCTTACCCAGTTATATGAATCATGTAAAGGAGCTCGAAAATTCAAAAAAAAAAATGTTGTATTGGTTTTGCATTCTCTTCCAATCTGCATGGTTCGATTTTTCTCATATATTTTGGATACATATCTATCGCACCAAGTAGGTATGATTAAGAAAAGCTATAGCTCAATCATTTTTTCCCTATATATATATATATATATACAGGTACATATATATGTACACACACAGATACATACGTGTGTGTGTGTGTATAAACACACTTGCAAGAGCATCCAATAATAATAGATTACATCAGTTTTTTGAAATTTTCCAAGACCCTTTACATAATTTTTATAACCATATAAGAATCAGTTTACCTATGTACAAAAGTTATGTATTCTTTTATTATTTAATGCTCTTTCAATCCATAGATACATAGATACTTTTGCTCAAAACCAACATAATGAGAGAGATAAAAATTTGGAATTGCTCGTTTACTAAAGAAGAGAAGCTCTCGACTCGAAGTTGATCTCTTTCAACTCCAAGTTCCCGGATATGAATTTGAAAACAACTTTCTATCTCAGAGATATAGATATCTTGTTTACATACAAAACATCAAGCACACACCAGGAAAGAGAGGGGGTGGGTTAACATGTCCTTACCCTCTTATCAGCCCGGATAGATATATAAGCCCGTTCAAGTGTTGAGGTATCACCTGTCTCATCCAATAGCTTCAGATAGAACAATATGTACTTCCTGATGCAGGTAATAAATTTACGAGAACTTTCTGGCAGATTGACTTCAAGGGCTTTCCTGTTCCCAGAAACACCTGGTGTTTTGCGCCTGAAATCAAAGACAGAAACATTAGAGGAATGACCAATTCATAACAAACACTTGGAGATCAGAGAAATTATTAATCACCATATAGATAGTTTATACTCCCTCAGTTCCAAAAAGAATGTTCGACTTTCATGTGTAAGATGAATAGATCAATGACTTGTAAACATGCTAAGACAGGGAACCACCCAAAAAAGATGCTTTGAGAAACTTGGAACCAATATTACATAAGTGGGATACATGGGTGAGGATGGAAGTCATAGAATTAGAGCACATCAAAATGCATTATGATTTGTGTAATCTTAAATTCTTGTCAAGCACTCAAGCTGAAGCAAAAATTGTCACAAGTCCTATAATCTAGAAAGAAATGATAGTGACGACAAAGTGGCAAGATAGTTTTCTCTCCGAATGACCATGCAAATGCATCATAAAAATGACAAAATAGCTTTCAAAATACATACAAAATTCATACCTTCCTTTTTTTACCATACCATCAATCTCCCACATATTATAGGTAAATGAAGAACGGGAAGATTTAAAACAAAAAGAAAGCTCGTCCTTTGCTTTTTCTAGATCCCCCTTGTCACCCCTTTTGTACAGCCCTTGAGCAAGCATATATCTGGCCTTGTGAAAATGTTTGAGATCTCCTTCTACACAAATTTCAAGAGCAGAAAGACAATCGCTATAAAGCATATGCCACACATCCTCCAACTGCTGGAAAATAACTTCTCTTTTGTGGTCAGAACTAGAAACAGCACTTTTTTCTCCACTGTCAAGTGCTAACTCGGGAATTTTAGGATCCGTGTTTCCAAAGATACTCATGACGGTCTCTTTTGTTGATTGAGTGAATGAATATGCAGCAACAACCTAAAAGAAATCCAGTTCACTTTCCATTCATAAAATAAGTTTGTGGTAAAAGCCAATAAATAAAATTTTTGATTAGGACCACACATCTCCTTCATTCTTCTGTGGTAACACTAATGTAGGAGACAACTACTTTCTTTACAGAAAAACATGTTCAAAGAATATGTAAACACTGAAATTTGGAAAAAGAATAAACTTATAGGTAGAAATAAATCACAAAACTTGCAATCAATATGAAATAAATACATGGTTTTACAGGGGAGAAACCTTTAAGGCCTCTATATTTTGTTTCCCGCACGTGAAGAGTAACTTCAAGCGTGAAGCATGCATTCGATAAAAAGGATCTACAGCAGTCTGATTCAAAGAAACAGCCTTGTCATAAAATGAAAATGACATCTCATGGGAGTATCCAAGCTTTTCGCAGAGTTTCCCCAGATAAAATACATGAGACCAATCTTCCCTGTCACTAGAAAATGTCAAATTCTTGATCTAATCTATGATAAATAAAAAATTATAACTAGGGAACATAAAAGTACTTTTGTGCAAAGGCCTTCTTGAAATGTCTCATGGAATTTTGACAAAACATCAGCCATGCTGCATCCTTTGAGGGTTCAACTGATCTTTGATCATAAAAAGGAACCACCTTTTGAATAGCATCATAATATACCAATGCTAATAGCTCATGTATCCCACCCTGGAATCACAAGGGTTAGTCCCAGTGCTTGAGGTAATGTTCTAAATGATTGAATATTCTGCAACAAAGTAAATCAACCAGAAAAGTTGTTTCTAAATCATCCTCAATTTTCTTTGGCAGCCAAAATAATGATTACATATTACTCCTTCACGTTAATATTATAGATAGATTATTTAGGGTGCAAAAAATGAGTCATGGATGACTCATAGTAAGAGTTCTGCATTCATGTAATAATTGAGAGCACCACAGATAGAGAGACTTACTATTTGTTTCCTATCATATATACCTAATCTAACACAGAGGAACTACCTCCCAAAATTTTTACTTCCTCCTCACAGACCTTCTCCTCAACAATAAGTAATGATCAGGAATTAATTATGTAAGCCATAGAATAGTTATTTTATTGTCATTACACCTTAGTGGAGCCTGTATATTGTTGTTTTCAAGTTTGTCCACTTGTAGTCATTGTCCAAGGTGGGGAATGAACAAAAATATGGAAAAAGATAATGAATTTCTGAACTAATAAAAACCTGTTGAACAGCTGTCTTTGCTAGAGCCAAAGTAATTATCAAACATCGCCTGCTCCTCCTTCTACTTGTCTCAACTCTGTGAGATAAAGAGGTATTCTTCCTCCATGCTGCAACATTTATTTGTTTACTGCCATCATTTAGTAACAAGTCCACCTCCTGCACAGATAACCAGATAAATTCCTTAAAAATACCGCCAGAACAAGTTGATTTACTTGACATGTTCTACTTTTGGTTTTTATACAGAAGCATTTACAGATAACTATCAAAGAGAAAAAGAAGTGAAATGTGCACAGATGATCTTACCTCATCATATATATTTGCAAGTCGTTGCCAACTCTCAAAGTGTAAAGGATTATATAGCAAGTCATATTTAAAAAGCTTTGCATTTTGCTCCACAAACTCTTCCCCTTCCTTGGTGAGTACAAAGCCAGGCCACTTATCAGTAGCACTTGTTTCCTCAGAATGAGCAAGGAGATAATATAAGTTGCTGTAAACCTCCAAATATGGCTCAGAGCTGCAATTAGTTGGCAATATTTCAGGATTCATTCAGAGAAAAAGGAAATGACTCCACACTTGGAGTCTTGGCATAATAGAATATCCACAAGCAAATCAAACCACTAGTGGAATGGGAGTATACAAATACCTCCCTAGAGACAAACTTGTCTGTTGCTTGAGGCTTCCAGCATCAGGAAATATTACTTGCATGATGGAACCAAGAAACCCATCAGATCCAGCCTCCTCCGAAAGTTTATCTTCACATAAATCGGGGTCATCTAAAAAGTTATCTATTACATTATGAGCCAAAACGCCTTCAGGTGGTTGTGGAAAGTGCTTCCGAATAGCTCTTAATACTCTTCGCAGTTTAACTAATCCAGTCCTCTGAAAAACAAAGAAATGCGGTCAACTACTAACTATTAATTTTTTTATGAAGTTTACCTTGGCATTGATAAGACCTCACAAAGAAAAGAAAGTAAAAAAGGAATTGAAGAACATAGGAGGGAGAGAGCCATATATATATATATAAAGAGAGAGATTTTACTCACTGATGAAGCCTTAGCATAGGGCAGTATATACCGGAAAACATCAGCACACTGTTCCTTCGTCTGATAATCTCCATGGCTTGTGTTTTTGTGTGTGGCTAGGTCATCTTCGTAGGACGAATCAGATCTAAGATGCAAACCATATAAACAAAAAAAACACTGGTCCAAAGCATTGTCGATTCCTAACTCAAGTTCCTCTCTTTCATCTTCAGTTAATTCATAGCCACATTCCGTATATTGATCACTTGCTACGTCTCCCTTATCTAACACAGCATTGGATATGTGTCCAGAATGATCACCACATTCTCCACCTGTTTTCTCTTGCTCTAGACCTTTATGAGATTGAATTCCATTAGAAGTCATCCATTGAGCTGTCTCCTTTTCAAAATTGCTGGTTTCATTAATCCCATCATCTCCTGCCCCTACAGAAACTATATCAAAATCTGTTACATTTGGAGATCTTTTGGCATGATCATCATGGGTAAGCAGCTCATCACATTGCATTGTTTCCACTCCCTTGTTTAAGGTGTTAAAGTTTGATTTAAGCTTCATATCCAAGGCAAGTAGATGCTTTATTGCAAGTCTAAGAAATGTTCCTTCCTCCTCTTCACCATCTCCACTCGCACAGCAGAGTCCATACTCCGCAAGAATATCATGGATCGCCACAATCAATTCAACCTGGTAATCAGTTGGTCAAATAAAATATTACCAAAAAAGGCAAAGAAAAAGATCATATGTGATCCAGTGGAACATCTAAGAGAAAATAAAGAAAGAAAAGAAGATAAAAAGAAGAAGAAGAAAAAGAACTTTTTCGTCATCAGGTGGAATGAATTACTTGTGCTTTCACTGGAACATTGGGGATCAAGTGCTGGAGCTTGAAGAATGCAATTGCTGCATCAAGAAAGTAGTCTTTTTCCCTTTGTTCACTTTGCTCCAAAACCCCCACTACAGAAGACTTCCTAGAGAAGTACATGTTCACGATATTGCACATGAGTGCTAGCAGCAAAGATTGAATGTCACCAACAATTCTCATTGCAGCTACAAAGCCATTTTGTACTTTCTGTGAGAAAGCAAAAAGTCTGATCAAATAATTATCATAAATACTATATAAAAGTGGAGAAAAGTACTACTTTAGAAGTCAATCAACATATGAGTTCATCTTTTTCCCTTTTCTGGGTCACCAAGGGGAGGAGTGGAGTGATAGCATACAATATGAAACAGAATAAACTGTTCTAAGGGGTTTGTGAAATCAAGTGAAATTTTAGAATTTCAAGTCAACAAAAGCTTACATCTGTAGGTATATTTCTCGGTGTACTGAGGCAAGAACTCAAGTTCAAGCTAACAATTTACTTACAGAATTCCCGCAGGGATTGATGAAATTCATCATTTGTGTAGCACATCGAGTGATTGACTTCACTTCTTCAGCAGCCAAGTGATTCCAATGCTTGCTTGAGTCTTTTGATCCTTCTGAAACAGTTCCTGAAGTTATTCCTGACATCCTGATAGTTGAGATTTCAGAGGTAGGCCTTACCTCCATCCCAGCTTTAATCATGAGTATTTGAAGCTTCCGACGGTGACAATTCAAATTAACCTCAACATCAGTTGGCTTCACCTTTTCGCAAGCTTGAAGTAAAACATCCAATGCTGCTAGTTCAACTGAAGTAATCCCTTCACTGTCTTTATTGTTGACACATGAGGCACCCATATAGACATCTTCCGTAGAAAATAAAAGGGGAGCAAGCAAACTGACACATTCAAGATACATCTCTTTTTTGAGCATCTTGTCTACAGTATTACTCAACAAGAAATCAACCTCCAATAAATTAATTTCATGTAGAACCTTGTCAACAGTCAGTTTCCCTGTAACCTTGCTATGTGGCACACACACAGAACCAAGTGGCATATTTACATTTTTCTCATCTGTCAGAAGTGAGAAAGAAATACCAAATTCTTTTTGAGCTTTCACCTTGTCACCATCAAACATCGACAACTGCCCACTCAACCAGAAAAAGCGAACCCAGAAAGAACATTTATTGTTGAGAGAACCGAAATCATTGCTGCTTTCAGAACCATCTTTTGAAGAGCAATGTTCACCCCAAGCCAAGCCACTTACATGCAATGGATACTCCAGAGATACGGACTCAATGACTTTACAAAGATGATATGATGCCTCAGATATCAACTCGAATAGCATGGATGAGTCCGAAGAACGACATCCGAAGTCATAATAAAGCTCGGCAAGAAAAAGACAACACCCAGGTGTCCTCTCCAGTCCCCAGTGCCTTGTCAATTTCTCCAACTCCAGAAACTTGGTAAAAGCATCCTGATATAGAATGCTTCTACATGAAATCTCTTCTAGAAGCAAATGGCCCACGTGATAAGCTCCATAGTTTTTTGATGTTTTTTGGGCAAATGTGGAAACAGCATCAAATTCATTATTGGCTGGGTTGGTTGCAACATCAGCGCAAGAAACAGAACTTGTATCACCAGCTAAATTTTTAGTTCCTGATCCTCGTATGACAAACGATTCGAGAGAATGAAGTACAACTTTAGATAGATCCTTCATGTTTGGAAAATCTAAATCTTCTTTCTCGGGTTTACGACTTCTAAGCCTTTCAAGACGACTGCTGCGCCTCTCTTGAGGCTGTTCTTCGAACAAACTTTTCTCTGAATTACAGTCCGTATGAGATATATTTTCAGGGGTGAACATGGGTCCTCTCCTTTCAACTAATCCCGTAACATTTTGTGAGCTTCTGGAAAGATGTATAATCAATCTGACATCCCTTGTCCTGCATGATTCTTGAGGCTCTACTTCAGAGCCGCATACATTTGGGTGCAGTATTTCTACAAGTGCACCCGCAAGAGTTGTCCACTTAGCTTCTTCAAGGTGCACATCTAAGTTCTGGTTCAACTTTTTAGCAGCAATACCCTCATCTAAATCATTAGATGTTGCTTTTCTCTTGTCCAGGAATTTCAACCGTATATGCTTTGGCTCCAGCTTATCTATACCTCTTGGAGCAAATGGAATTGGTTCAGATCCTTCAATTGTATTTTTCACATGCAAAGCACGAGAATGGGATGGCCAATGTCTCAAAATCAACTCTGCGACAGAAAGACAAGCAATCTCATCACCAATGGCAATAAGAACTTCCAATAGTTTCTCCATGCAATTCCCTAGATAATTGTGCAGGAAATAAAACAGAGCATAAGTGCAAAATTGTACAGGACAAAGATGACCATCATGAAAAATTTGTCGAGGGACATAAAAACTTTGCCGACCCCGATGGATCAAATAAAGAAAGAAATCATCAGAAAAGCCAGCAATAAATAGAGAAAAAAGAAATCCATGCAAGTCAAAGATGAAGAAAATTACGAACACTTACAATTGTTGGGACTGCAAACAAGCCCTTGTTCAAATGCCCAACGGGAGATGCTCAATAAACCCATTGAGCATGATAATGTTCCCAGCTGGTTCCAAACAACAGAATCTTTAGAATCAATCTCGACAGCTTGAAGATAGCAACGTAGAGCACTCTCATGATATGTGCAACCTTGTTGAAGGAAAACCGTGGCAAGGTTCTTAAGTGCCAAAAATCTGCAGAAAGCTAAATATAGTAAGGCTGAATATTGATTTTTGTAAATATTGCACATAATAAAATCATTATTAGATAACTTTATGGGCAAACACAAGGAGGACAGAGGCCAAACTTCATGAGATTACTAGAATTCATCAATATTCAATTAATATTTTTATGTAAAGGTATTAAATATCCACACATGCTCAAGCATGATTTTATATTTAAAAGGAAACCATGCAACAGAATCAACATGTTACACGTATTAGGTGTATTATATAACCTCTCCATTCCAATATATGTTATTGACTTTATTGTTTAAAATTAACTTGACTACTACAAATTCAAAACTCGTGTGTATATTTAATTTTATAAGTATAATTCTGCATATTGGAAGTTATATACAAATTGCTAAGATTTTAAAAAGAAATATATCAATTTAGAATTAAAAATGGGTTGAATAAAATATCAAAAACTTTGTATAAGGAAATAGATTTCAAGACCGCCTAAAACTCTGGAGGGACAACTTGATGTTTATATTAACAATTACATGATAGGTAAGAGTAATGCAAACTTAAATGGTCTGAAAGTAATTCCCAAAATCTCAAAAAGATATACGAAGTATGCCTGAAACCATAAAGAAAAGTTACCATTAAGTTATGAGTGAATGTCAGTATCTGTCTCCATTTCTATTGTTGAAAGAGCATATTTTGCTTCAAACCTTATCAAAATTATATTTTATGACCTGATAAAAGTGTTTAGTTTAGATTTATTTAGTAAATTGTATTAAATGATGTCTCTTATATATATAAATTCGTGTATTCAAATGGTGAACCCCCTTGAGAAACATTCTAGATCCGCCATTGGATACTGGTCAATCTACCCAAAAAAAATTTAGCAAATGCAAGCACATTCTATAACAGGTGGATCACTTTCGCAACTGGTGTAGACTGCGATTGTACTACTTTAGTAGCATAAAGCTTTTGTACTAGGATATGCTCCAACTGAAGAAAGGGTATTCACACATTATTTATGAACATTTCTTATGGTTACTCTAGTATGTACACATGAAGATAATCAACTTAGTTGGCAGGGTTGGACACTATAAAGAATAAGCAATAATATTCTCATAAGAGTCTCTCACCACACAACCTTTTCCAAGGATAGACTACAGAAGGAGGAGCTAAGAATAAGTTATCAGATGCATATTACAGGACTATGCATGCCATTACAATTTACTGGATACTTCCCATTCAATATAATACTCCTTATGCGTTCTACAGCAAGAAAAACACAGTCTACAAATGTAAATGCTAATATAACAACACTAGATATCAGTAATGATGATGATTTGTAACCTTTAGTCATAGTAGAGATCTAATTAGAAAATATAGTGTAGAAGCTTCAAAGTCATATAAACTCTAACAAAATAAAAATTATGGCAAGTAAATATTAACCTGAGCTGTAAAAGATGGCCATCACTAGCAGTAGCATCTGCCTGCAACAAAGAGAAACACCAATGAGGAAGGAATATAACAAAAAAAAGCGCTCGCACGCTCACACAGACACACACACAAAAAATTATTTGCTCCATCATAGAAGCAATGAGGTGCATCTGGCACCTGAATATTTGAAAGTATAGGATCTTTTAACACTTCTTCTAAAAGCTCCCGAGCCTTTTCATACTTTTTGGCTTGTAACTTCCGAAGTCCCTCATGATAAGTTTGTGAAAGATGAAATTCCTGATATGAGATCATGTGAGGCATGAGAAGTATAATAAAAGCCATTATAAAGCACCACGGCAGATAAGAAATAGAAAAATATATACTTAAATAATAACATGCTCGTCATATTTGTGCTTTTTTTTACTGTGCTTATACGAACTTATACCGGATAACTGGAATCAAGACATCTATTATGCTAAGAACATCAAACTATTAGTAACATGTATCCTTCATGATGGGAAGTTTAATAACTGGAATATTTCTAATTCAGTTTAATTTAGAGCAGAACATAAAACTTTCTCTGATCATACCAAAAGAGTGAAATTTTGAACTTAAGTTTGATGCAACATATTTTGAAATTTGCAATTTGTAGTCCTTGGTTCATCATCTAACATATTGTAATTGCATTGGTTGATGTTAAAGATGCTATGTAATCCTGTAATTCTCTATATTTTGGGCATGAAAAGTGAATGAAGAGCTTTTAACTTTGTGGTTCACCTACAAACAATATATTGGAATACATGATAAATTCAGATAATCAGATTTCTAACTTAAGTCCATAAAATTACGCTGCTAGGGGTATCTTTTTTTTTTTTCAGCCAAAGCAATGGCATACTCAGGCCTGGCCCTTGTCTTAGCCATTGGGTAGCAGCTGACTTTGAGGAAGTTGAACCTAAGTTAAACTCAAGTGCGGTTACTTGTCAATTAGGTGTATATAATGTTTGAGAGTGGTTTATTATATTCATGCATATGAAAACTCCCAACAAAGTTATCAGAGCTATGAATGAGCCAAGTCAAGTTTTCGCTTTCCAGGCTCGTGCTTGAGTGACACAGAACAGAAGCAATTGATAAAGGCTAGATATCATTCTAGCAGACCCAGGGCCCTTGAAGAATAAATGAGAACAGCTCTTCAAAAGAACTATTTTATTATCAAATTCTGACGCGCCTTACAATGTTTATGACTAATCCATTTATAGGATTAACACACAAGAGATAAAGGAAAGTGCTAAATTATTGCATTATTTAATTAAATTATGACAATGATTGATTCCTTAATTAAAGCCTAAAGTAATCACCAAATAAAAGTAAGTAAATGCTAGATGAATGTAGAACATTCCAAATATCCTCTTAATTGTTTCAGATTTGCAAAGATCATGGAGTTCAGCGAATATTTTTAAGGGGTACTTCTCCTGCATCACTGAGTAAAATGTTCAATGAGTCAAGTCAAGCTTTCTCCATGAAGGTTGTTTGAACTCGTGTCATTTATTGAACATTTTTTAGCTTCACATGTAAACAAGTAGAGTAGGGAAAAATTAGTCAAGCTTGAGCTCAAATCTAAATGACTGAATTGAGTTTGTGCTTCTTCATAATAGCTTGGCTCTTTTACAGTAGTATCCACACTATGTACGGTATATGTCATTCAACAGATCATCTGATGACTAATGTTGTAATTATTTCATTCAACGTGGTACTAGCAAAAGTATAACTTAAACCTTTCAATTTGAGTCGAACTCAACAATTGTATATATATTTCTTCTTCACAAATTCTGTATTATTAGTCATATGTTTTCTGTTTTTCCCAGCAAACCAACAGCCTAGGGAATGCATATAATCAAAGTGCTTCCAAAACCCTTAGAGTTGATCCACATAAGCTTAAATTATAAGCAAAAGCAAAGGTACAAAAAGAAAACATATACATCACAGATTCTGAATATCAATGCGTATACATACAGATACACACAAATATATGGGGAGATAGAGAGAGAGAGATACCTGAGCTTCTTTGGTGGGGGCCAAAGGTTCCCACTGGCTTTTAGAATCTGTATCATTGATAGCTGCAATAGAGAACTGCAGCAGCAGACAAAGTAAACGAGTATGCATTATAAACCCATTTCGAAGCTGATTAAATTGATATTGGAGATAGAAATTGGGGAAAACGAAACATGAAAATTGAAAGAGTACCATTCTTCTTTGATCTTTCTTTCGTACCGAGAGACGAAGATGTTTCTGCGCTCTCCTTTGCTTTAGGCGGGTTTTCTCAGTTCGCCTCGCCTTCGCCCCTTTTAACTTGTTTGTTACTTTGATACTGACAGCGGAACCCACTTTGTATGGCCCACTTCTTCTGCACCCGATGATCCTAGTCATCTCCCCTTCTTTCATTTTTCTTTTTCTTAATTAAAAATTCAGAAAATTCTCAATAAGTATTGTATTTGAAAATTAATTATCGTCAAGTAATTCATATTTTAAACCACTTTTGTCCAATGAATATTATTATATTAATATTATGTAATTATATTATTATGTTATTGTTGTTTATTAATGATAATTCTATATTTTCATTGTATTTTTTAATATATAATAACATTTACATGAAAATATTTTTTAGGTTACAATAGAAACTTTTATTCATTGCACGAGATTTGTTTTATTAAAATGTATACTTGCAGATAATTGACTTATAAAAAAATTTCCCATTTTTTTTATGCTTTAATGTCATTTCTATTTTGAAGAAACAACATTAAAAGATTCTATATATATTTTTTTAGAAGCGAAAAAATTTATATATAATATCAATGGAGTTATTATATCATAGAAAAATTAATTAATATTGCTTATTTTTTTATTTGAGTAAAGTAAAATATATAAATTTTTATGGACCATTTTAAATGTAAAATTTAATAAAAGGAAAGTTTGATTTCGTGGAAATATTAGTACTGGTAGAAGATTTTTTTTTTCTTGTCTTTTGAAATTATTAGTAGAGAAATTTAATACCTTTAAAGTTGAAGAACCATCGAGGAGAAGGGTACACGGTGAACCCTCCAACTCTCCAAGCCAGCTGAAAGAGTTTTCTGGTATGGCACGATCCTAGATTCCTAGTCTCCGTCATCTTTTACACAACAGAGTATTACAGTACATTGGTTACACCTGATCACAAGGTGTTTGAGGAAACGCCCCACTCAAGGCCATACCCAAAGGTTGGAGATAAAAATTGCATCTTTTAGTTATTTTTTCTTGATTCCTAGCAAAGTAGATGTAATCACTTGCATAACTTCTTCAATACCATAATGATGCATTTGGGTAACTCTTTTTTGATTATTTTCATGCTGGGTGGTGGGGGATAGAAAATTCAGTACATTTCTGAGAAACTATGGAAGTTCTATGTACCCAATTGTTGATGTCTGGATGTGGGTGTCTATTCATTAAGCCAGTTCAGTTATTTATATGTTTTCAGTTGAATGTCTATATATGTAAGCTTATTCATTTGTCTATGTGAGTTTGTGTTTGTTTTTGTGTTGCCTTTGGCATCGTGGTGTATGAAATACACCTCAAAGGTTCTATATGTAGAAAACTACACTTATCTTTGTGTTTGTGGATGGAAATAAAGGTGCATTTGGTTTCCTATATACTTGTGTACCAATTTATTTACTAGAAAACTAGATATTTAAGATCCCTTGTGGAAAATGGTTGTTTGTCCAAGTTATAAGACGAGCCTATGTTCAGTTGTTTCAGTCTTAATTCTCTCAGCTTGAAATGTATAGGCTTCAAATAACCCGTCAGAAGGAAAAGGCCTCTACCACTTGTAAAATATATTAGGATTGCTTTTCCGTTTCTTTTTGTGACTGCCCTGTCATCCAATAAATATTACGTGAAAGAACTATACGCTCTTTCTGTGTTCCATTTTCAAAATTTTCTTTCTTTGGTTTCATTTTGTGACTGGATTTAATAATAAACTTGCTGCAGTACATATTGCTAGGCAACTAAGAAGAAAGATTTTATTGTCTAAACAACATGAATTTGGATTTTCAGGTGAAGAGACACTTGAGATAGTAAGAATGTTATGCTGATCTGTAAGCATCATGTGTGCAACTATAACTGCTGCATGTTGATGCTTTACATTATTGGCTTAATTGTTAGCCCACTGCCATTTGGTCACGGATACTTGTAAGTCTCATTTAAAAGTGTCTGTGCTCAATCTGCTCTGAAACATGACATGATATTGGTTCTCTTCATTCACATCACACGCACGCACACACACAAACATATAAATATATACATATACCTTATGCTAAACAACATTGCAGGACAAGTAGTAAGGTTTTGAATGTCGGGGAGGAGCTATGGAAGCAAATTCTACCATTGCAAATGGGTTCCTGCTTTTATCAGATTCAAGTGCTAAAGCCATGGACATGGTACGAAGTGAAGATATCATATCTAGCTTCTGTATGTATAAAAATTTTAGTCTTCTTTCTCTCATAAAATTCTCTAGGTGAAAGTGTACCTCATTCCCGTAGCTTAACAGATTCGAGCTAGTTTTTCCATACAACTACAGAGGAGTAGTTCACATTTTGGAATGACGAAACAAAAGAAGTTACTCAATACTGAAAAACTAATATTTAAAAGTGACGACATGGAGTTTCTTGCTGAGCAGGTTTGCTTGTGCCTAGACAATCTTAAATTCGTAAATATTTAGTTTTGATTGTGTGAATCTTAATCTGAGACCTTTACCTAGGGTAAAACTTTTGTTCTGGTAACTGTGGAGCCAGAAGGGGAGGTTGCATTATCACATGAGCAGGAGAGGGAGCACATTGTATTCAATATAGGTAATGCTTGAGTATCCTGTGATAGACAGGCACAAGTTACATTATAATCTCTTTGAATTACATAATAGTCATACTTCAGAATAAGATCAATTCCTAAATTTTGGATGCACTATGTAAACTTTCAGAATTGTTTATCCATATGTCAACTATATCTTTTTTGTGGAAGCAACCTGGTTCTTGAATTTTGGTTCTTACTGTGTTTCTTCTTTGACATATGCAATTTTTATCAGATAGGTGATATGTTTGCCGTGCATGTAATTCATGTTGTAAATCTACATATTCATCATTTAAATTAAACTGGACAAAGTGAAGTATATATCGCATTTTTTGAAGTTTTTCATTTTTTTTATCATTTATTTTGTATATAATTTGATTTGAAGAATTGAAGTATGTTGGTGTAGGTTTCTATTCCTGCCTTATTTGCTTCATCCTTTCCATTTTATCGAAGTATATGTGCCCGGCACCTAGACAAGGCGTGGGTATGGGACACTCCATTTTAATATAAAAATAAGATAAATCGAGACGTGCTTATGTCAAATTTCAATGTACTCGTATCCTATTAGACACTCCGGTCCATGTTAGTGTAAATTAGTTGAACTCGAACCAATAAAACAGCTGAAGGAGAACTTGGCTGAGAGTCATGGGACCAAAATAAAGGGCATGATTACTAAATTTGTTTAGATGATAATAATAATACAATTATGTTCGAGAACTTGTATACCGATAAAAAGGCTTGAGAAATTAACACTTAATTCACTAGGGTATATTAAGTTGAGCATTATTGAATTGATATAATAGTACAGTAATTCTAAAATAATAATTTCTTACGTCCACGCGAGTTACTTGGTACTTCTTTCAATATTTTTATTCCCAAAATACTGAACTGCAGACATTTCTCTTAAGCAGTTATCTTTTCAGTTCTCAACCCTGTTTTTTGGCCTTTGGTTTAAAAATATATATCTGAATCAGCAAGGGAGTATCAGTATTTTACATTATTTATATATGCCTTATGTTATTCCTACTAGAGTTCATCACTTGGAGCCTAGAGTATGATATCATATATATATATATATATATATATATATAGACACAGACAAACACAACAAATTAATGTAATGAGATCTTAAGTCTAAATATTTAATGTTACCACTGTATTGCTAGGAATCCCTTACAAAGCTTGGTGGGTGGTAATCCTGGTAGTTGTTTGTTTGGGATTGGCACTAGTAATTCCATATCTCCTTCCATCATATCTGCTGCAAACCAATGTCTTCCCTCAGTTACCACAAGAGATTACTTCCAAGAATTTTTGATCCATTACTATACTACTAATATTTTATGCGGTAATGAATATGAGTAAACCAATTGAATGTTAGCAATAAAAGCTTCCCATCCCTTCTCACCCTTTTATGTTACCTCTATATTGGGTTCTTTATTACTTAATTTATCCATGGAAATTCTTTAAGCTTATGATTGTAATATTTGTTATTTCTCTCCTAAAAAATGTTTTTTTTCCCTCTTGTACTTCTCATGTTTCGAAATGTGAGTATAAAGATGTCTTGTTCTTATATTTTTGTGGTATATACAAATTTTTTTGTGGCTGGGCACTAGGTATATCATGCTAAAATTTTATGTACAAAGATTCGTCCAAAATTTTCTGTATAAAGACTGCTAAGATAATGAAGTGGCTCCCATTTTCTGTATAAAGATTCGTCTAAAATTTTGAAAAAGGCACTCTCATTTTCTGTGGCACATTTTTTTATTGACAAAGGGAACAATATTCAATTTATGTACATTTCAAGACATGGCAGACGCTTATCAAGCAGAGTCCTGCAATGCACCCTGAAGCCACCGCCGCTACCTTCACATGGATGACCTTACCCCTTCACACACTTCTAGGTGAAATGCTAACCCTATCATGATGCCACGTGTTAACCCCCCAACCCCTCTCTTTACCTATACATACATGCCCTCTATATATGAACATTACTCTCCTCCCCTATTTCACTCACATCCCTCTCATCACCAATACCCATCTCAGGATCATTCAATCACAGCCGTTCAATCATGGATCAACAAAAACCCATGCCTGAAAACTCACCCCAGATTGTTAAGTTCTTGACTGCGGCAACAATTGGTGCTGCTCTGCTAGCCTTGTCCGGCTTAACATTGACCGGAACAGTGATAGCATTGGTCATTGCCACTCCTGTTCTTGTCCTGTTTAGCCCAATCCTAGTCCCCGCCGGGATAGTGCTGTTCTTGGTCACTGCCGGATTCCTGTTTTCCGGCACCTGCGGGGTGGCGGCGATAACGGCATTGTCGTGGATATACAAGTATGTGGCTGGAAAACACCCACCAGGGTCTGACCAGTTGGACTATGCAAGGGCAAGAATTGCAGTTAAAGCAAGGGATATGAAGGAGAGAGCTAAGGAATATGGAAATTTTGTGCAGCAAAAAGCTCAAGAGGCTACTCAAACTCAAGCTTAGCAATTTCTGTAATTTTGGCTTGTGTAATGATTTTAATTATCTCCATTCCATATCTGACTATTAGGCTTTCATGTATGCATCCATCACTCTGTGTGTTCTTTTTTTCTTTTTCTTGGGATCTAGTTTGGTGTGTACTCTTGATTAAGCTCTTCCTTGCAGCGCAGCAAGCTTCTATGTGGTGGTGGTATTAATAAACTCTTTCCTAACATGAGTCTCAAATCAATTTTTTGATGTTTATTATTACAAATTACCTTATTTTAAAAACGGAATACAATTTACTCCCTCATCCGTTTCACAAAACGACAGTATCATTTAAATAAGAGCTATGAGTTTGTAATCGAAAGTTTTTTAAATAAGATTTATGAGTTTGTAATCGAAAATATTTTTAAAAAAACTCATAAAAAGATGGGAGTTCTAAAAATATTTTTTTAAAAACTCATAAAAAGATGGAGGATGGAGTATTGTTTGATGGCAGACAATGACACATTAAAATTGTAAATTGAAAAAAAAAAGATTCCGCATGTCTAATCGGTTAAATAACTTGTTATAATTACAAACTGTATGGCAAAAGTATTTCCTATCATTTTCCCCGAATCTCAAAATTTGAGATACAAGTATATTTTTAAAATCTCAAAATTATTACCACTAGTGCACTACCTTGCAGCCTGCAAGGTTATAAAAAGGAATAAAAACTTGCCTTAATAATAAAAAAAAACCCTTAAACTTTTTATTTATTTTCAGTTATAGCTATTGGAAAATATTTGGGAAAAAATAATATATTCGAAATAGCTTAAATAAATTAAATACAGTTGAAATCCGAGATACGTGTAAGCATGCTTTCCTTAAAACAATTTAGTCCCCTCACTAGGTGCTTCAGAGGATCTTTGGACTACTGTTTCCCAAGATACAACGGATTACGGAGACCGGACTTGACAGAAAGTCTGTCTTCCGGCGAATAGTACTAGAAACTGTAATGAACACTTGAATGAATGAGAAATTAAAACAGGGTTGGAAGATTGTATTTTTTTCCTTGTTTTATTCTGCTGGAATGAGCCTCAATTTATAGGCAAGGGAGAACCGTTCAGTCAGACCACGTTTCCATAATGACACGTTCCTAAACCGTTGAGTTACAGGGCACGTTCACAACCGTCGAGTTACAGGGCACGTTCACAACCGTTGAGTTACAGGACACATTCACTAGTCCCTGACGAGCTTAATCTCCGACAGTACAAAAATTAGTCCCTGATGAGGTTTAGTCTCCGACAATACAAAACTAGTTCCTAACGACTTAGTCTCCGACAGTACAAAAATTAGTCCCTGACGAGCTTAGTCTCCGACAGTACAAAACTAGTCCCTGACACGGAGCATCCCCTGACGGGTCACTCGGCCAAGGAGCATTCCTTGATGCACGACTCGGCCATCCCTTGACGCTCAATACCGAAAACTAGCAAAAAGTTGGGTTGATCAAGCCCACCTAATTACGGTCCGGCATTCGTGTCCGCAGGTCGCGCCAAATTGCCCTTCAGAAATTCTAGGATTTGCACCCCCTACGCGCACACATGGATGATGGAGTATAATGTAGCTAACCAATTTTACTAGTTAGCTTGTTTTCCCATATAAAAGGTAAGCAACAAACCTTCCAAATTTCAATGTGGGACAAAGTTCTTTTTACTTAACTCATCTTTGCATCTTCCATTCCAAATGAAAAAATAATTCTCATTCAAATTCCCATTAACTTCCAACAATCCCCCACATGAATGAGATATTGTCTAGGTTAAAGTGTTCATTAATTGATCCCTGCATAGAGAAAGTAGGTATTACCCTTTGAACTTCCCCCTTGTAAAGTATGTTTGCTTTACCAGCTATCCAGTAGACATGATATCTTTGAACTGTCCATCTATTACAATAAAGAGACCCACATACAGTACACAGGAACCATTTCTATGGCGTTCTGTTATCATAATTTGGTCCATTATGGCCATGGAACCCCCTTGGTTCTGCAAGAGTTGTTAAAGAACTAAGCCTTCTAGTTCTCCTTTGAAGCGGCCCCACTTCTCTCTCACATAGGTGACTGCCTAAATCCAGAGTAAACACGATACTCTCTTAATAGTCATTAAAGCACATAGTGCTAACCTTACCGTCTTTATCACTGTTTCTTGACAGGAATGAGTTGAGGTTACCCCCACAGTGATCACACTAAGTCGCACGATTAGGTTGTCCCTTTGAACCTAGATCTTGGGATCTCCAGTCAACTAGGTTGGATTTTCCTTCGTAAAACTTTTAACATTTCATAGGCTTAACACACATTCCTTTAGTCAATCTTTCAACTGCTTCTTTGTTCAATGTTTTGGTTAGCGGATCCACAATATTCTCTTTTGACTTAACATAGTCGATTGAGATAACTCCAGTTGAGATTAATTGTCTAATGGTATTATGTCGACGACGAATATGTCTTGACTTACCATTATACATAGTACTTTGCGCTCTACCGATAGCAGACTGACTGTCGCAGTGAATGCTAATAGGCGCCACAGGTTTACCCCAATTTGGAATATCTTCCAAAAAATGGCGTAACCATTCAGCCTCCTCACCACACTTATCTAGAGCAATAAACTCTGACTCCATTGTGGATCTGGCTATCACAGTCTGTTTTGCAGACTTCCACGACACTGTACCTCCAGCTAATGTGAACACATAACCATTAGTGCAATTTGATTCCTTTATATCAGATATCCAGTTAGCATCCGTGTAGCCTTCTAGCACAGCAGGATATTTGGTATAATATAATTCGTAGTCACGAGTATATCTTAAGTATCGTAATACTCTAGTTATAGCAGTCCAATGCTCAGTACTAGGATTACTCGTGTAGGAGCTCAACTTGCTTACCACGAAAGCAAGATCAAGACGTGTGCAACTCATTAGATACATCAAACTCCCAATAATGCGTGAGTATTCCACTTAGGAAACACCTTCAACAAGGTTCTTAGTTAAATGGAAATTACCATCTAATGGTGTTCTTGCAACACATGGGACATCCTTGTTAAACTTTTCAAGAATTTTGTCCACATAATGAGCCTGACTTAAGACTATACCATCTGCGGTTCTAAGGATTTTAATTCCTAAGATCACATCCGCAAGATCCATGTCTTTTATGTCAAATCTGGAATTCAACATATCCTTTGTAGACTTGACCAATTTGTCAGCGCTACCAACAATGAGTATATCATCTACATATAGACATAAGATGACATAACCGCTTTCAGTCTCTTTGACATAAACGCATTTGTCACACTCATTGATTTTGAATCCACTAGTGATCATTGCATAGTCAAACTTTTCATGCCACTTCTTTGGAGCTTGTTTAAGACCATACAATGATTTAACTAGCTTACAAACTTTCTTCCCGGCCCCTGGAGCTCTAAAGCCCTCGGGTTGCTCCATGTAGATTTCTTCATCTAACTCTCCATTTAAGAAACCTATTTTCACATCCATTTGATGGACTTCCAAATTCCTCAAGGCTGCAATTGCAAGAATCAACCTTATAGAATTTATTCTCGACACGGGAGAGTACGTATCAAAGTAGTCTAAGCCTTAGCGTTGCTTATACCCTTTAATTACAAGTCTTGCCTTGTATTTATCAATGGAACCATCTGGTTTCATTTTTCTCTTGAAAATCCACTTAGACTCTAATGGTTTATTCCCAGGAGGGAGATCGACCAACTCCCAAGTGTGATTCTGCAAGATGGAATCAATTTCACTTTTTATGGCTTCTTGCCACATAGGTCCCTCAGTGGAACTCACTGCCTCAACATATGTCAGTGGCTCATTCTCCAACAGGTAGGTTTCAAAGTCATCACCAAATGATTTTTCCACTCTTGCTCATTTGCTCCGTCTCAGTTCAATCTCTTGAACTTCAGTGTGATCTTGAATTTCTTCATTAATCCGTTTAATTGAACTAGATCCACTGCTAGACTTGCAAGGAAAAACATTTTCAAAGAAAAATGCATTCCTTGATTCCATTATCGTATTCTTGTGTAGATCTGGTATTGCCGAATCATACACAAGAAAACGATAAACACTACTATTGTGTGCATACATGATGAAGATACAATCCACAGTTCTAGGACCAATCTTAACTGTCTTAGGCGCTGGAACAACAACCTTAGCTAGAGACCCTCACGCTCGCAAGTATTTGTAGGATGGTCTCGTTCCTCTCCATAGTTCATACGGAGTCTTGTCCTCATTTTTCTGGGGTACCCTATTTAAAAGGTAATTGCTTGACAATATAGCTTCTCCCCACATATTTGGAGGTAAGCCGGAACTAAGTAAACATCGCATTCATCATTTCTTTTAAAGTGCGATTTTTTCGTTCAGCAACCCCGTTCAATTGTGAAGAATAAGGTGTCGTTACTTCATGAATAATTCCATGTTTAGCACAGAAGTCACCAATCGGTGTCTCATACTCGCCACCTCTATCGCTCCTCAATCGTTTGATCCTTTTACCAAGTTGGTTCTCAACCTCAGTTTTATATTGAATAAACTTTTCTAAGGTTTCATCTTTGTTTTTCATCAAATATATATAGCAATATTTTGTGCTATCATCGATGAAGGTGATAAAATATTTATTACCCCCACGTGTTTGAATCATCTTCAAATCACAAACATCACTATGAATTAATTCAAGCGATTCAGTGCTTCTCGTTATAGACGGGAACGACAACTTAGTTAATTTTGCTTCAACACAAGTTTCGCATTTGTTTTCTGAATTAATCTGGAATGTTGGTATATGGTTCAAGTTAATTAAACGACGAATCGAATTAAAATTAACATGACCTAATCTACCATGCCATAAATTTAAAAACTCAATCAAATAAACAGAAGAAGTACTTTCATTAATTTTGTTGACAATTGTCATTACATTTAATTTAAACAGCCCATCAGTGGCATACCCCTTTCCTACAAACATTCCTGATTTAGACAGAATAAGCTTGTCAGACTCTATAACAATGCGAAAGCCATGTTTGTTAAGCAAAGAACCAGACACAAGGTTTTTGAGGATTTCTGGCACATACAACACGTCTTGTAGTGTCAGTACCTTGCCTGAAGTCATCCTCAGCAGTACCTTTCCCTTGCCTTCAACTGTCACAACAGCAGCGTTTCCCATGTCTCACCGTTAACCGGCTCAAAAGTGGAGAAGTGGTTCCTGTTAGTGCAAACATGTCTAGAAGCACCGGTGTCCATCCACCATTCTTTTGGATTGGACTCCACCATATTTACCTCGGTAACCACAGCTACCAAGTTCAAATCATCCACATCTTTGGTGATCTCATTCAGCAAGTTGGCCTCATGTTTCTTTTTGGATGAGTGACATTCATTTAACTTGTGGCCTTGTTCCACATTTAAAACATTTGCCTTTGAACTTGTATTTTGGCTTTGTGAAACCGCCGTTAACTAGCCCCAACTTGCCCTTGCCTTTGTTAGCATTCTTTCCCTTAGAGCCATGCTCCACAATATTAACTTTAGCACCAACACCGTTTGATGCCTTAGACTCGAATCTCTTGTTGTCTTCTTCAATTCGAAGTCTAACAATCAGATCCTCTAGGGATAAGGTAATTCTTGAAGTCTCTCCAGCCCTGAGGTAATTTCTCAATGACCGAAGCCACTTGAAAAGACTCACTGAGCAACATACCCTCAGCTTGGATATCGTGCAAAATTAATTGCAGTTCCTGCACTTGACTTGTTACAGTCTTAGAATCAATCATCATATAATCAAGGAACCGTCCGACCACAAATTTCTTTACACCGGCATCCTCAGTTTTATATTTCCGATCCATTGATTCCCATAGTTTTTTGGCAGTTTTAAATTGACAATAAACATTATATAATGAATCATTTAAACCATTCAAAATATATTTGCGACATAAAAAATCAAAATGTCTCCAAACCTCAACTGCAGAATGTATTGTCATATCTACGTTATCTTTCAGCATCAGTGGAGCATCCTCCGTTAAAAACCTTGCCAGATTCAAGGTAGTCAAAAAGAACAACATCTTTTGTTGCCACCGTTTGAATGCAGTAGCAACGCCAATGAATTTTTCTGGCTTCTCAACATGACTTGGTGGAACATGGACAGTGGCAGCAACAGGAACAACATTAATTTTGGTAGTATCTATCGTTGTAGGATTTGAAGCAGAGGTATTGACAGCAGCAGCATAAGTTACATCAACGGGAGTCTCTTCGAGATTAGCCATCACGAATAAATAATCTAAACTGTTTTAAGATTGTTGAAAAATATTTGGGGAAAAATAATATATTCGAAATGACTTAAATAAATTAAATACAGTTGAAATCCGAGGCACATGTAAACACACTTTCCTTAAAACAGTTTAGTCCCCTCACTAGGTGCTTCAGAGGATCGTTGGACTACTGTTTCCCAAGATACAACGGATTACGGAGACTGGACTTGGCACAAAGTCTGTCTTTCGGCAAACAGTACTAGAAACTATAATGAACACTTGAATGAATGAGAAATTAAAACAGGGCTGGAAGATTGTATCTTTTTCTTTGTTTTATTCTGCTGGAATGAGCCTCAATTTATAGGCATGGGAGAACCGTTCAGTCAGACCACATTTCCATAATGACACGTTCCTAAACTGTAGAGTTACAGAGCACGTTCACAACCGTCGAGTTACAGGGACACGTTCACTAGTCCCTGACGAGCTTAGTCTCTGACAGTGCAAAAATTAGTCCCTGACGAGGTTTAGTCTCCGACAGTACAAAACTATTCCCTGACGACTTAGTCTCCGACAGTACAAAAATTAGTCCCTGACGATCTTAGTCTCCGACAGTACAAAACTAGTCCCTGACACGAAGCATCCCCTGACGGGTCACTCGGCCATGGGGCATTCCCTGATGCACGGCTCGGCCATCCCCTAACGGGGTTTCTCGGCATCCCCTGACGGGTCACTCGGCCATCCCCTGACGCTCAATACCTAAAACTAGCAAAAAGTTACGTTGATCAGGCCCACCTAATTACGGTCCAGCATTTGTGTCCGCAGGTCGCGCCAAATTGCCCTTCAAAAATTCTAGGATTTGCACCCCCCTGCGCGCACGCGTGGAGGATGGAGCATAATGTAGCTAACCAATGTTACTAGTTAGCTTGCTTTCCCATATAAAAGGTAAGCAACAAACCTTCCAAATTTTAATGTGGGATAAAATTCCTTTTACTTAACTCATTTTTGCATCTTCCATTCCAAATGAAAAAATAATTCTCATTCAAATTCTCATTAACTTCCAACAATAGCCTCTATCTAATTTTTTCACTTATACCCAAAAATTTTATCCCAAGTTTTCAAAACGGCCAACACGCTAGTTAGGTTACAAACTGTGGTCAACTTTTTCTAGCGTGGCGCGTCAGAAAAATGCGAATGACAGTGGATTTTTCATGTCAGATTAATAATCAGTAGACAAGAAGCAAAACCGGAGGAGAACGACAGTCGATGATGACTGCACTTAAGAATTGCAGCGGTGATCAGACGAAATCTAACAAGAACTACAATACAAAAATAATCACAACCTTAGTTCGCGATACAAAAAAATCATCACTTAAGTGTAGTAAATCAATCGATTTCGAGATATAGAACATTGCAATCCTCAGATTCAACACTCATCATATCCGACCAAAACAATCAGAAAAAGACTCGTTGTTCGAATAAAATCACGATGTCATTCCAAGGCCCAATCTCTCCTGCGAACAAGGAGAAGATAAAACTACCCACTTCAACATCATCACTATTCATCTTCAAAATTTTCTAATCCTAACCCTAAAACCATTAATTTAATAGTCAATATTAAAATTTTCGTTGAACTATGATTTTGAAAAGTCTAAACAAATGAGATGAGAGTTTACAACCAGTTGCCGCCTCTGATCTGCTATATTTTCGATGTGCATAACCTTCACTTCGTTGTTGGCGAACGGTAATTGCTTCTTTTGACTTTGGTCTAATCTTCGTTCCTGTTATATTTGATTGTTGTCGTCAATTTTAATTTTTGATTACCGTTGAACGTGTTTGTCGACATCGGCATACGTTCATTGTCACCGGCTACATGTACATGTGTTAAACTAACAATAGGCTTGGCGTTGATATAACCAATTGAACTCTAATTTTGATTGAATTTATCAGACGACGATGGTGTGGTGGAGTGTGGTCCTGGATAAAATGGGATAGCAAAGGCAGAAGATATAGATGGAGATGGGCAGATGGCAAAAACAGGTCATCCAAGTGACACGGGCCAAACTTTCATTCTACCTCGCAATTTTGGTGGTTCTTGCTAATTTGGCAAGTTACTAGAAAATAATCTACGGGATTCTAAAAGAATCTAAAAACTTCTAGAAGATTCTAGAAGTACGTGGAACTATCTAAAAACTTCCAGAATATGAAGGAACCACCTGGAACTATCTAGAATATTCTAGAACCGTGTAGAAGTATCTAGAATATTCTAGAATCATGTGGAACTATCTAGAATATTCTAGAGCCATGTAGAATATTCTAGAACTATGTAGGAGCATCTAAAAGATTCCGGAGCCATGTAGAAGTATCCAGAAGAATCTAAAACTATAGGGTGATTTGTATATAAGTCTCTAGAAGATAGGACACTTCAACATTTGTACAGAACATTCTAGAATCATCTAGTGTTAATACTTGTATAGAAGATTCTAGAAAACTCAAAGGCTTGGGAAAACAACTATAAATAGCCCAAGCCCCTCATTTGTAACCATCCAAGAATTCAAGCATTCAAGAATTCAAGAAGAATTCAATCAAGAATTCAAGTGATTCTCAAGCTCTCTTGTGCTCTCTAAGCTTTCTTAAACTTTCCTCCATTTTCATACTTAACTATTTCATAAGTTTTGCACTTATATAAGGGTTAAGGCTGAGCTAGCATTCTTTGTTCATCGTTTCAAGTGCTAGTTGCCGCACGGATTTGCTATGAAAAAGAGCAGCCCATGACAGTTGGTATCCGAGCAAAGGTTCAACATACGCTTTCGTTCATTGTTTAACTCGTGCATAACAATGTCTACCCCATCGGAGGTTGTACAAAGTGTGGAGCTTGAGGGTGGTGATCACGTTTCACGTGATCAAGAAAGGACGGCTCGCAGGGGCAGCCTTAAGGAGAAGTCCATTGCCCGGGAGCCTATGGGGGAGTTCGAGAAACGACTTGCTAGAGTACTATCTTTTAAATAAAGAGAGGCTTGATAGAGTCTTACCGAGTCATCCGTCAAGCCAATAGCACCAAAGTACTGTTCCATTGTGTAGATGATGTTCTCCACATCATTGAGTTTGCGGCTACCTTTATAATCGTCCGGCTTAGACAATTCAAGCCTCGGAGCTACCCCCCGCAACTTCGGTCGTCCCTTGTGCACCTTGAGCATCAAGCCTCGCCTTGAGTTGCTTCATTTATGCACGCATATCTTCAAGCCCACCCCTGAGCTTGACAATGTCCCCTTAGAGCATGGTGAGTCTCCCGACATTGTCTTCGCAAGCCTTGTTGCAGCGTTCTATCACTTCATTGAGAGTCCCTTGCATCTCCTCCCGTAACGACTCCACGATCCCTTGCAATTCCCCTTTGAATTGAAAGATGCCGTTACTCGAGAGCCAGTGTTAGCTCTCCCAGATTTTGACAAGTCGTTCGAGGTGTGCACTGACGCTTCGAACTTTGCCATTGGGGGCGTTCTAATGCAAAATGGTCACCCGATTGCCTATGAGAGTCGAAAACTCAACGAGACAGAGAAACGATGGCCGACTCATGAGAAAGAAATGTTGGCTATAGTTCATTGACTTAGAGTATGGGAACATTACTTGAAGGTTGCTACACCTTTCAAGATGAAGACAGACAATCGGGCGGTGAGCTAGCATCAAAGCCAACAAAAGTTATCTAGCAAGCAGGCATGTTGGTTGGACTACCTAGCAGAGTTCAAATATGAGTTGGAGTACAGCCCAAGTAAGACCAACCATGTTGCTGATGCATTGAGTCGGAAAGCTTGCCTAGCCCCACTAGCAAGTGCACCGGAAGGGACCATACTCGAGCGCATCAAGGAAGGACTTGCTCACGACCGTCAAGCTATGAGGTTCATAGATTTGGTCAAAGAAGGCAAGACGACACAGTTTTGGCTCGAGGATGGAGTTTTATATGCCAAGGGGAACCGTTTGTACGTGCCAGCATGGGACAACTTGAGGCGGGATGTCCTGAAGGAATGCCATGACACCCGATATACTAGACACCCAAGTACGCATCACACACTTGCTTTAGTGCATGAACGGTTCTATTGGCCACACATGCGGGAGGATGTGGAGCACTACGTTCGCACTTGCCTTGTATGCCAACAAGACAAGATGGAACATGAAAGCCCGCATGGTTTACTATCACCGTTACCTGTCCCGGAACTCCCATGGGATAGCGTTTTGATGGACTTTATAGTCAGCTTACCCGTTTCAGAGGGATGCACCAACATACTTGTTGTGGTGGACCGATTGTCTAAGCATGTGGTGTTCATCCCCGGCCCAAAGGAATGCACAGCTGAAATAATGGTCAAGCTCTTCTTGAGGCATATGGTTAAGTATTGGGGACTGCCTACATCAATCGTAAGTGATCGTGATTCACGTTTCACTAGAAGGTTTTGACAAGAGTTATTTCGTTTGCTAGGGACGAAATTGAAAATGAGTACTACCATGCATCCTCAAACGGATGGGCAAACGGAGCGCATCAACGACAATCTAGAAGTATACCTCCGACATTATGTGGCAGCCAACCAGAAAGATTGGGTCAAGTTACTAAACGTTGCCAAATTCTCTTATAACCTCATGAAGAGCGAGAGTACCAGTAAGAGCCCATTCGAGATAGTTTTAGGTTTTCAACCAACAACACCCAAAGACATTGTTGGTGGCTACAAGGGGTGTAGTCCACTTGCGTATAAGTTTGCCAAAGATTGGCAAGAAAGAGCTAGTGAAGCCAAGCTCTATTTGGAGAAATCGGCCAAGCGCATGAAGAAATGGGTCAATAAGGAACGAACTGCCCGGGAGTTTGAAGAAGGAGACCAAGTGTTGGTAAAGCTCTATGAGCATGGGCGAGTTCTTGGCTTGCATAAAGGGCTCATGCGACGATGCGAGGGTCTTTTCACTATTCTCAAGAAGATAGGCTCTGTTGCTTATAAGTTGGAATTGTCGGAAACTTTTTCCAAGCTACACCCGGTCTTTCATGTGAGCCTACTTAAACCATACCGCAAGGACCCGGACAATGAAGAACGGAACGTCTCCATAAGAGCACCTGCTGGGATACGGGAGCATTTTCAGAAGATGGCCGAGGAGATCCTTTCTAAGAGGATCATTCGAGGGCAGAACGGGGCAGCAACAAAGGAGTACTTTGTGAAATGGAGCGGACAACCAATGAGCGAGACTAGCTGGGAGCCAGTCGAGAAGATTTGGCAATTCACCAAGTTACTTAAAGAATTTGAAGCACAAGATGCATCAGGGACGATGTATCGCTAAGGTGGGGGAGGGTGACACGGGCCAAACTTTCTCGCATCCGAGAAAGTCATTCTACCCCGCAATTTTGGTGGTTCTTGCTAATTTGGCAAGTTACTAGAAAATAATCTATGGGATTCTAGAAGAATCTAGAAACTTCTAGAAGATTCTAGAAGCACGTAAAACTATCTAGAAACTTTCAGAAGATGAGGGAACCACTTGAAACTATCTGGAATATTCCAGAACCATCTAGAACCTTCTAAAATATTCTAGAACCTTGTAGAAGTATCTAGAATATTCTAGAACCATGTGGAACTATCTAGAATATTCCTAGAGTCATGTAGAATATTCTAGAACTATGTAGGAGCATCTAGAAGATTTTGAAGCCATGTAAAAGTATCCGAAAGAATCTAGAACTATAGGGTGCTTTGTATAGAAGTCTCTAGAAGATAGGACACTTCAACATTTGTATAGAACATTCTAGAATCATCTAGTGTTAATATTTGTATAGAAGATTCTAGAAATCTCAAAGGCTTGGGAAGCCAACTATATATAAATAGCCCAAGCCCCTCGTTTGTAACCATCCAAGAATTCAAGCATTCAAGAATTCAAGAAAAATTCAATCAAGAATTCAAGTGATTCTCAAGCTCTCTTATGCTCTCTAAGCTTTCTTAAACTTTCCTCCATTTCCATACTTAACTATTTCATAAGTTTTGCACGTATATAAGGGTTAAGGTTGAGTTTGCATTCTTTGTTCATCGTTTCGAGTGTTAGTTGCCGCACGGATTTGCTAGAAAAAAGAGCAACCCGTGACACAAGGATAAAAGGATAAAAACATCATTTTTCTTTCTTTTTAATATTTTAGTGATATGGAATTTTTCTAAAAAGGAAATTTTGTTTATAGTGAGTTGGAAATTCCACATCATTAAGTACTATTTCTGATTTTCACATAAGTCGGTCACGTCGTCATATCATTTCAACCATGGTTAATAATCTGTGTCTGATATTGGTCTTTTTTAAAAATTTAAATTAAAGTTGAATGATATAAATAATAAAGAAATACATTAAAGGTAAATTTGAAAAGAAATAAAACGTTTAAAGATTTTCTTGGTCATTAAATCTAAAAATTAACTTTCTGGAGGCCGTATTGATCAGTTCCTGAGCCCCATACACAGACGCGTTCACATAAATAAAAGGAGAAAAACACAAAAGAATGTTTTGGGTAAACCCCCACAAAGGTAAAATACTCGTCCAAATTTAATTGTTGTACCTTCATCCCGATTTGTTTTAAGAATTTACGCACTTATTTTGAATCTAGAAAATGATATTAATATTATCATTTTGTAAACAAAACAATGTTGATGTATTTGTTTATCCTTTTCTAGCATAAAGGGATTGAAAACTGAATTGGTTCATCAAATGCGAGGGTAATTTAATAAAGTATACCTCTAAACTTCCCTTGAATATTGTACTCTGGACAAATAAGAAAGCAAAATATGACAAACATTACTGGACGGATAGAGTAGTAGGTTTTCAGAACAGTATCTTGAGAAATGAACAGACCAAAAACAATGACACTTCGCTATATATGAGATCTACATTTTTGGAAAGGGAATGTGTTCCATATATAGACTCATGTTCTGGACCAAGAAAATGCATTTTACCTTGTTGGACTCTATGAGAAATATTACATTAACCAAAAAAATCAAAAATAGCATAGAACTAGCCTAAGCCCTCAAAGTCGATGGCAAGGGCTGCACCATGTAACCTGCAACAAAAATAACTTGTATCTTGTACGTCATAGTTTCTAGTAAGAATTGATTATACAAAATCACAAAGACCGGTGACTAAGCAATACGTCCAGGAATTCAACTGTGTGGGCAATGGGCTCGATGCAATTAGGTAGGTTTTGAATCCTACAGGTACTATATGTCCTGAGAGCAGTTTTAGCTATTGTTACGTATATCATGAGGCAACAAAAATCTATTAGAACCACCAAAGTGAAGACAGATGAAATTAAAGAAAAAATAGAGTTGCATTCGAAGAGAATCACATCGAATCTAATGAAATTTAATGTGAAGAAATTTAATTTATTTGTTCTGGCAGAGTCATGGCTGAAATACATTTGATACCTCTTGACAACTGTAGCCACCACCAAATAGCTAAAACAACATTTTCCACCCACAATTATGCCTTCTCCAACTTACAAAGAGCAACTACTTGAATTATTGCTAGGGATCTGGGACCACTCTATAGGATAATTATCTAGAAAACTACAAGGGTTTCTACTGCTAATTACTAGCAACTGAATTAATGATTGAGGATGAGAGTAAAATGAATAGTTATAAATAAAAGTTTCCGCTACAAACCTGAAAATAATGGACCAGATAAGATAAATTACCTAACAGTAGGTGATCTGCAAGAATTCATTCCAGGTCTTGCTAAG
This sequence comes from Centella asiatica, assembly GCA_014636745.2. Lineage (NCBI taxonomy): Eukaryota > Viridiplantae > Streptophyta > Magnoliopsida > Apiales > Apiaceae > Centella > Centella asiatica. Next base: position 40,153,981 of record CM025780.1, on the reverse strand, counting down.
CTCTCTGGGAAATAATGACTTCACTCACGAAGCATAGGTAGCCATCAAAATCTCTGTATCATGGAGGATTCACCGAATCCAAGAAATGATATACTGTAAGACAATTCAAAATGCTACCTCCATTCACGGAATTTATGTACATATTGGACAATAATGCACGGTTCTTTTGGGTAAACATCAATATTATAATGACTCGGAAATCATGTAATCGTAGGAGAAACTTGAAGGTTACTTGTAGGAGAAACCTGGTACTGATCTGTTACCACATTGTTAAATTTTCCACTAGTTCGCCCAAGTTTGAAACTTCCGTATCTCACAGGTTTTGGCTGAAAAAGAGAGCTGAGAGCTTGCTCCAATGACTGAGCTGTGTACTTGGCATACTTGCTAGCACTTGCATCTTGTTCAACAAGTGGTCCATAGTTCTGCATATAGCTTCGATAAACAGGCACAATCGCCTGCACAAGAAGCTGGCATGTCTTTTCTCTTAGATCTTTCTCTGACAATACCCAATTGGAGTTCTTCTTATACATGTCATCAAAAGCTTCATTAAAGGCTTTCAGTCTTTTCTTAACAAGATCACGAGCAGTAGCACGCCCACCAGAAAATAGAATCAAACCTTCCCTACTTAACAGTGATGGAAGCTTCTGCCAGCTCTCTTTCAAGTAGATAGCAGAAAAGTACTCCTTGTATTGTTCGTGTTCCCTTAACCAAGAGTCACCCAGTATGCTCCCCAGTTTTGTTCCTTTTAAATGCTTATACAGGTGCCAATGATTGTTCATCTGGAAAAGATACGATAGGGAGATATCGTCATATGCCTTTGACCAGGTCTCCAAATTTAGCTCAATAGATCTAATCAACTTGAGGAGCTCATCGATGAGGAGTCTCTCTTGGAACTGTTCGTGCTTCCAACTCCTTTCAATTGCAAGCGCTTGTGTCAGGATTGGCTTATAATCATCCCCAAGAAGCCTGTTACAGTAATCAGTAATGAAACTCACCAGTCTCGGAACACTACCATCCGTAGGAGGTGGACTTTGTCTCTGCAATTCCACTTGAACTGAGAGTTCCCAGAAAATTTCACAAGCTCCTTCAATCACTCTCTTGATGAGATCTCTAGTAAGATTTTGAATTTCAGCACAGGCTGCACCACCAAAAAGTCTGTTGAAATCCAACCTTAACTTGTTCAAAGAAGCAAAAATGTCCAACAGCTTCAATAGCTTTATAGGATCCTTCTTACTCTCTGTAACTGTTTTGCCGAATTGAAGGAATGCAAGAATCCCAGCCTGAGCAGCAATTTTAGCAAAACAGCCCCTCCACACATCTAGTCCCAATTTTTCAAAGACATCATTACAAAGCTTGTATTCAGCCTCAAATAGATGCTTCACGGCAAACTCCAAATGCTTACTCCACTGAGCTATGTAACCCTCTATGCTCTGCACATTATTGAACTCAGAAATCGATATCTCAAGATAATCCAAATTGAGTGCCTGCAAACTTGCTCTAACGTTTGAGCTACGAACTTCAACATATATAGATATGCACTTATCAAGCCTATCATTAGCAATTAATCTCTCAAGAATAGCCTGCAGCTTGTGTATCACAGATACAGGTAACGGTGATGGTGCAATACAGGCTTGTTCTCCAAGAGTAGATGGTGAGGACAAAGGCAAAGGAACACTATTTTCCGTCAACAGCCGCCGAAACTCGTTCTCCAATCTGTTCAACGCAGCCTCAAAGAGCCCACCGTCAAGACGGCCCTTCTCCTCATTACTCTGCAATTCCCTAAGATACTTCAATGCCTTCTTCAAATTCGAAATATACCGACCATCAGCGACCTTATAGTCCTCTAAGTACTCCACGATATCATCCAACCACTGAATTGCCATCCCACAATTCTCCCCTAGAAACCTCAATGCCTCTTCAAGCCTCTTAAGTACCGAAAGGTACCCAGGAAGATCTGATTGGGGATCTGACAACGATTTCTCGAGCCCATGAATGGCATCAAAGACCCTAAGAACTGCTGCAGCAGGAACAACGGCTTGATTTATATGACCCCCAACAGCATCAAGTGCTTCCTCTTGTGCACGGATTGGTCGAACTGCGGCCTCCAGATAAGGTAGCCTCTGATTGATTTCATCTAGCCTTGGACCAGCTTTCTCAAGAGATACCCCTAAAGCTTTTGTTTTCTCTAAGCTAATCTTCAACATCTTCCTTGCAGACAACAATTTCTCGGTACCTCTATCCATTGAAGCCATTCTTTCTATCAAAACTCCAACCGAATCACAAAATTCGTATAAACAGCTTGATTCCCAAAACCCACAAACTTTCTCACTTCAAACTAAACCTATGAATTCAAAGTTGCCTTTTTATCTGAATTGCTAATCAATCAGGGATTTTCTGTCAAAAGACCGACTCAAATCAGAATAGAACCCAAACCCACTTTTTGAGTCACCGCCCACAAATTCTCTCACTTCAGAATACACCTAAAATCAAACTTGCCTAATGTCTAATCAATACCCTAAATATCATAAAATGACTCAAACCCACTTCTTGATTCACAACACCTGAAAATTTCTCGTACCAAAACACTTTAGTTATGAATTTTGAATAGGTATTTAAATTGTGCTCTTGTAAAAATCCACTTTTTCTTCACCCAACTCAACCATAACACAACCACCAAACTATAATCCACAAGTAAATAGAAAAAGTGTCACAAGTCAACAAACACTTGCCAATCGACCCAGATGCATACAAAACAAGGGGTGATAATATAGAGTAAGAAAATTAAAAGACGGAGTAATGCTTAACACCCCAAAACTCAAAAGAGTTTTGAAAAGAGTAGAAAACTAACCTCTTCTCTGGTATATATCGACTGAATCAGGGGAGTTAGATGTAAAGTAGAGAGTACACGAAAGAGGAAGAGAAGGGAAAGAGAATACACAAAAAAAAGTAAGAAAATAGAAAGAAAGTAATAATGGAGACCGAAGAGAGAGATAGAAGAGTTATTTTACTTTTGGAGTTTTGGAGTTTTGGTCGGCAGAATGAGTTTTTTTTATGGATTTCCGAAAATAATGTTTACTGGCAAGCATGAATGGGTTACCCTCTTTGTGACTCTGTCTCGTCTCTGATTTTTAATATATTAATGAACTCGAAATGTCAGTGTAGAGATATAATTTGACATTTTGACCTATAATTTGATTTATTGATACTAAAATTAGAAAGTATTAAAATTTAAATTCTAGTTTGAGTTTATTAAGATTTTAGATTTTCAGATCTTTGTGTAGTTAAGATTTTAATAAATGTTTAATATATTTATTTTTTTATTAAATTACAATTAAACTCAATAAAAATCAAACTTTAGGATTTCATAAATCTATTAGGTAAAAAATAACATTTATTCTTTTGGAGTAAATGGAGTAAGAGCACTCACACTAAAATGGACTTGGCTTCTTTCTGTCATCCATTTCCTCTAATTTTCTTTAATTTACGTTATAATTTTTAATGAAATTTATTTTATGTCATTTTAATTGTACGAATAAATAAAATAACAGACACACACACAAACACACACACACACACACACACACATATATATATATGAAGGTACACCAATATTTAATACAAGTTAACAATGTAAGAACACCTGATTTTAACAATTAAAAAAATATCAAATTCTAACCATTTAAGTTATATCAAATTTCAACTATTAAGAAAAATGTATTTTATTTAAAAAAATAATAAGATTTTTAAATAATTTTAAAAAAATTATGACTTCTTTATTTTTCAATATTTACTAAATTGTATCTCACTTACTAAACTAATAATATTAAAATATAGCAAATAAATATTTGTAGGTGATGTGAATGGATATATAAGTTCGTATACTAATAATTTAATAATTTTTATTTATAAATTAGCCAATAATGACTCAGTTAGTTACAAGATTCTTTTTAAACAGTATACTATTATGTAGATTGCGATATTCAATGTTTGTAATTAATTCAATTTGAATTCAAGACACAAATGGAAACTTTTTTCATTTTTATATTTTTTGGTTACGCAATGGAAACATTTTGTATAAATTGTAATTGTTCACACGTGTAGTATTTGAAATTTAAGAAATTGTTTACAAGCGCAGCATTCGAAATTTAAGAAAAGGAACGTAGGAAATAACTTATATTTTAGTATTCATTTTATATGTTGTTGTGATTATCATGATTTGATATCTCGATCTTTAAATTAATATCAACTAAATCAAAGGTCACCAATATTGTATTTGCGATTTAAATTCGTGTGCATGATAATATGACATAGTCCTCGAGATGAGGTATCGTATAACAATTTATTATACATTTGGGGTTATAAATTCTTATTTTTGAGATTTTTTATTGGGTCAATAACATTTTAATATGTATTAACATACAAAATATTATTTTTAATAAGCGAAACTTTCCTTAATTTCACTTTAGTACTAAAATTATTATCGAAAGTATTGAAATTACTATCAAAAGTACTAAAATTACTATCAAAAATATTAATTACTAACAAAAGTATTAATGTGAAAATATAAAATATTTTTTTGACTAAAATATAATTTTTCTCCCAGTGATACACTAAAGTGTCTTTTCTCCTTTTTTTTATTAGTCTTCTTCATCAAATAATACGAAGTAATAACTACAAGTATTAAATTTAACATAATATAATAATAGAGAATGAAACTCTCCTTTAAATAGGGTAGCCGATCCTAATTCTGCATATTAAAGCTTAAGAAATATTCCGGGCATTAAGCGGCCCGAGGCATTCCCTGGCGGTTTGGGCATTCGGGGTCGGTGTGCTGGCGCAGGATTTTTGGGATTGATTCTTACTTCTAGAAATAAGAATAAAATAAATTAGAGACTAATTTCTTGAAATCTTAAAATGGCATATTCTAAATTAATTTAATTGTTACGGCACTTGATTCATCACTTAAATCGATACTCTCTTTATTAAAAATTAGATATGTATTTAACTTTTTGAATTTAGACGACAATATATTAAAATTTTAAATTAATCTAGTCTACAAAAATTTTAGATATAAATAATTCAGTGACTAAAGTTTTTGTCACATTTATGAGATTATAATATTTTTATCAATTAAAATAAACTAAATTGACAATAATTTAAAATATAATATGGCAACATCATTTGATTTAAAAGATCAAATATATCTATAATTTTAAAATACTAAAAAATACTCCATCCAATTCATAAGGAGTTATATCTCCGTTTTGACGAATAGTAAAATTAAATATTTGAATGACACTTACATTTTCAAATAACACTTACATCTTGTTATTTATTTGGTAATAAAATAAGAAGATTATGATCACATCTTTTTTTAAATATTATATTATAATTAAAAATAATATATATATATATATGTACGTACGTATGTATGACTTGTTTTTTCAGAATAATCCTATTTTTTAACCATAATTCTTTTCTTTTTCTTTTAGAACGGAGAGAGTATTGATATGACATTAAATTTGATTACCCCTCAAGCCATCAAGTATCCAAAAGATCACATCTATAACTTTTAAATACAATCAACACACACACACACATATATATGAGAAAAAGATATATAAATGTTTGTTTTCATAAGTAGCCATCATTATATAATTCATTTTTTCTATCTATTTTTCTCTATTAAATTAAATTATATGATTGATTATATAAATAGTCATTTACGTCTCATAATATATATATATATATATATATATACACACACACTTTTTAACTCGTAATAGTTTAGAATATATCTTTACATTCTTATTATATCACAATTTTTCTTCAAAAATTATTATAAATAAAATATTCAAACTAATTTAAGAGTACAAGACTCACATAATAATACGATTTCATACTATATATAGTAATTTTAAGAATGTTGTGTTGATTTACAAGAGATGTCAATATACTCTCAACTTAACATTCATTAAATTTAAGATCAATAAAAGAAAAAAAGAAAGAAATTTATTACATTTGGAAGTTGATATTAATGATAATATTAGTTTGGTTAAAGCTGTAATGGATTGAAAATATATAAGCAACTTCACACCTGTCGGTATCCACTTTATATTAATTCGAGATTACAATCAATCTCGATTCTATTTTCACATTTTTTTAATTCTAAAATCAATTGAATTCTCTCTATCGAGCTTATGTAGAAGGATTGAGTTGTTTATTTGCTCAAATAACTCAATTCTTTTAAAATTCAAGTCGATTTTATTAGTTAAGTTAATTGATCATGAATATAATTTTTTAAATTTAAGTAATAAATTCATGTTCAGATCGATTTCAAATTATTTTAAAAGAATTTTTTATTCATTAAAAAATAATTAAACTTGACTCAATTCATTAATTTTTTTAAGAAAAAACAAAAATAACTAACTATAACTCACGACCAAACTTGTTTACGATTGTGAACGAGCCAAATAATATTTGTTAATCATATCTTTCGTATTAAAATTAACTTAAAACTTGTACACAATATGGATAATTAAATATTATTAATTTAGTGATTTTGATACAATTAATTGAATAAATATTGAATAATAAAAAAGTTATTAAAATTTTAAATATAATTGTACGGAATATAAGAATAGATTTAAACGGCTGCCTGTGGGAAGTCAACGCAGACGCTCCTAGCATACGATTTGAATAACAAGAGAAAACACAGAAGGGAGATGGATCGGAAATCTGATTGGGCCACGTGGCACCCCAACAAATGTGACCGTTGCAATGTATTCCCCCAATATTCCCCATTCCTTCTCTTTTATTCATTACCGTTTCAATTCATCGTTTGATTGATTCTCTCTCTCTCTACAAATCTTCTCTCTTCTCGCTCGCACAGCCATGGGTATGGCAACAGAGACGCAGCCCGAACAGAAGGTGGTTCATGCGTCCTCTTCCTTTTATTTTGTTCCACAATTTAGGGTTTAAATTTCAAATTTCTCTTTGATTAGCGTATGTTTATTATTAGGTGTAATACGATTTTTTTGTAAAACTATCGTAATTCTACGGTTTCGTAATTCTATGGTTGGTATCTTAGGGTTTCGATTTCACCACTTGATGTACAATTTATTTGTGTTGAGTTTTTTTTTTATATGAATTAGCTGGAAAGAAAGGAAATGTATGTGGAAACTAATCAATTTTCTTTTTTCTCAATCTGAAGCATAAATTTCGTCACCAGAGGTAAAGGATTGATAAGTTTTTGCTCAATGTTCTTCACGTGTTTTTTTGTATACACACCATTTTATCCCTTGACACGTACATAAATTTGTCTGTGTGAAATGTTTTGGTTGCTCAGTTCCTACAGCTCTTAAAGGTGGTAATAAGGAAGCATTTAGGCTGGGATCTGGTATTGAACCTCGGTCTATGTGAGCTTATGTCTCCTATACTTTTACTGATTGTTGATATTTGGTGCCTTTTTGGCAGCTTAAAACATCATAAGTTTAGTAACAGGAAGCTTGTAGAAAATTGGGTTGAGTGATCAGGTTTATCTGATCAAATGGAGCTGGATATGAACATTTATTTAAGCTTAAAAAATGCTATTCACGGGAAAATTGATTTTTCATATGTCAATATGAATCTTTGTTTTGTTTTATTTTGTTTAAACCCATATTCATGATGTAACCGGTGATTTTCAATTGAATTAGTTGAGAAAGAGTCATCCATTAATATTTTGATGTGCTTTGATGAATTTCCTCAAGCTTTTATGTTCTTGTAATAAAAACAGGTTGTATTTTGCTATAACCATCGTTTTTAATTTTGTTATAGGCCTCTTCTGAGGTTGCAGCTGTGGAAAAAAGAAGGTGGACACTTAATGACTTTGACATTGGAAAACCTCTTGGAAGGGGAAAGTTTGGACATGTCTATTTAGCAAGGGAAAAGAGGGTTAGTGATCTTGATTTAGTATGTGCTTTATATATGATATCTCAATCTATCACTGTATTTATATTCTTATTCATGTTTAAGTGACGTGTTGAGTCATCTAAGGCGTACTTGTTACTACGAAAGATATCTGAATGACTGAACTAGGTGTCTGGTTTTCAAAGTTGGACAGCATCAATTACATTAAGATGTAATGTTATGTTGTTTTCCTATAAAAGGATTTGCCTTTTTGGTTTGCTGTCTTAAGTTTTCTCATGCTGACTAATTTCCTTAGCTTTTTATAATTTTTTTCTTTCTTCTTATACAATGCTAAACATGGTATTAGGATTTGATGCTTGTGGTTGTTGAACGTTTTTAAGCTTTGAAATCTGGTTGGGTTTGGCGTAGAGTTACTTTGAGTTTGGCTTATCTCAAAGTCTGTTGACACTAAACATGGTATTAGAGATTTGATGCTTGTGGTTGTTGAACGTGTTTAAGCTTTGAAATCTGGTTGGGTTTGACGTAGAGTTACTTTGAGTTTGGCTCATCTCAAAGTCTTGTTGACACTAAATAATATCATAGCTTTGTCGTGATTGTTTTCTTGTGGTGGTTTTATGTGTTTGGACTCCAAACTCTGAGTTGGGTTTAACATGTATTTAGACTTATGTTTAATGGATCTTCATTAATCAATTGCCAAATAAAATTCCAATGTTTTGTTGTAACAGAGCAATCATATTGTCGCACTGAAGGTTCTGTTTAAAAGCCAACTGAAACAGTCTCAGGTAGAACATCAGCTTCGCCGTGAAGTTGAGATACAGAGCCATCTTCGACACCCTAATATTCTACGGCTTTACGGATACTTCTATGATCAGGTATATAACAACTGTTAACTACTACTATAACATGGAATATCACAGGTTACTAACTGATCAACTTGTTTGCAGAAACGAGTTTACTTGATCTTGGAATATGCAGCCAAGGGTGAGCTTTACAAGGAGCTGCAGAAGTGCAAATATTTCAGTGAAAGGCGTGCTGCTACAGTGAGTCTTCCTTTTTCTATTGTAGCTCTAATCAACTCATTTATTTGTTTTGTCTCAACTTGATCGCTATAATTTGGTGTACCACAGTATGTTGCATCATTAGCACGGGCCCTCATATATTGCCATGGAAAGCACGTCATTCATAGAGATATTAAACCAGAGAATCTTTTAGTTGGTGCACAGGTATAACTAACAATGAATCTTGCTTCTATTTTATGTTTGTAATGCATTTCTGCTATCTTTTGCCTTTATCATGTCAATTTGGGTTCTATTTAATGTCTCAGGGAGAACTTAAGATTGCTGATTTTGGATGGTCAGTTCACACATTCAACCGCAGGCAGACCATGTGCGGAACTCTTGATTATCTTCCACCTGAGATGGGTATGTACATTACTTAGATTGAAATATAGAATTCAATATTTCTGCACTTGCTAAGCTGCTGCTATTTTGATGTCTAATTCTTTCATGTTCCATTAAAGTTCTTAAAGGTAAATAAAAACGTTCCCTTTTCCTGTCAAGAATGGTCACCAAATCTTTATAGTTTATATAATTAACAGTTGTTATTTATTGTCTCACAGTGGAGAGTGTGGAGCATGATGCAAGTGTGGATATTTGGAGTCTTGGTGTCCTGTGCTATGAGTTTCTTTATGGTGTTCCTCCATTTGAAGCAAAGGAGCATTCAGATACATACAGAAGGTGAGCAAACTTGAGTAAAATTTAATCAACTTTCTTCTATTTTCTCCCTGATTTGGGTTCCTTTTCTGATTCATTCCTGGTCTTTTAGTCTTTCTTTTCTTTTCTTTTATTTCTCTAACAATACGGCACTGAGATTGAGTGTCCCTTCTCATGACAATGTGGCATAATGCCAACACTTATAGGCTGATAAAGTGGCTCAATTGTCAAGTAACTTTTTATTATAATTCAACTTTGCAATTATAAATGTTCACTGATTCTTAGGTTTACGAAGGGTGTCAATGTGGTGTTACTGCGAGACCCCTTCATAAAACATGATCCTTGCTGAAAATATCTGACTGATACGTAATATAACAATATGGCTCAGTTGTTGAATTTTTATTGTTATTCGACTTTGGGATTATAAATTTCTGTTGATTCCGAGTTTACCATGAGGGTATCAGTCAAGCACGATCCTTACTGAAATTTTTTGGCGGCTGATAATAATATATATCTTTGTCGACCATTTTTGCAGGATTGTTCAGGTAGATCTAAAGTTCCCTTCAAAACCTATTGTTTCTTCAGCTGCAAAAGATCTGATCAGTCAGGTTTTGGCTTTTATCCTGCCCTGCCCATGTTTATCATTGTTCCAAATATTTCTTGCCATCCAGGCTTATCAAAGACACACTACTTCTTGTTATTATTAATATTTTTTCTGTTTCGTTGTTATTTACTCAAATTGTAGATGCTTGTCAAAGAAACTTCACGCCGCTTGCCGTTACACAAGCTCCTTGAGCATCCTTGGATAATTCAGAATGCGGATCCAACTGGAATTTACAGGGGTTGATTACGAGTTTGGTACTCGGTTAAAAGGCTCTACTAGTCGAACATCATCATTAAGTAAAAAAAGCTCCTCGTGGGAAAATTTTCTTATTAGGCAGAAAAGACTTGGTTTCAATTGGTCTCTCTTTCTAACGGGGGGCGACTTCGTAATGATTGTAGAAATAACAATTTGTGGTATGTCAAGGAAGAAAATAACCGTTCTTTATAGTTGATTGGGATTCACGTGGATAGAATGAACAACCAACTGAAATGTTCAAGCATCTCATACATATAAAAAGTTTTATTTGATTAATATGTATTCTACTTTGAATTTCTTTCGAAGAGAGAGTTAATTTCAAACTGCAAAATGCAAGAAAGTTGATTACTACTCAAGTGACTATTAGCTTCTTGTTTCTCCCACCCTATCAAAGTACGATTACCATCAATTATATACATATACGGTCCATCAAAGTTGTCTTTTCCAAATATGAATTTCGAGAGGGAAATTTTCCAAGTAATTATTTTTTTGGTTAACAAGTAATTTCAATTATCGAATATATAATGCAGTTTGACTTCTGCTGAGTATTATCATTCATTAGCAACGTAAATTCAGTTGGCCGGTTAGGCTTAAAGCATACTTTTATCTGTTTCATAAAAAAAAAAATATTTGAAATTTTGATAAAATTTTAATTTTGTATATTTGACTAAAAATTATATGTAAAAATAATAAATTCTTCTCATTAAATTTGTTATAAATGTTTAATTAAAGATCATATAAGAAAATTATAACAACAAATTTTGAAAAATATGATATTATAATAAAAAAATTATTCAAATGTTACTACTCCCTCCGTTCCAAAATTAGAGATTTATATTCTTTTTTTTTGTTCCAAAATTAGAGATACATTTATATTTTTGGACTAAAAAATAATAAAGTTTCTTAAATATCATTCCACAATTTCATTACTTCAATTAACTCTACTATATTCACTATTTGGAGAGGAAAACAGCGATGAAGTGGGAATCGAAGCTGCGACTACTAAAATACACATAATAAAATATAGATATATCTTTGCATAATACTTTAATTACAATTTTGAATATGTTATTCGTTAATTTAACATCACTAATGAATATTGTCACGAATATCGCTAAAGTAAACTTGCATCTCATGTTGTCAACATCGTCATAACCAATTTAAACCATAAGTTCAGGAAAAAAAAAAGTTTAAAACTTACATTTTTAATCAATTATGAAGAAAGACTAATTATTTGGGAGTTTCAATAAACTGTCAAAAGTAATGAATCAAGAATTCCGAAAATGAAAATTTTCACCCCAATTTTGTGGCGAACGAGAAAAAGTTAAAATTTTACGTTTTGACAGCCATAAATTGTGACGGACCTAAAAATCTCAAAATCTATCTCACCATCCAAATAATACATTTTTCAAATTCTAACCATGGATCATTGCGTGCACATACACACCGTATACAGTAACACTTCACAACTTGATTAGCTTAATAGTGTGTAAACTTATCCATCCATCAGGAGGTAATATACAAATTACCCTATTTGAAATTAGTGAATGTGGTTTAGTGTGCTCCTTTTTCGAAAAGAAGTTTCAAAATATAGTTGAGTTTATGTGATCGTTAATTATGTCAAGCTCTTGTATTTCCAGGTTCTAGAAACTCCAAAATGTCATCGCTATTAAAATTATATCGTTATCTTTACTTTTTTAACTATAAATGATCGGCAATTAATCTACAGAGATTATCCACAATGCATCAAAAAATCAAAAGCAGAACTCGCATATCATTCTACCATTAGCTTAGCACAGCTGCACAAGAAAACTGGTCCAGAAGAAGAAGTAACCTCCGATAAACTTGTTTGAAAGGTTAACAAAATATTACAAGTCACTGACTGCAGCTGAGGCATCCTAAAAGGAGGACATCCTTGAAACTTGTTCCTACACAACCTGATCAATTTGATTATAGTTTTTCTGGCAAATATCAACTTCTGATTTGATCAATTGCAGTTGCCAAATAATGAGACGTCAAGTGTCAAAGTGTGCTCTCATTTGTGCATTATGGTTCTCTTTATTTACCTGTCTTTTTATCTCGACAGTCCTCCAACAGTTGTGTGGCTGGTTCTTCCTCTTTTCGAACTTCAGTGACTTCTTTTGGGCCCACGAAGCTCGGTTGGTTGGTTGATGAAAGAAGCCTTGCCCACATTCTGTCCGTAATCACAACCTTATTCTGCATCTCTGTGATGCGCTGCACCATAGAATATCCAAAGGTACGAGTCTGACATCATTGAGTGCAGATATGAAAAGAGTTCTCTATAATTGTTTCTTCTTTTTTACCTTCCTCTTCTAACTCAGGGAAAAACACATGATACACAGAGGAATACTTGAGGGATTCATAATTTCGTCCAAGTAATCAGATTTCCAATAAACTCTGACAAAGCAGGCAGGAGATACTTTTGAACATTTTCAATCCAAAGTACATAGTCCAGTGTTTAAGCGCAAAATTTCCCTGATGAGTGAATCCACAGCCAAAATTTTCTTCACGGTACAAATTTCTCAAATGAATGTTTACTACTTTATTAAGTATTGACAAGGTAAGGCACATTATTCTAAGTTTAAACAATTAGGGATTAGGGAATGCGAGCACCCTCTATGCAATTTACTTTTAGTTCACCATGGAATTGTAAGTTCCTGGTCCGTCATTCAATATAATATCAAAAGATTTAAAGGTTACATACATACATATATATATGTATGTATGTATATATATATATGTATATATATGTTATTCTGTTAGTATATCGAGGCGTACTTACATTGAAAGGAATGTATGTCTGTCTCCCATTTACAAGCCCACTTGTGAAGCCTGTGTATCCCGCCATTGCTCCATGAACACAACTTTGTGCAAGAAGTGTGCAATACACATTGTCAGATGCATTACTTGGAATAGCACGGATCATGTATGTAGGATCTGCCAGACAAGAAAGTTAACTCCAGTTGTACAGCATATGTTTCTATTCCTAGTTAAGCAGCAATTCTAGACAGTTGGAATAGAACTATAAATGCTTACAGACCTATTATATTGAGATAAAACTATAATAAAACTCTAATAACTTACTGACCTATATATTTAAGAGTAATAGACATCTTATTCTTTGCGAAATGATCCTACAACAGAAAGGAAAAAGCAAGTCAGTCATCATCGGAGCAAACATATCTTAGTCTAGAACTGAAGGAAAAATTGCATCTTGCACAATTATCTGACAGATGAGAGCAGGTTCCTGTGCACAGCTCCAACATTCATGTATTCCTAGCTACAACAATATTTTTGGGAATTTGCTATGCTAATATGTCGATTACTAATCGGATTCTCAAGGTAGAGGTATTATATATTCCTCAATATTAATAGCAAAAAGATGTGAATTCATGTTACAATATATAGCAGACCATAGAAAGCCAGAATTCTGACAAAGTGCCAGTTAGTGCTCCAGATAAAAATATAAAAATTTCGTTAATAGATGTGTGGTACATAATGACGATGATGATGGTCATGCTTCCAGAAGACACAGCTGAATGCGGATGTAACACTTTAAAAATGCAGTCAATATTGAAAAGATTAACTGAGAGCAGATTACCTTGATCATATGGGAATTCCACAACCTAACATCTTGGTGTAGAATGTAAGCAGTAAGTGGTATTACTAGAACTACTACTGCTACTATTAATAATTATCTATGATCATGCCTTCAGAAGCCCACAGAAAACCATGGGTACAACACTTCAGACTATTAGGTCAACATTGAAAAGATTGACTCTGACCATTTTCAATTTTTCAGTACCTTGATCCTATGAGAAATCCATAGCCCAACATCTTGGAGTAGCTTGTTTCCTGAAGCATCTTCCTCATTTGCAGAACTTTTTGAAAGAAGCTCCTGACCCGCTCCTTCAGCTATAACAATAACCATGTGTCCATCTTCTTTAATCCGTTTCTCCACATACTCAAAGAGTCCACCTTCTCCTTCAAGATAGAATGGTGACTCCGGAATCAAACACAAATCCACATCCCGGCTAGCAAGAGTGGCATACATAGCAATGAAACCTGCACCAAGTAATATTGTTGAAGAAAATATTACTGCAGAATCACAGACTAGCATAATCGATGAAGATAATATACTTCGTAATGGCTTTGGGAACGTTATATCTTAAAGCATAAGGAAATAAATCCAAACCAACAGCAGGAGGTTTGACAAACCAAAGTTGCCACAAAAATGAATTACAGTGGATGCTTGGAGCAATCAAAGAGATGAAACTGCAAACTCGTGTGTGTGAATATGATTCAACAACACAATGATGGTATTCAAAACTACATCATTTTGATAATTAACCCTCTCATCATCCCCATCCCAATCCAACCCACTATGCAATAACCAGATCAAATAGAGTTATAGAAGCCATTATGTTTTCAGTATCATATTACTGTCTAAAAATTTCTTTCCAGTTTACTTTTTATGATGAAATCTAACAAGGCAAGTTTAGAGTGCAGAACTTTAGTTTACTTTCCATCAAATAAGAAAATTAATAATTATAATTATTTATTAAAAAAAACATGTATGAAAGCACCAAGTATCTTCTATCATCATAACTTCGGGAATTGTGAATTACCGCTGTAGCGACCCATTAGCTTGACTACGCCAATACCATTTTCAGTACTTTCAGCTTCAACGTGCGCAGCATTGATGGCCCGTTGAGCCTCCTCTACAGCAGTATCAAAACCAAATGACTTGTCAATGACCTGAGCCAAAAAAGCAACCCAAAAAGAATTATTAATGAATTAGAAAGGCTCCCCACGATAAAACTATGAGGAGATTCTGTCAGAATAATGCCAGTGTGCATTAAAGGAATGACACTGCCATAACTATATTAATGTGATCTAATGTGCACACTATCTGAGGATGCCTGGAATACGCAGATATGAAGTATCAGGATTAGATTAGTGGAATGATCCAGCATTATTGATATATTAGTTGGCTATAAACATCAAGCTATCAAATAGAATTGAGAAAATGACAAATACCGGAATGTCATTATCAATAGTTTTTGGGATTCCAGCAATTACGACTTTCAGACCACGCTGCCTGACTTCCTATGAGATGAAAACGAGACATTAGTGAGAAAATCTAATATAAATAAGATATAGATAATTTGTAAATAAAAGGAAAATAACATAGAGAATTTCCAAAATCATGACCAGCAATCAGATGTTGAATTACTTCATAGCATCATGGGAGATCCTGTGGATAGTCAGTTGGATGAAAATGGAACAATTTGAAGGCAGGTTTTCCCTTCCGGAACCTGTTATACTTTTGGGTAATGTCTTCACTATTTATGGGGGCAGAAATTGTCAATTATATACTCCGGCGTCTGTCATCATTGTGGAGCACTGGTCTTAACTACTTATATTGTTTATATGAATGGCTGTGCCCAAGTGCCTAACTAGTTGATTAGGTGATCATAGTAGGAAGGCAAGATGTATCACAAACTGTCCCATTTAAGGTACTTGATGATCATGAACAGGCAAATGGGAATTTCATAGTCCTTTATTAGAATGCTACCAAGACAAATATACAGATTTAGTAGGTTTATTTTGTAGATTGTGCAGATACATGATTAAATTCCATATATGAATTATGTGTGGATTAACCATATAATGATCAACTATCATATTTATCATTTTATCATATCTCTAGCAAGGAGGCAACCTATAATTAATAGGAAGGCAATAATTCACATGTTAGCAAATAACATTACCTCATAAATTTTAGCTGCGCCTCTTTGAGTGCCATCCCCTCCAATTATGTAAACCTGGAGCACAAAAGCAATATATCAGTAGTTCAGTTCCATATATGCTTGACGAAGAAAAATGCTATAGACACCAGAAGAAACCCGTTACTGAACCCAAACAAATCTGAGAAATATAATACAATTTGTTGTAACTCCACCTGATTAATTCCTCGGTCCTGAATGCTGTCAACTATCTTCATGGTATCATGGCCCCCTCGAGATGTCCCAATAATTGTGCCACCACGTTTATGGATGTCATTTACAAACTTCGGCGTTAAAGGAACGGTATTTTTTGCATAAAAACCTCTATATCCTCCCTGCAGCATATAAATGTCCTAAAACCATCAGATGGAATTGAAGAATATAGTGCAACTCAAAGTAAACATATAACCAAATATATTACAGATTCTAATATCTTTGTAACTTAAGATCCTACGACCAAGGCACCAACTGGTACTCATGAAACTCTTTAGAAAAAGCCAATGTAGGCCCTCAACATCATTTGGTGCAGATAGGATCTTAAGTTACAACAATAAATATTTGCTGTACAGATAGGATAACTGTAAAATGTAGCTTTACTCAACAAAGACATAAAAGTATCAGAAGATACCTTCTCATAACACATGCAAATAAACTTCTCTTAATGGCAATATTTGGGTTGACATCTTTGAAGCCTAAAAACTGGCATGTCATATTTGGAAATTGTTTTGGTTTTCAAATGAGTAATTTGAGTTTCAGTGAAAAATTGAAAATGAGCCCCTAGTACAGTGACCAAAAAGTTGTCACCCGTAGATAGATATAGATTTATATGAGCCACCACTGTTAACAATTTTAACTTGAAGCTCAAATGAAACGATCATCCTAGACTCCTAGTATATAGTCATAATATAGCAAGAGAACTTGTATTCATGGTTTCTCTTGACATAAACGACAATTGTAGTGAGTTAGCGGCTCTTCAACCGATGGTACAAACAGGTGAAAATCATATACCAAAGAGATAGTAAACTAAAATTATATTCTTATGCAGTTTTGTGACACCAGCATCAAGATTGAGACAGTACCTTTGACCACAATCCATTATAAACCAAATGGAACTGCTATCCTAACTTTTTTTCATTTCTTTGATAATCTGATTTTCTTAGAAGAGAGAAGAGAAAGAAATGGGTGAAAGATGAGTCCAAAGATTGAAAAATGGAATATTCTATCAAATTCTTCAATAGTTTTCATAAGATGGAACCTATTAAACTTGTTAGTTTAAGAAGCTTATGCTTTGAGAACTGCAATCAAAGATAAATAGAGATGATGCACAGAATATTTAAATAACATCCCGCAAGTGAACACTTCAGTCATCCCTTAAGTTGAAAGAGGGAAAAAAAACCTAACTTCAGGTGCATAATTGATGAACCCCATTTAACATCTACAGATGCATGGATTTTCAATTTGATTTGTCATCTCATTTATAAGGTAAATATCACCTAAACACATGCCAATAACAGCTTATATCCTGGAGGCTTAACAATACGTGGCTTAAGAGGTTTATATGCAGTTTTAAGGCTTCTAGTATTTATGGAATGTTCTTACATTCCAGCAATCCTAGCAATTCTGTGAATATACTGACGTTTTATTCATTCTGAAGATACGTGGAAGTCTTATTCAGAAAGTGGTTTTTTCAGATTATTGATATTTGGAACCAGTCAATGTTCTAGAACTTATGTTGAAAGCAATGAAGTACAAGTCCATCTGTCAAACACTTTGGAATAGAAGCATTTTAATCTGATTGTACAGTTGTACCAGATATCTGTTGTGTATATACACGTAGTAAATAAGAAATCAGCACCTTAGTTTGACAACTAAAATTTCTCCTTACTGAGTACTTCCTTCTGGAAACAATCTCTGTGGTTATTTTCTAGCTTCTCTTGTAACATACCAGTTTACTGCAACAAATCTGTTTCAAAATTATTCTGCAATCCCTCTTATGTATGTCATATTAGTATCTGAAATTATGAAGAGTAGTCATAGACTAGATAATGTATATGCAGTATATTGTACAAGTCTCTCCTGTTTAAGTATCTGCACAACCTTGTCATATTAAAGCAGTGAAATTTTCAATGTTACTAACTTGTCAAAAGAAAGTATATAGGTCAAAGTTCCTTCTGCAGCAGCAGAAAATCACAAAGTTATACATTTCTGCTACTAACATTTATAGACAATCATGAATGCATAAATCAAGAGTTGCATGGATCAACAAGTACATTAACTTTTTTTTTTGTCCAATGAATTCAATTAGACTTTTGGAGTCATGATCTTTATATCATGCCAATCTATTCATGAGAAGTATAACTAGCACGAAATGGCGAAGAAAAATTTAGCAATCAATTTCCAATTATTTTAAAAATAATATAACATTGAATTTTAAAATGAAAAAGAGAAACTTGGTTTTCATCAATGCCTTAAGATAAAGTATACTGAAGCTAATAGTTGATATTAAGGAAGGCACCAACTTACATCTATTCCAAGGACTCTGGTGACACCATACATGTGATAGAGGGCACATACTGTTTCCCTAATCACTGTATTTAGCCCAGGGCACAAACCACCACATGTTACAATACATGCATGAACCTCATCTGAGTCAAAATACACCTGGAATCAAAGTTTGTCTTAGAAAAACTGTACATACATACATATATCTATCATTATTTCCTCTGGTAGGATCCAAAAGGGAAAAAGAATAGATGAATTACCTTCTGGCGAGGTCCAGCACGTCGAAAATGTGTTCCCCTTGGACTAGTCTTGTGAACAACAATCTATAACATTTAAACAGCCAAAAGAAGGTACACATATCACTAAAATGCATGTGAAATACTATGAAATTACGGCTAAGGCGGACTGAACTGTTGACACAACTAGTTAAATTTAAATGGAAAAATATTATGTCAGTAAACTAGGTGACCTTGCAAGGGAAGATTCAGAAATTATTTGAGCTATGGCTAAGACGTTCTTTTGCTGGAATAATAAAAATAAATAGAATTAGACATTACATGCACAATAGTACGCCCTCTATAATGTAATATGTATATTATATACAATTTTTAAATTACTATGATTTGCATACAATTCTACTCTTTCACTCTAAGCTTTATACCAATCATTTTAAGAAAATAGTAAACTAAGAGGCAAAAGGTAACCTTTTGTGGTACAGAATCATCAACATCAACAAAGTACTGCCTGAAACCGAAGGACACCAAAAATTATAAATTTGAACCATCTAAAATCACGAGTATGTGTAAGCAAGAACCTTTGGGAATACAAAAAATGAAGAATTACTCACTTTACAACTGAATATGCAGGATTAAACCGCAATGGATTGGGATAGGTCTGCAACAGCAAAAAAAAGAAAGCATAATCAATATTCAACAGATTATAGTGGTTCATGTAAGACATACAAGTTAAAGAAACACATACATAATCATTCCGTATGTAAACATAACAAACAATTTTTTTTGAGTGTTTCTTATAAGAAGCTTCAAGTTATTATAATTAATAATAATCACATCCAAGTTGATTAAAACAAATGTAATGCGAATCGAACAATGCCAGCCTATACAATTCAAACTAATATAAATAAAGAGACAAACTTGATTGATAAAAAAGGATGTTTTAAATAACCCTGATAATGTACAAGCTAGAATGTTAATACATCCAACCATTGTCTATGTATTTCAAGACATGTTAATTAAAAAAGAGCTAAATAAACAGCAACCCAGATCGGGAAAGGGGATAAAGGATTCAGAGCAATCAACATCCAGCACAATGCACATGACTGATGCATATAGAAAAGAGAAAAAGTGAGAGCTCTTACAGGGAGATTAT
Organism: Centella asiatica; assembly: GCA_014636745.2. Taxonomy (NCBI): domain Eukaryota; kingdom Viridiplantae; phylum Streptophyta; class Magnoliopsida; order Apiales; family Apiaceae; genus Centella; species Centella asiatica. Next base: position 40,133,798 of record CM025780.1, on the reverse strand, counting down.
CAATATAATCTGTTAAGTGGGGAACATCTTCCAGCACATACCCGTATTCACTTTTTTCCTGCTTCATCTGTCTACTGTTTTCCTCCGGTCCCATTGTGATTTTTTTTCCTTTTCTCTATTGGGTCTCCTCGGAATCAATGGTATGAAAATACCCAAATCAGGAATTGCAGTAGATGGAGCGACAGTAATAGATTTATGTATGTACGAGGGAGGGAGATATGCAATTTTTCATAAACGAAAAGAAGAATAGTATTAATATTATGAAGACAGATAAAACATGGATCCCAGGTTTCGTTTCGGCAATGGTTTGGGTTTCACCGAGGGCCCCAATTTTGTAGGGCTAATAGTATTTCTTTCCAAAACAAGTGGCGCCACTTTAGGCCTCTATTTCTTCTTTCTTGGACTGTTTTTTTTCCTTCTAATATTCTTGAATTTTGGGTAGAAAATAAACTATTAAATATTTTATTAAAAAACTCTGAATGTGAGAGGTCAAAGTTTCGAACGTTCCAGACTAAATTAATTGATGAATATGTGCGTGAATTTTTAGGCTAATACCTTCGATATAACAAAAAAATAATAATTATTAATGAGATAACGAGAATTCGACATAGTTTTAATGTTTTATGGTTAAAATCTCCCCTTTTATTGTACAAGAGTGTAGGTTTGCCGTTTGAGTATGTTTTCATATTCAGACTGAAGAAGAAGAATATGAGAAAAAGGTCATCCCCAACTTGCACTTATAATGTACAATTATAAAAATAAAAAACAATAATAAAAAACTCTTTCATGACTTGAAAATGGAAAGATAAAACAACCTTAATATAATATTTCATTGTGTTTACCACTTAAGTTTGTAGTTTGTTACTGACTTTATAATATACGGGGTATTAGTTATATAAGTTTTCTACTCAAATTTTACTAATTTCGACAACGAAAATAGAATAAAAGAGTGCCTCCTTTTCTATTCAACTCTTTTTTTTCGTGTTTAACATTTGAAAAACTCTGTACATAAGGGATAAAAATACTTAAGATTCCATCATTTTCTTACCAAAATACACCCAACACATATATTAGGTATGCTTTAGTTTTTGACAATGAGAAAAAAAAAAAGATAAAAAAAATCATCTTTTATCTAGAAGAGAATATTATCAAAGCAAAAAAATTGCTGTTAGAATAATGAAATATTGTGTAACACTTTTTAATAACAAAAATTGCTTTTAGTGAGTTGGTCTAACAGCAACCTTTTGCTCTTACCATATAAACACCCAACAAGTTGACTAATGTATGAAGCAATTACTAGTGTAGTACTTCCTCCGGCCAAACTAGGAATACTATTTATTTTGGTTATATTTTAAATTTTAAATGTAATTGAAGATTCATTTCTATTTTGAAAATATAACTTATTGCAAAATTCTTATATCGAGATAAAATTTAGCTATATTTCGAAGATAATAATGATTCACAATGCCCTTTTCTTCTTTTTATTTTTGATACGTCATTTTCATTATAATATTTGTTTGTGTTTTTTAACCGTACCATTTAATAAAAAAAATATAATTATAATTATTATCATCTACTAAAAGTAGCAAGATAATCAAAATATTGGTGTCATCCAAACACGGCCTGAAAAGAAAGTGGAGGAGCAGTAGCATCACCATCAGGTCCACCTAATCAAGCAAAGGGACACACCTACTTGAGACAGACTGGGGAATATCTTGATATTATTATTTAATTCCAAAATTCTGCTTATTTTCTACGCGACTTAAAGGTGAAATAATTAAATAAATAAGTAAATAAATCTTTCTCCACTACATAAATTATTCTTCGTTACTCCAACCCCAGAAGCTTCTTTCTTTCTATCTGCTATTTTTCCTACCCATTTCTAGTTGTAGTAGTTGTATAAGAAGAAACAAAACTCCTGTAAATTCAGAGGGAAGAGGAAGGAGAAGATGTCGTGGCAAACTTATGTTGACGACCACTTGATGTGCCAAACTGAAGAAGGAAATCAGCTTACTTCTGCTGCTATTCTTGGACATGACGGCGCTGTTTGGGCACAGTCCCCTAATTTTCCTCAGGTCATCCTCACCTTTCCCTTTTTTATCTCCTTTAGATCAAAATTTTGATGATTTGATTTGATGGGTAGTTCTGTTTTATCCTTAATTTGTTTTGTTTGATTATTAATTTGCAGTTTTAAAGAAATATATGTCATATCTATTTTTTTTAACTTACAAATTTTAGATGGGTGTTTTTGAATATTTGTTTAATTCCTGGGGTTGGATTTGAGGTGGGATATGATTTTTCCATAGAAAAGTAGCCTTTTTTAAGCAAATACTGCAATTCTATGGTTCAGAGACTGGTCTTGCTGTTAATATAGATTGATGTGAAGATTCATCTTTGTGCTATACTGATATCATCTTATTGATTGCAATTGGTTCTGCTAGACCTTTGCTTAGATTTCTTTACACAGAAAGTGTGGCTTGGAGTTTCATGAGTTTGATCGATTAATTCCTGGCAGCATGTAAAGTTAGCTCATGAACTGGGTTTCTTGTTTTATTGGACTCTAAACATGTTATGGTTTACTGGTTTTAGAGTAATGCCTATACTTAATGGTTGGTTGCGTTTTATATACTGAACAGTAACAGTTTTCTGCTTTGTGATGCTCCTGTTTGGGGATATTCTATTGCAGATTTAGATTCGGTGTTAAAATGGATCCTTTTTTATATCATCATTATATTTTCATGTATTTGGAGCTTGTTTGGGAATATATTTCATTGTGGTCCTAGTACATTTGTGAAATGATATTTGTATTTATCGGGTGTTTGTAATTTACGAAGTATTCACTTAACAGTACTCGGAGCAGTTTATGAATTTCATGCTGATTAAGACTGATTAAGTTCACATAGATTTTGAACTTCAGAATTTCTAAGTGGAAAAGCTATGTAGCCGAATAAATTTCTAATTTTGAATGGAAGGAGTAATTACTGTTGAAAATTAGAATGATGGTTATTCTTCAGTATATCCTTTGGCAATTGGCATGGTTTTATGCTCAGGTAGTCATATTGATAAAATCATACTATTTTGTACTGGCCCTATACCATTTCTCTTAATTCGAGGTCATCTTGCAGTTTAAGGCGGAAGAAATAACTGCAATCATGAATGACTTTAATGAGCCTGGATCACTTGCCCCTACTGGTTTACACCTTGGAGGCACAAAGTATATGGTAATTCAAGGAGAACCAGGTGCTGTCATACGAGGAAAGAAGGTATGGTTTGACATCCATGCCTCTTTAAGAATTCAGTTTTTGTGCATCACTCATTTGTTTTAAGATTTGATTTCCTTCCTATGCCATGGGTGAATAATATTAATAAATTTGCGTTACCTTTTGAATTTATATCCTTCATGTATCTTATTTTACATGTTGAAATTACTTGCCTCCTATTGTGCACAAGTTTCTTTTGTGTACTTGCCAACTTCACCAGTTGTAAATGAACTTATCTTCTATCAGAAACAGTCATTCGTAGATGTAGGAAATTGCACTGATGATGTGTCATGTATAAGTTCCGAAAGGTATTGCTTCAGATGTCTGATGTTGTTATTAATTAGTGAAAATCTATGAGGTCAGGCTGACTATTAAATCAGTGCAACCCTGCTTGTTCAGTTTTGTAGTTTTAAGTAATAATATGAGTTCATATTTCCCATTTGAATGAATCATGTCAGCAAGTGCTCAAATCATTATTGAATAAACAGTGCTCAAATCATTATTCAATAAACATCATTTTACATTTTAAAAATATATGTAAACCAGTGACAACCATTATGAACATATTAATTCAGTTTAGAAAAGCCTTTCTTTCAATCTTTTTTAAATAAGTTATAATTTCTGTGGAAGTGGTTTCGGTGTCTAGTCCCTAGTCTCATAACTTCAACTCAATCTACTTAACTAGTTGCAATCTTGTTAATTGACTTCAAATGAGATCAATTTCAGGGCTCTGGTGGTGTGACTGTGAAGAAGACTACTGCAGCTTTATTGATAGGTGTATATGATGAGCCCATGACCCCAGGTCAATGCAACATGATTGTTGAAAGGCTGGGTGATTATCTCATCGACCAGGGTATCTAATTAAAGTGGTGAGCGATATCTTCGTTCTGTTTACTTCATTTATTTGTATTAATCTTTTAAAGTATTATGACTGAGAGCCGTTGCATTTACATGCATACAGATTCAATTGTTGCGGTGTTCTCTTCATCGATATTATAGTGTGGTTGCGACTAGAAAAGAGTGGGGTGTGATCTTTCGTGTAACTCTTTCTCATTTTAACTTATTTAAAAGAACTTATTTTCATTGCATCTCTTCCCCCTTTCCCTTTCATTCATTTTAATGTGGGGGCATGTTCTTTTTCTTATATTTGTGGTTATATAAATATCGACATAAACGAGTACTCAACTACGGGTTCTTGTTTTCGAGTTTTCTAAACTAGAACCGGATTTTATACTCAACTTGTGAGATCTCAGAAATTCAATAAAATGTATGAACATTAAATTTATTTAGTTATGAAATTTTTGTTTTATTTCAATGACCGATAAATTTTTACGATTAAATATACATGTAAATTACGCAAATCAACGCGCGCATGTTCACTAACGATAAATCACAACGAACATGACATTATAAAAGTTACGAGACGTTAATCATGATAAAAATATTATAAACATATTTTTGTCTCACTGGTGTGGTAAACTTTTCGGTTTATGCATAAATCAATGCATAACTATTAAAAATTATGGCTAAACAAATTAAGTTAAACATTAATTAATACAAAATTTCAGTATTTTTCCTAAATGACAAAATAAGGAGAAAATTTTCAATCCAAGGGAAATTTTTTCTCCAATCGAAGTAAATTTTTTAGAAACTAATCTAATGGTCAAGATTGAATTTCAAGTTATATAAATACATCATTATAACTAAATTCTAACTTCCACTTCAATCATTTTTTTCCGGCAAATCCACCATACAAAAATCTAAAATTTCATTTAAGAACATTTATTGAAAATTTAGAATTTTGCTCATTAAAGTTCTAAAGGGGTAATACACTGTTCTTTTATTTCAGCATTTATTACTATTTTTGTTATTACCATTGTGTAGAATAAATTTTTCACTATTAAATTCATGTATAACACATGTGCATAACATCGGTAGTTTATGAGGTTTAATCAAAATAAAAACAAAAATTCAAGAAATAAATGAAGAATACTTAAAAACCCTAAATTTTCAAACTGAAATTCCAGCAAGATGAGTTTGTGTTTGTTCAAATTGATTTGAGCATTTTATTCCTACTATTCATAGCTTCATTTTGCCTCAAAGAATTTTTAAAAATGATCGACTATGGTGCGTGTTCAAACTCGGCTGAAACCTCAAAGAACCCGAACTGAAATTTCTATGTTTCTTGCAATTGTGTTATTAAAACTTAAAATAAATTGCATGATTGTGTTCCTGAGTGATTTCTCTTTCAAATCTGTACTTGCTTCGTCAAAAATGGTGAAAAAATGAGGATTTGAAGTTCGACCGCAAGCTTCGACGTCGTTAATGGCGAGCTCGTTGGCGGTAAGCCACAGATCGACGTTCCAACCGATTTTCGGCCACGGCATGGCGACTACGGGCACATTCACCTATGGCAAATCTTATGGTAGTGTCCCCACTGCCGAACAAGTACCATACGCGGTGATTTTCGGGGTGACAGTTGCGGATCTGGTGAATGCACCGCCGACAGCAGCTTCCCCGCCTGAATCCCTAGTCTGTTGAAGATGATGATATCGGGTCAAGTCAAACCGTCTCAGACCTGACCCAGTGCATGACCCGATTTTGACCCGATCCGACCCATCTCTTTTTTTTTTTGGTCCAACCCAAATTTAAAAATAAAATAAAAGACATATACAATTTAAATTGATAAATAAATGACTTATGAATAATTCTTTCGACATGTAAATAAACTTTTTATATGATTGAAATTTTTATGATTTAGAAATAAATTATTAATGAAGAAAGAGGCTCTTAATTTTCACAATTAAGAAACAAATTATTAATTTCTTAATGATTATTATTTAATGAAAAGAATTAAATAATAATTAAGGAAGAAATTCTAAATTTATATTAAATGAGTAATAAATCCTTTAAGCTAAGATTTAATTGAGGAGTAATTATTAATTAAATTAAATTAATAAATCAAGATCACTTATTACTTAATTAAAATAATTAAATAATAATTAATGGATAAATTCTAAATAAATATTAAATGATCAATAAATCATTTAAGTCAAAAGTAATTAAGAAAAAAATTTCTTGATTGAGAATTTATTGTTATTTAATTGAAGAAATTAAATAATAATTTAAAAATAAATATTTAATAAATGATAAAAAAAAATCTATAAATCTTTTATGTTAACAGTTAATTAAGAAATGATTATTTTTTAATTAAAATAATTAAATAATATTTAAAAAATAAAGTGTTGATGAATAATAAATGATTAATAAAATCATTTAAGCTAAAATTTATTTAATTAAATAATCTAAGGCCTCCAACACGTAAATAAATTTATCAGAAGCCTACGAACGACGTCTTATCAGTCCAAAAATCTCTCAGATTCTGATTCGATCTCAACTGAATCTCAATTCAACGAATGATGACTCAATTAGTCAATAATAGACCTGAGAATTTTACAAACACTTCGCATGTGTATCCTCGTGTGTAATTAAGCTGAGATTACTCATATTATTGAATATACATGAGATTACTCATATATTTGCGAGCGTAAATCGCTCACTCTGCTATTATTTCTCTTAATTATTGATATGTATGCTTGAATAATGTTATTTTCCTTTTGTCAATTATTAACGGTACCCGAAGTTCAATATAAAATTTTTGGAACTGTCATATTAGTTGTTGGGAAAGGAAGAATTTTATTTTTTTCACTATTGTTCTTTTTCTATATACTTTACTAGCACAACATGTCTGTTGTCATTTCTTTGTTTAACATTTCAAATTATCATTTCTGCAATCTGGGACTTGGAGAACAAAGTGGAAAGAAAGATATCCAAACAATCGTTAATTTACTAGAGAAAAAATTTCTTAACGTAAAACCAGAAGTTCGGAGCACCTAATTGGATCTTAATTGACATTAATTTAAAATTTAATATCTTCTTGTTTAATTTTAGAAAGTCGAAACGCATTTTTAATTTTAGAATGGAACATAGTATTCGATTATTATGCATATTTATAGAAAAAGTAGAAATTTTGAATTGTGCTCACAACCATGTCATTTCTTACGGAGTATGTTCAACCATGTCATTTCTTTTAAAAATTAACCTACTTTAGTTGAAATCGCCATAATTTATCACGAAGAAATTTTAGGAATTAATTAGAATTTGGCAAACGTATTACACCAAATTAATGAACTTATAATTCATTATGTATATTGATATATTTAGTAAAAAGGGATTATAGAATGATATAAACGATGGTAAAATAATATTATAATTTTAATGAATATATATAATGATATTATAAATTTAAGGATATATTATTCACAATCATTGAATTAACTTTAAAATAGGGATTGTGATGCAACTTAATTTTACATTCACTTTTCATCAAAAAAATTTAAATGCAATGAACATAATGAAATTTAAGGAAATTAATGCGAGCGCTTTTAGTATGCTAATTGTACTAAGTTGTCCTTGGGAACATGAAATCAAATCTTGTTCTCGACTAAAGCGACTTCAAGATCAAAGGCTTAGTTGCTATTAAGAATATCATTAAATAAAAAATCTTTTTCTAGATCGAAGGAATTTTAAGAACATAGCTGACAAATTACAAAAATAACAGAAAAGCATAAACAAGAATATTAAAACTAAATGAATTCTACAAATCATCATCATATGGGGGGCCGGACGGCAAAATCTATTGTTGGAGTATAATTTCAATCCATTTAGAAACTCACTCACATCCTTACGCACCCATCAACTATTCGAAACCCTGTCCTTCTTAGCCAAAAGCCAGGTCAGGATTAGGCACTTTAATTTAACATTATGATACGAACCTAGGAGATACTAACTTGCGTGAACTGCGTTCCCGTAAATTGCCGAGTTACTTGTCTGATTATGTGCATGGTGTGCGTAGCTACATGGAGGACAATAGTGGCTGGAGACTTGGTCTATGTTTACTGTTAAAAGTAGTGTGCATGCGTCCTGTTTTCTAGGTAGTATATCTTTGCATAAGTTAGTTAGGTAGTTCCTTGTTTTAGTTGGTGCAGTGTTTTCCTTGTTTTGTGGAGTTGTGAGTAGTGGTAGTTTGGTTGTATTTCCCTATTTAAAGGCATTGTTACTCAATAAAAAGTATCCCAAAATTTCCCAACTTTCCTTGTGTCGGGTTAGTGAATTTCCCAAATTTCCGTCAAAAAAAATGTCAGTAAACAGAATGTATCGTACAAAAATTAGAAGTTCGGTCGTGAAATATGGACATGCATACAACATCAATGTGAAAATTAATGGTTTTACCGATTAATAGTTAATTTAAAATTGATTTCGATTGTAAAATGTTTAACATTAGATAATACATTAAAATCCCAACAAAATCAACTCTTTATTATATGAAAATATTATTAAATTCTTACCATAATTTAAATTTTAAAATTTCACAATTTAACATAAACAAAATAAAATATATTTTTTTCGTGGAATGAAAGGAGTATCTTTTAACATAACTATGTCTTCACAATAAGCATTTAGAATATAGTTCCTTCTAATTTTTCATTTCTTATCACTTCTTCCACCACCAATTTTTTCTAACTTTTTATTTATTCCCCTCTCATTCCATTACTTCAATTCAAGCGCATAATAATATTTTTAACAGGAGAGTTTGGGGAAAATTTCTTGTCAATATACCGGTCAAAATATAAAGAAATTAAGGAAAATCATCAACGAGCAGGTACAATTCTCAGAGACTGAATTATATAATTTGGTTAGGTTTGAGTATCTCCGTGTAGGTTTAGGAATAACATCAAAGTCATTTTTTTAAAAGGGAATAAAATGTTTAACATTAAATACTACTCCATATTTTAAATTTTTTAAGAATTTTTCTCCACCAATATCATTTCTTTTAATTTATGTTTCCAAGGAAAAAGGATATTATAATATTTTTCCTATCAAATCAACATCAATATATGAAAAGTAATTCTAGAGACATCAACTTATACATAAACACATAAATTAGTGTGATTAAATTTTATAAGAGTCTATTTACTCAAAAAACTTTCCTCTCTTTTGTTTGTCCACCACTTATTATATTATACGTAATATATCTAAAAAGTTCTGATATATCTGAAAAAATTTGAAACTAAGACTAGGAATCTGTGGCGAATAGGATCAAGAATTCTTTTTATTTCGTTATTTCGACAAACAAACAAAATAGTATATTTCTGTCCATTATTAGTTTCGGCGGAGAACCTGAGGATCAAGTAAAATATGAATCTGACAGGTCTGTTTCTAATAATTCATGAAGGATATTATGAGATTCCCACAATTTAAGTAGATCCGAGATCTAGAAATCCTCCTTTTCGTAGTTGTAGAAGCGGTTTTTGTTGGAATCCCCTTATTTCATATATAATGGTTCAAAATTTATCACATATATTTATATACATTTATTTATATAATTTATTGACATCTCTTTCTATTATTAGAACAACAAATTATCTCAACATCAAGTTTAATAAACTGTCTTTTTTCCTGCTTAACTTTGATGAGAACACATAACAAACTAAATAAGATAATTCCACAATTCCACAACAAATTATATCCATATTATGATATATACAATTGGGTCGTTTGGTATGTGGTAATGAAAAGAAATACGAATGATAATCTATTTTATTTCTTAGTTTGGCCGCTTATGAATAATTGGAATCGATTCCAACGGAAGACTTCATTTTTTTATGTATCGGTTATAAGTATTATCAAGCTCCTTTTGGTAATCGAAGATTACAATGGATATTGAAATCCATATAACACATATACCCTTATCACTAATAATAATAATAATAACATAAATATTTACAATAATAGTTATTATTATTCAATGATAATAATATTATATTATAAATTTTTGAACGTACAAAGTTAAAAACTTTGTTTCATCAAAAGAAAGAAAAGCTTTGTTATGTTAAGAAGAACAAGTTTACATTTCGATTGAAATTCAAAAAAAGAAAACACATATACTACTAACAAAACTGAAATTTAAAAACAGAGCGTACCATCTGGACTCTGGAGAATGAAATGCAGTGACCGTTTTAGCCTGGGCATTAAAACGAAAAACTAGTTAATTGAGATTTTAGTTGAGGTTTCAGAAAAGCGAACACAAGCGGACATATATTCTCTTGAACATGGACCACTTGACCCTTTTTATGAAACGGTTTTTCCCTACTAACGTAAACCAACATGTGCACATTTCTGATTTCTCTACCAAAGTAAGCAAAAATGTTTGACATATTACAAGAGAGCTGAACCCTGGAACGTGAATCTTCATCTGGAGGAGAAATACTCCGTGCAGCATCCTACAAAAAATTGCACAGTGACTTATCATACCAATTCTGAGAAAAAAAATTCACAAACCCCACATGAAGGCCATTCTTGCACATAATTCTGAATCACAGAAGGTTGAACAAGGTTGAGAAAATAATACAGGACCATCAGAATCTCAAAGTACCCATGCTGTTTCAGAGTTACTACACTAACAGCTAAAATTACAATATTCAATGATTAACAAATAACGTAAAACATGAGAATATGCTTCTAACAGAACGCTTGATAGAGAGCAGTAAAGAAACAGGGCTGACAAGCATGTCATCATTCTCTCCCACTGTCATCCTCAGGAGCACCACCACCCTCTTTCACATCAACGCTAAAGCTATACTCCTGGTCGCAGCCCATGTAAGAGTCGCACATGAAGTAAAGGGTATAGTTCTTTTTCCCAGTTTCTCCTGGAGCAGCAAAGTCCAGCTTCACCTTAGACTTTCTCTGAAGGGGTACCCATTTAATCGCAAGCAACTGATTACTTTTAATATCACCAACCACAAGCCACCATCCTTCTTCTTTGGCTTTGGGGTATCTAGGGGCATCAACAGGTCCCACTTCAGTCCTCCCCTCAAGATCCCTTTCAAGAGTTACCTGCATGCTGATCTCCTCCCCAGCCCTTATGTCATTGCTGTCCAGTATATCATATGACAAATCAATATTTGGGAAACGATTGCAAAATTTTGCAATTTCAATCAACTGCGAATCAGACATTTGCAACAGTTCCCGCCTCTCCTCATCCTCCATCTCCACCAAATCAAACACTGTTTCTACGCTTCTTCCAGGATTCTCTTGGCACCTCTTAACCAAATCCTTAGTGAAGTGCGGAAGCTGTAGTAGCATCGAGTCCCGCTCCCACATCCCCTGTGTCACCATCTGGCTCACTTCCATAGCGAGAAGAGCTAGGCTAAGCCATCCATTGCTGGAGATAACATCAACCATTGCTTGGAGGAGTCTACTGGCAGAAAGTAGCACCTCTTTTTGGTCGGAGCCCAAGTTCCCACCCACTGATTGCCTTGAGAAGTGGGCTTGTAGCAGGGCATTTGCTTTAACATGCGGATCTGTGCATTTGGGATTCTCAAAGGAGAATCTCTGGTGATTTATCAACCTCCGTATCAACTCTTCTTCCCCTGGCCGTATTGGAAGTTGCTCATATTCTGAAGCTGAAGCAAGGATCTCCAAAAGACCCTTCAACTTAGTTTTGTTGGTCAAAGAAGAACTAAAACGTTCTATTGTTGTGTAGCTGATATAATAATATGATGCTATCATGCCAAGATTGAGAGGCGAGAGATAAAAATCATCTTCTATAGAAACACATTTACTTGTTTCCAAATCGCTAAGTGTGTTCTCTACAAGTTCTGAAAGGTGATCTGAGAGATGCCTCTGACTAACACCCTGGAGGTTGTAGTAGTTTGGATTCTGAGTGAGCCTCCTGTACATAAATGTCCATGTGAGATAATCCACAGCATCTTGCTTGCTGGTAATGACTTGAACAACCACCTCCGCATTCAAATTATCATGTAGAAAGTGGTGCAAATGACTTTCAACTGGGAATGCTTCATATAAGAACTTCTTATAGTATTCCTTGCGTGGTGCATGGCAAAAGATTACACACTTCCCAGAATTATCCACAAGAGGCCGACTTGCCTGACCCATCATCTGCAGCAGATCAGTTACAGGGTAATCAGTGTGAGCATTTTCCCTCCCATCATAATACTGTGTTCCCATAATGATCACCAAATGGGCCCGCAAGGACACTCCCCAACACATTGAACCACTCATCACACAAACTTGAATCCAGCCAGTTTCAAATAGTGTTCTCACTATATCTTGATCTGTCGGAGTTAAGCCCTCATGTAAATATCCCACTCCATATTGCAGTGTCTCTCTCAACATAGGCTCCTTAATTTTTTCAACAAACGGCTCTAGCTCTTTCACAGACCGTAATATGAACATGGAATTCTCTCCACTCTCAACACTAGAGTATGTCATTAGATCCACAGCAGTAAGTCGAGCATGCTTCCTTGTAGGAACATAAACAATCGCAGGTTTCCCATTTTTGGCATGTTGGACAATTGCAGTATAAGTTGGCTTTGTCATTGCTTGCATCCTAGCATCAAAGTTAGCAATATCAATGCCTTGAATGTGTATTTCCAAGGGCACTGGCCTGACACCAGGTGGAAAATTGAAAAGGCCATGGGATGTAGCACCAATCCATTCACCAAGATCCTTGGCATTTGCAAGGGAAGTCGATAAAGCAACTATTCTGATCTTATTCTCAACTTGACTTGCTATATATCTCATCCTAGAAACTATCACCTCCAAGATCGGACCACCTTGTCCCCCAATTAAATGAAGTTCATCAATGATAAAAAGACTAACTTGTTGAACATGCTTCCGCTGCTTCCAGCGGCGGGATAAAGCATCCCATTTATCAGGAGTGCTAATAATAACTTGGCCTTTCTCCAGCAGTTTCAGATCTGTTGCCGTTTCTCCAGTTAATTCGACCACCCTCATGCCAAGACCATCACCAAATTTCCTCTTCCAATCATGATAACGTTCTTTAGCAAGAGCTTCAACAGGAGCAATATACACAGCCCGCATAACATTGTCAGAGCCTTTTTGATGATTCCTCATTATTGCAAATTCAGCACATATGGTCTTTCCACTTCCAGTTGGTGCAGCAACTAATACATTGTCATCTGTGGTGTACAAGACAGTGAAAACCTGAGTCTGGACTGGGTTGAAGTGCTTGAATTCTTGATAAAGTGATTCATACGAGGGATTCCTTAATGCAGTTACAGGGAGTGGCTGCAAATCCAATAATTCGGTTGGAGGAGGATATTTTTCTGGTAAAATAAGATGCCTGAAAGAAACAGGCAAGACGGTTTGTGACCCAAGCCATTTATCTGACACCACACGGATGTAGTACTGAGGAGGCAACGGTTCATAGATTGGAACAGTGAAATTCAAAGTGTGGTCCTCATCAATGTATTGCTTCTTCAGCAAGAAATATTCATGATGAAGGATATGTTCCCCATCATTATCCTCCACAAGAACCCAAAATGGCTCTACATATCCATGAATTTTGTCCTCCCACTGGAAGTCGGGCGTAATAGTAAGTTCGACCCTCAAAATAGTGCGAGTAATAGGCTGAACATGAGCACCCAACACAAGTTTTGGGAACTGATGAACGAACTTGTGTAAAGTTTTTCCCATCTTAGAAAATCGAATTAGCTCTCCTAGCTCTTGGGAAGAGAGATCATAATACCTTTCCCAAGCCAAATCTTTCTTCTCCAATTTCATCAAAATCTCATTTGGAATCCCATTGAATTGGCGAAGTGGAGTTTGGACACTCCACATCCTCTTGTTAACCATTTTGCACAAGTTTAGGGCCTTCTCAGTCAACTGAGCCCATCCTCTTTTCAGGACAATTTCAAAGAGAGCTCGCATCAGACGTCCAGCACTCTGCAGTATAGAATCCACAAATATAGTTAAACAAGACAAACATTAAGCTCTTTAAATTTGATAATTATTTGGGACATTCTATATAAATAAATTTTAGCCATTGACATAAACAAACCTGAGTAATAAACACCATGTCAGATGTTAGAGACAGTCCTTCAAGCTTCAGTTGTGAAATATATGCTTGTAGCAAGACATTGATCTTCGCACTAGGCTCCTCCAGGCTTTCCTTGATGGGAATAGGAACACGATCTAAAAGCTTTGCCAGCTCCATCTTCTCATCTTGTCTCACTGTGACATATTTGAATTCCTCACTGAGAGAGAACAGCCGACAGAGCTCAATATCACCCATTGTTGGCTTCAGATGCTCATTGTAAGTGGTTATAGTCCCATGAGTAATGTAATAGTAACTTGCAATCCTACCCAGGTCAGTAACTTGAAAATACCCACTTTTCCTATCATACTTGACCAGATTATTCTTGTCCAATATTGTGGCTGCAGAATGAATCTGCAAAGGCATTGGATCATATATGAGAGAGAGATAAGAGAGACAAACCCTGCACATAACCTCTATAATAAATACAGAACTAAGATGATAAATATACAAATACTCCCCGCTCCCCCCCCCCAATATACCCACCCCACAATCTCCCCCGGGGCAATCTGACTCTCACATGTCTCTGTGCCAGAGCATGTGCATGTGTCTCAGTGTCTGCATGCACGTGTACCACAACAAAAACAAACAGCAGCTTCCATAAGAATTAAGAAGCATGATATAATATCATTTTGTTAAATAAATCAACCACCAAACTGGGGCAAGCTACATCAACTGCATGAAACAGTGTAAATTAAGTACTACGTATTAAATATCATGACCAACTGTCCACTCAAGAAAGCCGCGAGAACAATGGTAAAAACTAAACAAACTTCCAATTATCACCGATTCTCATGTTCCACATATATTAACACAACATAATAGATACTGTCACAGGTAATCAACTTAATATTATGTGCAGCTATTGACTTATTGAAGATGAACCATTACAGTAGCAGAAACTAAATAATACAGGACATAAATGTGGTTCACATAGTTATATTGAGGTACTGAATTTTGATAGTCTTTTTTGATACATTACTATTTTGACAGGCCAGCAAGTGGCCAAGTGCAGACACAGTCTGATTCTAAATAAACAAAAAATGAATCTTGGTTTACATGACATTTCAAGGGAATGATTGAAAATATGAAAATAAATTACCACCCGGGAATGAATCCAGAACTAGAAAGCTCTCATTCAGCAAACATGCAATTATTCATTTTGAAGAGACTACTGATAAGTTAGAATGTAACGCAAACTGCAATTGCTTCCAAAGTGCTTCAGTTCAATTTGGATCATTCTAAAGCGCACACAATTTTTTGGCTGCATATTACTAATAATATGAAAACGGTTAAGTCCAAAAGTGAAGTCCTGGTTTCTCTTACTAAGGGTGATTAATAACATTATAAAAAACTCTCCCACATCATCACCTCTTAGCACATGAGTGACACCATGACAGTAAGCAGAAATTTTGAGGAAATTAGGGAAAAAGACAAACTCTGAACTTCAAAATAATTTGAAGTCATCCATTTCCCTATTGGATGAAAAACTTTTTGTCTCACGAATAATCCTTCCTGTCTCTCCAGGGTAACTGTATGGCAAGTCAAACACGATGAACCTCCTTCCCATGCCAAACAAAAAAGAAAATGACTGATGCATGCTTACCTTCATCTTGGTTAAAGCTTAATTCGGCCCAAGTTGCAAAATAGAGAGAACATCAACTAAGCAATAAAAAGTTGAAGAAGATGGTAGACAAATAGTCGTGAGTCATGACAGTAAAAGATCAGTAAGAATTTGATGGAAATAATAGTCTTAGGAACACACGAAGTCATGCAGAAATAAACAAATCAAGTAGGTGATGATGAATATTTAGAGAGAATAAGACGAGACTCAAATATATTATGACTAAGTAGTACACATGAACGTGTGTCGGTCTGTCAATGAAAGACTACTGTGGGCGGTTTGTGCATGTGACAGCGTATTTTTTCATTTTTGCATGCCTCTGGGCAGATGGAGATGGATCAAGATTCAAGATAAACACCACAAGTTATATCTTATAGGGGACCAAGCACTGAAGCATCTAATGACCGAGCAGAGCAAAAAATATTTAAAAACAAAGAACATATAGCATAACACAAGAAAGAAAAGAATTCATGAAGTTTTGATGCTTACCAAATCAGCTCTTCTCTCCTCCAATAATATATCTCTGCTTAGAGCATCAGGAGCTAAACCATAAAGAGTAGGGTTCCGCAACATGCGAACATACAAATAGGTATAGCTGAGCCAATTGCATGCTTCTTTGGCATTCTGAATAGTTCCCAGCACAATCTCCGCATTTAATTGATCAGCCAATTTGGAAACAAATTGGCTCTCGATAGGAAGCTGCTGATTCATCAAGGATAGATAATATTGCAGTTCACCATGTCCGGTTATTATAATCCCTTCCCCATAAGTGTCATATTGTGGTCTTCCTGCTCGGCCCAGCATCTGCATAACATCCAGAGGACTCAATTCTGTCCATGCTCCTTTCTCGGGATTGTATATCTGGGTACCTTTAATGATCACAGTGTGAGCAGGCAAATTGACACCCCAAGCAAGAGTTGCTGTTGAAACCAGCACTTGTACATGTCCATCACCAAAGAGCTCCTCAACAAGTTGACGATCAGCCCTAGCCATACCTGCATGATGAATTGCAAAACCATATGGCAACAAGTCCTTGAGATCGTTGCTCTTTACCAATTCAGTATGCTCATGAAGGATTTCCCGTGTTGCACTCTCCTCTTTTAAGAATCTGCTAACGGTATCATTGGTGAGAGCTGAATCACGTATTGCACGGGCTGTTTTTGCAGTTTCTTTCCTTGAGTGGACAAAAATAAGAACCTGATGCTTGCCAGCTACACCAATCACCTTCTCATAGCATACATCATTCATTAACTGAAACCTCTGTAAAGGTTTTTTCACTGTAATCCCAATATACTGCTGAGCAAGAGGACAAGGCCGGTAACTATTGTCAAAATGAAAGAGGCCCTTATTTAAATCAACGCGAAGGAACAACGCAACGTCTTCAAAGTTCGGAAGTGTAGCAGATAATCCAACAAGCCGAATATGCTCTTTCGTGGTCTCAATTTGCCTAACAGTCCTTGCGACAATGCTTTCCAGCACCGGCCCTCTGTTATCGTGTAAAAGATGTATCTCGTCAATGATCAGAAGTTTCACAAGCTGAGTGTATGTTCGATCTCCTGATTTTCTGGTTATGATATCCCACTTTTCTGGGGTTGTGACAATAATCTGAGTTTCTTCAATTTGTTGTCGAGTCATCGACTGATCTCCACTCAGCTCTCTCACTTTCACGTCATAATGCTTCAGACGATTAGACAAATTCCCAACAACCTCAGCAACAAGTGCTTTCATTGGTGCCACATAAACAATCTTGTAATTACTGTGGTTGAATGACCCGTCATCATTCCTATTCAGTGCAATTTGCTGAAGTATTGTAAGCATTGCAACATTAGTCTTCCCTGCCCCAGTGGGTGCACATAGTAGAAGATTTTCAGCTGAAAAAAGAGCAGTATCATAAACTTTGCTTTGGACCCTGTTCAACTGAGACATTCCTTCAAAAGCTGGTTGAGCCCAGCTTGGCATGCTAGATATCTTAATAAGCTCTTCACCGGAAGCGAGTGGACTTTGCTTCAAAGCTGGCACATGAACTTCTTCATAGCCCTTATTATGATTTCGATATGAACCCTGTGGAAGGTCACACTTTCTGTTTGCCATCAAAAGACCACCTTGACTAAATGCAAGGCTTTCAAGATCAAGCAACTGGCGTTGTCCCTTCAACCACCCATTATCAGCATCTCTATCTGACATACCCCTTCGACTACGGTCTACATCTCCGCCACTTTCATCCTTCAACCTACGAGCCTCTTCTCTTATGCTCTTCTCCAAGTTCTTTTGCCTCTCCTTTGCAGTAGCCCTTGTGGCATGCAGCTGCTCCAGAATCGCAGCCAAATCTGTTCCCTTCTGAGTCATCTCCTCTTCAATATTTTTCCTTTCCTCTTGGTCTTCTGCTCTTGCCAGACGGGTACACCACACTATCTTCAGCCGATTCCTCAATAAATACTTAATGAGACTAAATTTATCAAACTGCAGATGCACCAATAACTTAGTCTCAACTTCCCTGTCATCACCTTCAGCAAGAATCTTCAGCACCTCCTCTGCAAGTTGCTGGCTCTGCTGTGGATCAATCTGCTGCTCATAAGCCTGAGATATCTTCCTCTGAAGCCAATAAGCATCAATGTCCTGTACATTCAAAGTCATTCCCTCTTTTGCTTCCAGTGCTTCATCATCATCGATCCCCCCACCCATCTGCATAGCCCCTGAAGCATGCCCATCTGCTATATCGTCTTCATCCTCTTCATCCTCCTGTACCATATCAAGATCACTTTCTTCTTCCTCCTCTTCATTCTCCTCAAACTCAACTGCCACACCCACATCATCATCAAGAGCATCATTCCCATCAGCAGCTGCACCAGACCCAGCAGCATCACCACCATCCTGATAATCAGTTATAAGCTTCCCAATTGAAACTAACTGATCAAACATATGGTTCGGTATCTGATTCAACAACTTCTCAATCTCCTTTTTCTTATCAGCATTCTTGAACTTATCATTCTTAAGCACCGCCAAGATCTCATCTGCAGCTCCACTGACTATATTCAAAGGTTGCCCACCCAACTGCTGCTGAATAACACTGAGCATGGCCTCATAAGCCGCCCTGGTTTCCTTTGTCTTTGGTTGGTATACACCTTCATCAGTCGAAGTCAGAACACTCTCTTCCTGTAGTCGGCGCCTCTTGCTCTGTCTACTAGGCAAAGCATCAGAATCTAATGGCTCACGCTCCTTTTTCTTCTTGGACTTCTCAATCTTCTCCTCTAATTCAGTCGGTCTCCCCCTATAAGCACGATCACCAAACGTTTTGGGGTCAATTTTTCCATGAAGAGTTTCCGGTTCCCCTGTTGGCTCATGAGTGTCTCGAGGGCGAGAGTCAGTAGTCAGCACCAGACTGGAGTTAGCTCTGTATTCATATTGCTTGAACCTTGCGTGTGCTTCGGCACCCCCACCCAGATGTGCCATGATTTCAATTCACAAAAGTTATACTTTATTCTCTCTCGCGCAATCCGTCGAACAGATAACGGACGTAATTTTATATCCTTTCGAAAGAACAGTAAAAGGTAGACTCAGAACCACTAAAATCTGATAAAAACACTCAAATATGATCAGAACACAAGAAGAAAATAATGCTAATCATAAGACATCAAATCGAGATGGATGCAAAAGTAGTACGATGGTAACGAGCATGTAATTTAGGGATTTAAATAATAAAGACGAGATGATGTGTATATATATTGATGGATAGATGTACATACAGTGTAGCCGCTTTATGTATAATTTGCCGCCTCCGCCGACTATTCCCCCATATCTGTTATCTTTATCTTCTACAGTTCTACTCCAGCGCCCAGACGAGATCCGAGATGGAGCGACCGTCAGGCACGGGGATTCTAGTAAACCCTAGCAGAAATTAGTTGATTTATACACGTAATTAACTCCCTTTGGTCGGTTCGGGAATGGATATTTTCGCGAGTTGCTTTCTATACTTATATTCAAAATTTTAAAATTAGATAATCATGGAATTGTAATATAGTTCTTTGTTATCCGTGCCAATAGTTCTATATTTGTATAAATTAATTTATATATTTTTAATTATTATAAATAATAATAATATTTAATTTGTCTATTTAATTATTTTTTTCAATCTTTTATGAATATTTTTAGATTATTAGAAGGTATAAGTTTTTCAATCGATTTAGTTATTTCTCTTTTATAAATCTGGACATGTAATTTTCTCTTTTATAAAGTTTTTTTCATGGTATCTCGTAATTTTATATTTTACTATATATTTTAATATAATTTTATTTCAATAAAAAGTTAAAAATTTAAAACTCAACGTAAATTGGTTTATTACATAAAAATTATAATTGATTACAAAATAATTTTTAATTTGATAAGTGATAAGTGATTTTAGTTTAAATTTTCTTAATTCGTTTAAGATCGATTTTATGGAATATTAAACCAAGTTATAACGGTGATAAAATTAATTTAGTCATCTATTTTGAAAGTTTTGGATAAGATGTTTATTTTGTTTTTTATATACATGGAAAGATGGAAAATATACGGGATGATATTGTATATATAGATCAAAATATTAAAATTATCCAAAAAAATAATAAGTTTTTTCCCACAAAATTAGAGATATATTTTAATTTTTTGAAATAATGATAATATATTAAATTTTAACTAGTGAGTTTTGAGATGTAAATTATGTTGAGATTAAATGTTTATTATAAATATAACAATATAATAATGTTATTAACTAAATTCAATCAAATTAGCGCTGTTTTTTAAGTTTAATATGTCGTCGTTTAATTTAAAAATTGAAAACATATTTTTAATTTTAGAATGAATGATAATAATAGTTCTCATTTTGTTTAGTGTAGTAAACTATAAAATTCAGATTTTGAGTTTATGTGGTTCTTTTTATTGAATGAAAAAGTTGTTCATCCAAACTTATTGGTAAGTATTTTTTTTTTTTATTGTTATTATTGGTGAAACTTTTTTATCACTTTGTTATAAATCTTCCAATTCAAGGTTAATGATCCCCCGAGCTTTGGAAAATGTTTACGACGATATTTGTAGTACTTATAAATTACTTTAGTCGTTACAACATGAGAGATACCTTGATGCAATACTATTTGTAAATTTTAATATTTTATTTGTGATATAAATTTATAAAAATATTAAAGTATAAATATTTTTATTTAAGAGTACTTGACATATATTTTTTATTATATCTCACTTCAAAAAATAAAAAAAACCTATTTTATATAAATTAAAATATAACTTTAATTTTGGAATGGATAAGTATCAACTATTAAAGGTAACTAACGAAATTCAAACTCTTAATATAATAAAAGCACTTTCGAAGTATATTATTCCCAGATAAATAATTGTAAAAAGGGGGTTGAATACAATTTCAACTTTTTCTCTCAATGTAAATATCAAGATATAATTTGTAAATTAATTCCATCGTCTTAATTTTATTAGTCATATGTCATCTTTAGTTTCTGATTATTTATCTTTTGATGGATAGTCTATGGTGCTGAGAAATCCATTTTCTGATGACGAGAAATCTATTCTCTGATGCCGAACTTGTCTCCTGATGCCCGAGCACTTTGGCGTTTTACAATTTTTTCACCGATACCTGAGCATTTTGGCGTTAGTGTAAATGACCCGACGATTTTGACGATGAGTAATTTTGAACTTCACTTGACTTTAGCATTAGAGAATTTTTCGATGTTTTCGATGACTTTGGCAATAGTCATTTTGAGTTTGACGACGGTTAAATATTCTCAAAACTACTTTAATACATTAGAGTGTCTTTGCCTTAGTCTATGATAGCTTCAACATTAGTTTTCGATGAACAAACATTTAGTTTTTGAAAGATTTAGTTTCCGATACTAATTTTATTTGACCAACTTTGACTTTTATTGAATTCTCTAAATGCATTCCTTGTAGTTTTTGATAGAACACTACTGCAGATACTTGTACAATTATAAAATCTAACAATTATAAGTTTATACATTATCATGAAATACTATAATTCTTAACAAAAGTATTAACTTCAATAAATGTTCAATTACATTTTCTTTCATAATAACTACAAAAATATTCATCTAAAATTTTCAAACGAAATTTCAATATCATAAAGTTCAATGGTTTAGATCATTCGTAACACTATTCATAAATATTATAAAATATATAAATTTCTATTAATTTCATATTTTATTATCTAATATTTGACATAAATCAAATTTTTTGAATTAATTTATTATACGTGATTAACTTTTTATCTAATTGTGAAATAAATATATTTATTTTATGGTGTCATTATTATCTTTTTGTTTCAATTATTTTGAGGTTTTCATCAAATGTGAATTACCATTCTCATCGTACATTGATTTAAGATTTAATGAGTCTCGAAGAAATTCAAGACAAATTATGACACATAAATTTTTACAAAAATGAACTATGTGAACTTGAACTTTGATACTACTTTGATTCGAAGAAAAATTGAAAACATTCAATATACGAACATGCATCTAGTGAAATTTAAAAACTTGAATTAATGGGTTAAAAGGCAGCCATTTATATTTTTGAGTTTTGCGGGCATCAGCAGCTGTGCCTGGTGGTTGCATTTGCTGTCCTCATGACATAAAAGTATATGAGTTGTAATAGAAAAAGTAGAAAAAAAGTAGAAATGAGGCAGTTATGTATTCACCGTTTTCTCTATAATTTTCACTTTTACCCGTGAACTATAAAAAAAAAGTTTGCTCGAAGAAGATCAGTATTGGACTATCTTTTTATTATATTATACACTTTTTATTACATCTATCCATTATTATATATTAATTAATAAATAATATTTTAAGAACAAAATCGACTATTTTCAATTAGTTTGTTAACTCGTATGATTAACTTGATCTTTTTTCCCATGCTGTCACTAAAATTAATTTTAACTAATTTAAATATAAAAATAATCCGATTTCAATTTTAAATGGTTTATACTTCGACTTAAAATTAGAATACAAAATAAAATAAATTGAATAGAATCAAAATATATTAAGCACCCAAATATATTTTAAAAATACATCAAAAAAATAAAAAACACAACTAAGACAATAACTGAAAGTTTTATATGCATACAACATATATATACATATATACACCAAAATAATTACAACTAAAAAATATATTGAGATAATAGACATAAATTTAAAGCATATATAATTTATACATATAATAAGCATGTATATAAATTTTTTCAGAAAAAATAAAAATAAAAATCTGTGCTATGCATGAGATGAAGATTAGTAATAAAGTTTTGTTAAAAAATTCTTGCATGTTTAAATATTAATTTTTTATATTAATATTATTAGAATTACACAACTTATAATATGGGTTTCATACAACATTATCAGCAAAAAAAAAAAAAAAAAAATTTAATGGCACTTTATTACGATAAAATATATTAATAACAAGTATTGTTTTAAGAGTATAATTTTTTCTAAAGTCATGGAATACTTAATATTTTTCGGTGGAGTTTGGGTATTTGTTTCATTAGTAAAACTTCATCATATTTTCAAATCCTTTTTTTTTATTGTAATAGTTAGGATTTATTAATTGTATGAAAAAGCATATATACTTATGATCTTAATTAGGGTCTAATACTGTTTTTAGTGTTTATGTATTTTTATAACATTTGATTGTGAATTTGTTTGTATGCAAATATTAATGGAAGAGTTATTTGTCACAATTGTCGCGTGTGGCTCTCCAGAGTACAGCTCAATCTCCCACTAGTCCTCCGCTTCATTGCTCCCGACTGTTTACAGTCCATGGCTCTGCTTCTCAACTTACCGTACCATACTCCATTATCATCGTCATCATCTTCTTCGTTACCGCCTTCAAAATCCTTCATGGCTATGAAATCCCCAAAGCTATATTTGAATCCCAACCACCCTTTCACTTGCTGCAGAGCTTCATGGCAAGAGGTATATCTATCCGCAATCAATAATACCCTTTACTCTTCCTTCTTCTGTTTTTATGTCTCAGTATTGTTCTACTTCAGCGATCAATAACTCTTGTGTTTGCATTTGCGTTTGGAAGCTTGCTGGGGTTTTGGTATTTTCCGCGATTCCGTTCACGGCGGTGAAAGCCATCGCCAATAGTCCCCTAGGCGAAGCTCTTCAGAGGCGAATGGAGGAGACAAAGAAAATTGAGATGGATAATTCGTCTAAGTTCAAGGCGCTTGCTCAAAAGGCAAAAGAGGATAGGTAATATTACCTTAGGTAAGGGAATTTTGGGAACTCATTGCCTTCTTCCAATAATTTACTTGTCATTGAAAACAATAATTAGATTGCTTGAATTTGTAGCAATTAATTAATGAGAGGTTGTTTGTTAGTCATTATGCTTCAATGTCAATTTAAATGGTTGCATTTGAAGGATTTATATGTTGTGTGGAAGTTGTATGGCTTCATTACCCTTCACTTGGAATTTGTAGTTATACATGTAGATACAGAACTGGTGAAACTGCACGATGGCTAAGCTGTGCAGTTTTGGTATTTATTGGCGAATCTGTTGAACCGCAATCCGCTGCTACCTTGATTTACTATATACTCCATCTGTCCAATTTCTTTAAGCGCGTGTGGCATGGATTTTGAGGTTGCGTCTATTTATAATATTGTTTATGTTATTTGATTTATATGGTTGAGATTTTAAGGTGTAACAGTCACCGTCTGTGTATTAGGAGATAATTTTTCTTCTATTATGTTTATGAACAATTACTCTAACTAAAGAAAGCTATCAGAAATCCATAAACTGCACTTTCATCATTAATTATTTTAACTTCACCTTCTTAAAGATAGCAAATGACTCATTATGGGGAAGTACTACTGTGAGGATGCCAAATGCCTATTCTATTTAAGTTTGATATAGGTAATATAGCATTTAGAGTTTGATTTACGTGATTTCATCGTCTTCTTAACTTATCTGTACTGTCGACAACATTGATAATATGCGTTATATGCATTTTCTGCAAGTTTTGATAAGAAGTTCTTATTTTTTCTCTATAGTATGAATGACATATAAACCACCCGGATAACTAAGTCTGTGATGCAACAAATGTCCAGATAATCTATAATAACTTTGAGGGTGTTTTCTCCTCGTATATATTATTGTTCTACTTTAAGCATTATACACCACTATGTTATTTGCAACTTTCAGTTTGTGGTATGGAGTGAAGCGACCTCGATGGCTTGGTCCAATTCCGTATGAGTATCCTGCCTATCTTGCTGGAGAACTACCTGGAGATTATGGATTTGATGTTGTAGGTTTAAGCAAGGACCCAGTTGCTCTGCAGAAATTCTTTAAGTACGTATGCATTTATTCGAATACTTGCTGTATGTAGATTGTATATGTCTTGATCACATAGCGACAAGAAAATTGTGCTAGGCAATGTACTTGATCTTATGTTACTATCTGGAAATTTGGATGATGTCAAGGGGGTGACATCTTTGGCTTGAAATTCTTTTTAGTGGTTTTGGTTTATCATTGGGTCCATGATGCTAATATATGACCTCAAAGACTATTTATTGGTTCCAATTTCTTGATCTTTATTTTGCAGTTTTGAAATATTGCATGCACGCTGGGCTATGCTTGCTGCCCTTGGCGCTTTGGTTCCAGAATTACTAAATCTACTAGGAGCCTTTAACTTCGTTGAACCAGTTTGGTGGAAAGTAGGCTATTCGAAGCTTCAGGTATCATCTTCCATCCTAGTTTTTGCTACAAGATATTATCCCGTTGAGACTTGGCAGTAAATTAAATCTGGTTGTTTTTTATTTTTCAAGAACTTTTTCTTAGTTGATATCTACTTTCTTGTTAGGGTGAGACACTAGATTACCTTGGCATCCCTGGACTGCACTTAGCTGGAAGTCAAGGCGTGATCGTTATAGCAATTTGCCAAGCCCTTCTGATGGTAACAGTTCTAAGCTTTAGGTTATCACACATTTCAGATATTGATTCTCTTGTGCTTTTGCCTGTACCTAAAAATTGGAGAAAGGGTTTCCTTGTTGGTTAGTTCCAAATATATATACATTTCCTAGTTTAGAGGTTAGCTTGTGATTAATTTACTATATGTCATTAATTACCTTTTAAATAGATTGGCACTATCATTATAACCTCTTATCTCTATTATTTTTCGATATAATCTTCTATTTTAATGATCATATTATGATGATGATCAAGATATCTTGA
Source organism: Centella asiatica (assembly GCA_014636745.2). Classification (NCBI taxonomy): domain Eukaryota; kingdom Viridiplantae; phylum Streptophyta; class Magnoliopsida; order Apiales; family Apiaceae; genus Centella; species Centella asiatica. The sequence goes on along the minus strand of CM025780.1, from coordinate 40,107,691 downwards.
AAGTCATTATATTAGAAATATAACTCTAATTTTGGAAAGCGGGCATTATTCATTTGAAAGTGGAAAATTGGCTGTGATCGAGTAGCTAATCTATTTATTTTTTTGTTATAAAGGAGGCCACTGCCTTAGAAACTGACACACACAATCACGCACCCATCAACTACCTTGCAAAGTTTTTTATTAGTCTGCAAGATTCGAAATCCAGACCTTCTCACTTTTTAGAAAAAGGTAGTCAATGACCAGTGAGACCAATGACCAAGTCTTCGAGTAGCTAATTTTAAAAGCATATCTGGAAGTAAAATTAGGAGAAGTAGGCAATATTGATTTATTAAACTTCACAAATAGAAATTAGGAGAACCATATGCGTATATGAAAGTATCTTATTATCTGGAATTTGAATGACTATTGTGAAGATTCAATGAAAAGTGTGTTGCATAAATAATGGCCATGACTTTTCTTTGATAATGCGAAGGCCATTGAGCTTATAGTTTGGAAAGGAGAGTGCAATTGCTATCTTTGAGATTTTACATCCTTGTATTTCCTATACACCAAAAAATAGCACATAATCCATACAATTACCTCAAAGCAAAATGAAAATAGAATATGTGACATTGCATCTATTTTGTTTGAACATGGTTGCTTGTATCAAGACATGGACATCCTTATGTGATGTTTGGACATCTTTATGTGATGTTTGGACTGCATGTGTTAAATAGAGAATGTAATGATTTTGTTGAAGCGTGGCAATGAATGGAGAGATTAGAAGGAATAAGCGAGAGAGTCTCGGTGATTTTATAGAGAACAGAATGAGTTATTTCTCTGAGTCTCTCCTGCCTTGAATGGAAATCATAAAAATTTGCTGGAATTGAAAGACTCATTCCACCATTTGCATGATGTATCAATCAAAGGATGAGTTAGTTACTTCATTACATGAAGTCTTGAATTCTGAAATTTGAGAATCATATAAAAGTTTCTTGTTATATGCACGGTTTAACTAAATGAAGGTGACATTCTGAAACAAAAGATATTTTAACGTAGAAACGTCTAACTTTATTTTGTGCTAAGAATTGTTATTATATACTTGTATATTTGAAATATGTTGTGTTTTCTTTGCATAGGTTGGACCAGAATATGCAAGATACTGTGGGATTGAAGCTCTAGAGCCTTTAGGAATATATTTGCCAGGTGATATCAATTATCCAGGAGGTGCTATTTTTGATCCCTTGGGTCTTTCAAAAGACCCTGTGGCATTTGAGGAGTTGAAGGTGAAAGAGATTAAAAATGGGCGATTGGCAATGGTTGCCTGGCTTGGTTTCTATGCCCAAGCGGCTCTAACTGCTAAAGGTCCCATACAGAATCTCCTCGACCACATATCTGACCCCTTCCATAATAATCTGCTTTCTACTTCATTGCACACGTAATATTTCCCCAAATTATGCAAAAGAAGAGCCACTTGAGCTCTTGATTATTGTGTATATAAAGAATTTCCCCAAAATTATACTATCTGTATGTGTGTTAAAGAGTCTCTCAAGTCTGTCTCTGTATACTCTTTCTTATTTTAGATTTAGAGATGGAGTATAGTTTTTTTCCTGTATGTTTTTTGTGTGTTGTGGGTTGGGGGTGGGTTTGTCAAAACTGGAGATATTTATTATGTCTATATAATGCATTTATCCAAAATTTAGAACTAAAAAATATCATGAGAATCTTGATTTATCCTTTTATTCCCTGTATTCAAGTTTCTTAATCTTTGCTTTTGCTGAAATTGTCAAATGGATGAACGACTCAAATAATTAGTCTGAATGTTGTTAGTTGGCTTCGCTTTTCCGTTTGACTGCTTGTTAATTTTGATAATTGCAATTCGCTTTGTAAAGGTGAATCGCAAGTTGAAAGTTGAAAATTTTCGAAACGGAAGGAAAACTACCTATATATTTTCGAAATGGTATGTGTAGACATTTGCTTATTTTTAAAGGTAAACTTCGATATTTGAAGAGAATTAAGAATAAGTATAGAAAACAACAGAATTTTTGAAAGGAAAAACAAGCAACAAATATAAGAAATAACAATAGAAAAATACATAAAAAAACAACAAAATATTATAGGATTTATATTTTTTTGTCAGAACGAAAAAGGGTAATTTACATAAATATTAAATTTATATGAATCTTACACTCAGAATACAACTTTTGAAGTAAGGGAATTCAAAAATTTAAATATAAAAATAATACAACATTCTTCCAAAAAGAGAAAATAAGGATACCGTCAAAGTAAAAATTAATGAACACTTTCAAGAGCTATGTTTCTCAAAGTACTCTAATTAAATCCCTTTTAATATATTCATTGCAAAATAGTTGGACACATTTTAGAAATAATTAGATAAGTCTACCGTTACTAATTACTCTTTAATGAGTGTGCAAAATTTTTGAAAGTTATCCTCCGTTTATATTTACATGTTATCGTTTAATTTTTTAACACGTAATTTTATATATTAAATATCTTATTTTTAATAATCTTCATTTAAAATATTTTTATTTTTTAATTTTTTAAAAATAAAATAAAATATTTAATACGTATAAAAATGCATCAAAAATTACGCGCAAAAAGGTAAATATATAAACAAGGGAGTAATATGATCAGAGGGTTTTCCTATTGAATATGTGCTCTTAAAATGGATATGAATATTATATTTGGCCAAGAGCTGTAGTAAATTTTCTCTTTTACCCCTCACGAACCCTAACTTGATGTATTGAAGTGTTGAACACTCAAACAATCCAACTCAGTGCCTTCTCACTTGACTCATTTGTAGATTTCATTAGCTGAAAATTCAACTGAAGGTAATGAAAAATCTGTAATTTCAATTTCTAATTCAAATCTGCCTAAGTTCATTTCCCCATTACCGCTTCAAATTGACATTTTTTTCGGCTTTACTTCATTTGAAATTCTTTTGAGTTTGTTCATAAAGTAAATTTTTTGATCTTCTTCTTTATCAGGTAAACTTTTGTTATTCCCTGAAACCAAATCATAATGATGGCTGCTATAAATTTGAATTGCTTTCAACCACTGAATATATCTTCCGGAGGCCGCCTTCTCTGTTCTGGCGGAGGAGGGTCCCGACGGAGATGCTTTGTTTCTGCTTGCATTGAAAAACCCAATCAACATATTTCCGATCAATCCAAGGTATGTTCTTGGTATCCGATAGTTTTCATTTGCCGTATACCATGAAATGTTCTATCTTTACTACTGGTAATGTTTTCTTTGTTTAATGTTTTATGTGTTATAAATGCTGCTCGATATATTTCATTTTGGTGAATGAATAAGATGTCATTATGTATTTTGGCCGCCATTTCATTTTTAGGCGGTGAGTTGTTAAATTGATTATCATTTGGGTTTGGTGGACCTCGTGATCCTGTACCGTTAGACAATAGGTTTAGTTGTGTGTTGATGCAAGCTCTTGTTATGTATGAAAATGTGTTACAGTTCTTGGTGCTTGTACTACATCATATATCAATGATTTTGCCAAGTGTCTAATCAGAGAATGTTAAAAGGAAGTTTGTAGCTTATTGTAGTTTTTTTTCCTCGTAGTTTACACCTGACGTACAAGGATGTAATCCACTATTATCGTCTTGGGGGTTGCTAAATGTCTTGGATAAGAAAAGTCAAAGCCCGAAAACTCCATCAAATGGGTTTCTCTATCTTGCCGGTGTTCCTCATTGGCCTTGAATACAGTTTTGGTTTAACAATGATTGTACGAGCTACATGTGGGTAGTTTTTTCTGAAATGGGTAGGATAAAACTTTTCAAGAACATAGGCTCCAATTACCAATTGGTTGAGCTCATTTGTTACCATATGAATCTCACTCTTAGTGATGCTTATAATTTGTCAGTATTCCTATTCTTCTTGTTATTAGTTTAGCTTAGTTTTGTGTGTGTTGGACTGTCAGAGCCATACCTACACTTCTTGTATATCTGTGTCTCCCTCCATGCTAAAAAGTAGGACAGTAACAGTTTCTTAGGAATTTGTAAATCAATTGGAACTCTTTTCTTTCCTTCTTTTGTCCATTTCTTTTTGATTTTCCATTTTCTTGGTTCTCTCTTCTGTTGTTGTGTTCTTTAAAAATGTGAGGGGGGTCAAAAGTTAGATGGAAGGGAACCAAAACTCAATTCAATTTTCTTTTTCTGAAGTCACCACTACTTCACTTAATTTTTTGTGTCCTTTGCTAACAGCTTATTAAGAAGTCACTAACAATATAGATTTCAGCTTGATATATTGCTGGATAGCGTGAAATGGGATGATAAAGGCTTGGCGGTGGCAATAGCTCAACACGTTGACACAGGATCAGTGTTGATGCAAGGCTTTGCGAATAGGGATGCACTTGCTACCACAATTTCATCTAAGAAGGCAACATTTTATAGCAGGTCAAGATCAAAACTGTGGACAAAAGGGGAAACCTCTAATAATTTCATCAATATACATGATATATATCTTGATTGTGATCAAGATTCTGTAAGTTTCTATAAATTTGAATCAAGATGTACACAAACATTAAGCTTGCTTCTTGTTTGGAGGTTAAACTTAGAAATTTTTGGCAGATACTGTACCTTGGGAAGCCTGATGGACCCTCTTGCCATACTGGGGCAGAGACCTGCTATTACACATCTATTTCGAATTTCCTAAATCATTCACAGGTTGTCATTCTCCGCATGTATTCTATCTTCATTTCTTAATCTGTCTTGTACAAGTTTTTTTTTTCTCCCCCTTCTTCTTGTTTGACTCTATAAATGTGAAAATAATTAATTTCGTTTAGGATGATGAAAGTAAGCTGGCATCCACAACATTGCAGTCTTTAGAATCCACAATTGCCCAAAGAAAAGCAGAGTTATTAGAAACCCATATTGGGAAGCCCTCATGGACAAGACGGTTATTGACTGATGACAAGTTGCTTTGCTCAAAAATACGGTAATGTGACAAGTGTAATTGATTTTCTTACAATTCTATTTTCTGAAAGTGATACTGGCAATTTAGGTCTGTGCAAACTGCAAAGTGAGATTATGAATTTATCTATGGTGATTTGGGAGAGTAAACTGCATGAATAAGATGATAAGGTAGAACAACTTTCTTGCAGGGAAGAGGCTGATGAGTTATGCCGAACTTTGGAAGACAGTGAGGAGAATTCACGAACTGCATCAGAGATGGCCGATGTACTCTATCATGCCATGGTTTTATTGGCTATAAGAGGTGTCAAATTAGAAGAGGTACTACAAGTTCTTAGACACAGATTTTCAAGATCAGGCATCGAGGAGAAGAGCAGTCGCAAAACATAAGAGAGGTAATCATTCAGCTCTCCAGGAGTTCAACTATCCAAGTAAAGCTGCAGAAAAGAAACTATTTAGCTCCCTCAAACTTGATGGCATGATCGATTGACAAGTTTGGGCTTTAGACAGTGAAGGACCAGAAATTGTCAATAGTTTATCTGATAGGTTTATAAAAATAAAATTAAGCTCATCACTTCTGTGTTGTATGGTCATTTGGAAATAATATTTTCATTCCTCTGCCCTCTCTCTCTGCTCCTCCTATATTGAGAACTTGGTTGCATATGAGAGTATGAGACTGAAATCAATGTTACAGTAAAACAAGTTATTTGTTCCGTTATCAAATTTTCATTATATTGGTACCAAATTTCATGAATTAACATTCTGACACGAGTAGTTAGCCTATGCAACTGCTGCACATAAAGTGAGCCCAAAAATGAAGAGGTTGTCACCTCTCTTTTGCACTCAATGACACAGGCAGACTGGCAGTTGCTATATTGCCACATTGGGTAACACCTAGCCCTACCTGCTACCGCCCAGCACGGATATGATGCATCATCACCCCCAAGTATGCCGCAGCAACAAAGCCTCTGCCGTGTCACCAGCCATACCAGTTATCTATCTGGTACATACATGCGATGTATATCAATGGTCTCAGGCGGCAGTGGTCGCTTCGGTAAGGTAGCTGGTAAGATCGAAGGTGGTGGTAATTGATGTGGTAAGATTAAAGGCGATGGCGGCAGTGCCTGTTCCGGCGGTGTGGGCAACAGGTTGCGTGACTTTGGAGTTTCATCAACATTTTGGGCAGAACTGAGAACGTTAGACCAATATTCATTGGTTCAAGTTGGTAAAAGAGTTTGTTCTCTTAAATATGATCTTAAATTCGAGTCTCGTGAATGAAGAAATTGAGTATCGGATAGTTTCCTTTCTTACAGAGTTAAATTCAATTCGAGTTCAAATTAATCAAACTCAATTCAATACAATTTTATTAATTAATATAATGACATTACTTTTTATGAAAAAATCTAAATTAATTTAAAGATCATAATTATAGCTATGTTTAAACATTATCTTTTACTAAATTAGTTTTATGTAAACATTGTCTCGGCTTTGCCTGCACTTACTCTGAATGTTTATGTACACATGGTCCCACTTTTGAATTCAGAACTTCTGAATGACTTGTGAGATTGGATGCAATTCACCATTCGGGCAACTACTGTTACATTCTGAAGAGCATATTCCAAATAATATTGTTAAAATTTAGAATACTTTACACGAGTATTTCTTTGAATTTAAAATACACTGTAGACTGCTTGGTACACTGCTTGGAGTTAAGACACTCAGCTCTAGTTAGATTACAACAATACATTGTAGACTCTGGTAATGTCCTGATTGCAGACATTCGTGCTGACAATTTAGCAGCTCTATATATAATTATAACACATACACTAAGTCACAAACTCAGGCTACATTCATAACATTCCTATCACAATTCACAACCCTGTTATGCTTTATAAGTTCCTAAAACATGCTCCATCTGCTTCACAGAAAGTGTCTCATTTTTCCTTCATTACGAAATATAATATCAAATGTCTTCGTAATTTACAAACAATTTGATTTTATATTTTGGAATGAAGGAATACTTTGTTCTTATTCGATTTGCGAAATCCTAAGATTCGGACTTAATGTGAATTCAAAGTAATTTAAAAAACTTATACAGATCACATTTGAACTTTAGGATTTCGCAAATTGATAATGAGAAAAATCAAAAGGAGATTCTTTTACCGGACAGAGGGAGTATTAGACTATCTGAATGAAATGACTTTCATCGTCAAGAAATAGCTTCTTGCTTTTCCGGTAACTGGAAAGATAATTAGGGCCAGTGGCATTACCAAAGAGTGGAGCAATATCATACTCGTCTCCTTTCTTTCCACCGTTTCCTTTCTGCGTACTTGAACGACGGAGAACCTGCAGAACTTCTTGCATAGAAGGCCTGCTAACAGGCAAGGTGCTAGTACACACCAACCCTAGTTTGAAAACTGTGGTCATTTCCTCAATGTAGCATTGTTCCTTGATCTCTTTGTCTAAAACTTCATCAATGGGATTTCCTTGCCCATAGTGCCTCCACGCCCATTCCGCAAGATTAATGTGGTCGTTATCATTTCCATCATTAGGTTCTCTTCCTGTCACCAGCTCCAAAAGCACCACTCCAAAGCTAAAAACGTCGATCTTCTCGTTCACTTTTGTGGTATAAGCATACTCTGCAATCAGAAAATGTGCACTTTTTCAGTAGTATTCATTCTGTTATGAAGGTATAGGTACGTTTCTAAATCAATGACTTATCAAAGACAGATCTATTTTTTCATATATATATTCCTGACGTTCACTTAAAAAATATAACAAATTATCGAGTAACTTTAAATAGCTTGAATATGAAAAATATTGCAGAAAATGGAATTAAGGAACCGACTGAAGGCGATATTGTAAAACTAATTTTTGGAATAGAGACGTGTGACGTAGCGACGTATGACATAGCTTGCATACTCGACCATGCTCAAATTAGAATGTGAACAAGGTAATTCTGAATTGTTAGTAGAGTTATGCAAATATTACCATAACATGGAGTTTTTAACAAAATAAACATCAACATTGCCTGCAATGGAAATCTTAATAAAGACTGTTTCTTACCAGGAGCAATATAACCAAATGAGCCTGCGATAGAAGACATGGTGTTAGCCTCGCCGCTCTTGGCTAAAATCTTGGCCAGCCCAAAATCTGCTATTTTTGCTTGAAACTCAAAGTCCAACAAGATATTGCTGGACTTCACATCGCGGTGAATGATTGACGGTGAGCAATCATGGTGCATGTAACAAAGGCCTTGTGCAGCTCCAACCGCGATTTGCATCCTTCTCGGCCAATCCAGCTCAAAATTATGAACCGAACTATTCAGTGGAGACGGTGTTCTCCTATTCCTGTGCAGCCATTTGTCAAGACTTTGATTTTCCATGTACTCATAAACAAGAATCTTGGAGTTATCTCTAGAAATACAGCACAAGAGCTTTACTATATTCGAATGTCGAATTGAGCCCAAGATTTCAACCTCAGCTAAGAATTCTTTCTCAAGTGCATGATCTAGTTTTTGATTACTCCAAATCCTCTTAACAGCAACATAGTCTCCTGTCCGGCCAAGAGGAATTTGATACACCTTTCCTGATCCACCACTTCCAATCATGTTACTGTCTGTTAAACTCGACAAGATATTAACCTGTGTAAAATCCACTCTCTGGAATGAGGTCAACTTCCATTTAGCTAGATCGCGTTTAAGCTTTTTCTTGTGATAATCTCTGACCAAAATCACAGTTGACACAACGCTGACTAGTAAAACGACTACAGCTAGGACTAGAATTATGGCAAGAATCTTGTTGGAGAGTCTGGTGGAGTTGGAGACTCTGGTGTAACAACCAGAAAGATTTAAATCTGATGTAGTGGCACAAAGCTTGGAATTGTTCAAGAAACTTGTATCATATGCCATATTATCAAACTCACTTGGGATTTTCCCAGTAAAGTCATTGGAAGATAAGTTCAAAGAAGTGAGCGGCAAATGGCCTAATTGATCTGGAATTGGACCCGAAAACTGGTTCTCAGACAAGTCGAGAACAACAAGGTTTGGTAAAGAAGCTATCACAGGAGGGATTGATCCAGAAAGTTTGTTTCTGGATAAATTCAAAGTGTTGAGAGATTTCCAAGACATGATTTCTGAAGGAAGTTCACCCGAAAGTGAATTTCCATCAAGTTCGAGGGTGTTAAGCTGAGAAAGATTAGTGAGTTCAAGTGGAATGGCACCAGATAACATATTGTTACTAGCCTTAAAAACAACTAACCTCACCCAAGAAGAAACTCCGACAGGAATTGGCCCCGAAAACTTGTTGTCACTTATCTCCAACCGCGATATGTTCCGGGCCAAGTTGTCCGGAAGCTGACCCGAAAAAGAGTTATTACTCAACATCAAGCTAATCATATTTACAGAAGTCCAAAGGCCTAATGGAACCTCACCCACAAAACTATTGTCATATAGCTGAAGAGTTCTCAAAGTTTTACAATTCCATAGTGATTTTGGGATTTCACCAGACAGATTGTTGGAAGATGCAACCACACCGGTTAAACCGCCTCTGGCGCATAAATTCTCCGGCAGTTTTCCGGTGAACTGATTGCTGGAAGCTTCAAAACCTAACAGCTTGGAATGTAGGCCTAGTTCAGGTGGAAATTCTCCACTCAGTTTGTTATTCCATACCTTGAAGTATGCCAGTGATGGAAGCAGGCTTATTCCAACTGGGATTTCACCAGATAATTGATTCGAAAACAAGGCCAAAAGCTCTAGTTTTTGTAATTTTGAGAAATCCTGAGGGATTTTTCCAGTCAACTTATTCATGGATATATCAATTTGAGTCAAGTTTAGTGACTCAATCACAGAAGGGATTGACCCTGTTAACATATTCTTGAACAAGAATACTTCTTTAAGGTTCTTCAGCAAAAACAACCCATTTGGAATTGAACCTTCCAAATTGTTTGAGTTCAAATCCAAATGTTCAAGACTTGATAAACCCGAAAAATTTACGGGTATTTCTCCGATCAAATTCGTTTCCACCATCCATAGAAAGGTCAGATTCTTCAAGTTCCCTAACTCCGGCGGTATTTCCGCCGGCGAGAAGTCATTATACGCCAGACCCAGTTCTTTAAGATTCCTCAAGTTTCCTATTTCAGTTGCAATCTTGCCGTTGAACAAGTTTTGGTGGAGATACAGCCCTCTGAGCTCCGGGAGCCGACCGATCGCAGGAGGAATGTCGCCAGTGAAGTTGTTGCCACTAAGGTCCAACCACCGGAGACCGGAAATCCGGTCAATATCAGCCGGAATCTTTCCGACGAAACAGTTTTGGCTAAGTTTGATACTTGTTAACTTTAAGCAATTGTAAAGAACGGTCGGAAACTCACCAGGGAAGTAATTGAAGGAGAGATCGACGTCTTCGAGGTTTTTAAGGTTGCATACTGATGCCGGTATCGGTTCACTGATGTTTTGGTTGAAAAGACTTAGTCCGGTAACGGTGAGGGTGCCGGCGCCAGCGCCGGAGCATTGAATTTCAGGCCAGTCACACGGAGATGAAGTGGAGTTCCAGTGATCGAGGCCGGATGGGTTGCCGAATTGTCGCCGGAGGTTTAGTAGGGTGGCTTGCTCGGCAGTGGAGAACTGCGAATTTACTTGGAAGGACAGGAAGGTGAGGAAGAGTGAGAATAAAATCAATGAAAATTTTTGTATAGGCGTGGGTACTATAGTCATTTCAGGTAGTCTCTCGGTGTTGCAGTCGTCCGCGGTGGCGTGTAAATTTTACCGGGAAACTATGGGATAAGAGAAGTCAGGGTTAAACGGTCTGAGATCATTGAGTTGAATTCAAATATGGTGAGCTAAGCCTGTGTGGTGTTTTTGGATTTATATTTCACTTGCAATTCTAATTACATAATTGCCACGTATAATGATTGAAGTGCTTTTGTATATTTCGTCTTTAGTAAATATTTTACTACTCCAAGGTATTATTTCTCTTTGTTATTTCTTAAAGTTCCCTTTCAATTAAATTAGTTTAATGCAAATTATAATTTAGTTTTAGATAATTGCAATGCTATTGTTATATATTACTTTTGGCATATTATAAATTTATGATGATTATATTAATGATAGTGAAGTAAATAAGATTATCAAAATAAAAGAATCTCTATTTGATTTAACTTTTTAACCATTTTAGGAAGTTGAAATAATTATTTTATTATTTACTTTTTGAAATGGAAGGAGTATAGATCAAATCTCGATCCATCCAAAAAATTGACTATACTTTTAACTTAATATCGTGTGTTAGAATCCAAAGAACATGAAACAAGAATCACGTTTGTTTTCATGGCGATACAGAAGAAATTTAACTTCTCATCATAATCTAATCACCACATTATATCTATCATATAATCTTTAAAACATAAGTACAACCCAAAAAAGCAAGTTAAAAAAAGTATGAGACTCGTGCGACATGGAAGTGAAGAGCAATAATATCACTGGCTTTGGAAGTTAAAGTATTCAAAGTCAATAACATATTAGTCGTATAAATAATTAAGTAAATGGTCTATATTTACCCCCAAAAAATAAAATAAAATGATATTAATGAAATAATGAGTTTAGTGTCCCACATTTCAGTTTCTTAGTAGTTCAACTTTCTCTCTCGCTTTTTTGTCAATTCTTCATCATCACCAGTGTATTACTCTATTTGTTTATTTTTTTCGGTATAACACTACTCCATTTGACTGTCCTCAACTTAGTCATCTTACATTTTCCATTTTATCTTTTGGTCTGTTTTAGGAGCAAAGAAACAAAATTATTTTATTTCTTGGTCTTCTTTTAAAAAGAGCAGAATTTTTTTTTAGAAAATATAAATAATATGTGCAGGATATTATTGCTCAAGAGAAGTCAATTTAAATCCCGAACAAAATTTAGAAAACAGTTCCAACATATAAAAATTGCCTTCATCAGGTGACGGAGCTGTTACAATTGTTTCAGCGGAAACTACTGTTGATATTGGAAACGTCTTTAGTTTCTCAATTTATTCCATGGCGCAAAATTCATCATTGACTAAACAAACATTTGATTATGTCATTTTGAGCTTTGCTTTAACCGAAACTATTGCATCGTTTGCTCTAATAATAACCTTTTTGATCTATTTCATATTCCAATTTTCATCTTTTTCAATAGTGATCGGTATTAGTTTATTAATTTTTAGAAAACATACTGTGATTATGTGGAGTTAATTATAAATAACATAATTGCTTCATCCTCTATGTTCTTCTTAATTTTGTAATATATGTGATAATTGTAATTCAAATACTTTCTCTTTTTTAGTAAAGGCAACTCAAATACTTTGTTCTACTTAATTTGTAATTTTTTGTACTTCAGTGTTTATTTTGAGATGTGTGCTATGATAAAATCCGAATTCATTAGTGGAGCACCAGATAAATTTCTTCTTGTAGGACTAAAAAGTTGCAAGGCAATTAGACTGGGATCAAGTTACTATTTTTCATTTTAATTTTTTAAAATAATATGATTATTTTATAGAGTCAGATTTTGAATTTTATTTACTTATGCGAGTTTCTTTCTTAACCGAAGACAGTTGTGAACATTTTTTAATCGATACACAATATCAGTGGATCATCAATAATTTTTCAACATGATTAATGTGTAACTTATGAAGCAATATTTTCAAATATACTTATTTTACAATGTGAAATCATATTAAAAATATTGAAGAGAAGTTTTGCAAAAGATATGGGTATCTTTGTAAACCTCAACTTTAGTGCCTTTTTAAGATAGAAAGAAAGCATATTAAGGAAGTAACAAATCGAATTAATTCCTATTCACCACACCTACTTGTAAAGGACTACATAGTGTTCTATTTAGCTTCTAGAAGGTAAACAAAAGTTGGTCACGAGTTCTCATACCTTTATTTTACTTTCCTCTTGTTAATTTTTTACGATATTACATTGATCCATCGAATTGCATCATTGAATGTGTCATTTGTGTGGTAATTAGAATTTGAAATATTAATTTTTTATAAAAAAAAAATCATATTTGTATTGAAAATGTGATATTATTTTTTCTGCTTTTAACAGTTATTTGTATTAAATCTTACGTAATATTTTTTTTTTCATTTATATAAATTATAAACTCTACACTGAATTATGATAAAAATACGTTGCAATTTTTATAAGATGAACATTCTTTTCAATTATGGTATTTAATGTGATTAAATGAATAAAAATTGTTCATATGTAGTATATATAGTTGCAATAATGTTGAAATTAATCTTATTTTAGACACATTTATATATTTGATAGCCGTATTTGTATTAATTTTTTATCTGACGAATGCTAACATGTGTCTCCATCGTAAAAAAATGTGAATATATTCATTTACAACCCTTTAATGCAAATGCATGTAGCTACTAGTATATTACTTTAAGATTTATCATTAAAGTTAATCATCATATGAAACCCAAAATTGTTTGGAACAACAATAACTTTTACAACATTAATATGTTAAACAATTATCATTTTTAAGAATAATCCTAGAAAAGATATTTTGAGATCTTTAAAGTTTATAAGAGTACCTTTTATTATTTATAAAACCAAATGATAAATATTTCTCTAGAAAAGGGATAAATCATATATGTCCTACTTAAATGGAAAATAGAGGTGGAAAGCCATGACGGCCTAATTGATAAATCCAATCTTGTAAGTGACAAAAGTAGTTAAATTTTCCACTCGTAGAATTTCTATAATTCAAGTAGAAATACAAAAAAGTATTTAGAAAACAAAGATACATTTTCTGCCATTAACGGAACTAGCAAGTAGGAAGTGGGGGAACCTTCCTCCACTTTTATCTTGTCTGACTGTTTTTGGTCATGTACATTTTATATTAGGAAATCAATTTTCATATTTTTATTTTCCTAAAATAAAAGAAATATATAGGCTTTCGTGTTAAAAATTGCTGATGACACTTGATGCTAGGCTATGGTATGCTTATGCATGTGAGCACATCAAAACATTATTTAAAGTGTTTTTTTTTAGGCAATTTAATATAATAAAAACGTACATGTGCAGATTTATATATATAAAATATTTGTAATATCGTCGATGAAAGTAGTATATATACTTCTTTAATACAACTAACAACTATTTATAATGAGGTCACCGCTGATTTCATTCTCAACCAACGTCCGAATACTCTCAACTACCAGAAGACTTTAGCACTAAAATTTACATAAAAATCAACGCGCATTCATATTTAATTGATCGAAGTGCAGTGCACGACCCATAGCTTGACAAACTAGATGACAAGGAGAAAGAGAGAGAGATGAAGCATACCCCAACCAACCAAACGAACAAAAAATAAAATAAGAAGGCTAATTGTATTGATTATATAATTCAGGATCACGTTAATTATTTCATAAATAATTAGGGCTTATATTGGAATTTAGAAAAAGAAAAACTTGATACAAATAGCTACGGATGAACATATGGCATTTACCTGTCCCATTTTGAGAAAATAAGTCATTAATGCTTATATTGAAAATTTAAATGACATGTGAAATATAAATATTAGTCCTCTTCAATATATATTTTATCATCTGTCTCATTTATTTTTCATTTGATAAGTATCATATTTTTTATTGTTTCTATTAAATAAATTAAAACTTTTAAAGACACGTAACGATCCTAAAAAAAAAAGAGAATATATATTAAGGTAGATTAAGTTATTCCTAAAATAACCAAGAGAGCATCAACTACCACCACAAAATACCCGATTTAAAATTTAACTGCACAATACAATACATTGAAACCTACGGTTTAACTAGAGCCTCAAACGGTTGATTTCAGATTAATATTCCCTCCTTACTTCGTATACTTGATTCTCATAATTAATTACAACAGCCTGCTAAAATGGCCTTACAAAAGGATATTACCGAAAAAGTATACAAATATTTATCAATTAATCATAAATATGTGTTTGATAAATACTTAAAATTCAACAATTATTGAATATTTTGAGTTGCTTAGTCACTTAATTAGGAAAGTATTCAAATTCGAGTTCGATAACAATGAATAACTATTGATAATTACTCAATTCGATAAATTTTAACTCGATACAATTAAGTAAATGAACAGTTTAATTTTACTCTAGATTTGGATCTAGCTATAACTTAATAGTAGTGGATTTAAGTTTGAACGATCAACCAAAAACTAGAAAGAATTAGGTAACATTGAGAAAAAGTTAATCAAATTTACACAATAAATGATATAATTATCTGATACCTAGACCAAGCACTAATCAAATCAAACAAAAAGTTTTAGAACACTAATTAACACCAGCCAAGGCAATCCCTTTTTATCGTAAGACTTCATTTTCCAAGAATAAAAAAGAGAAACCTATACATAGTATAAAACTATGTTGTAGGATATGATTTTCCACTATATAGATATATAGGTATGGTAATGTTCCATATTTTACTTTTAAATTGGTTGTGTGACCTTAATTATCTTTGATGTAATCATAGTCTATAATTTGACAATATTAATTGCGTTAAGACTGAATTTCATGTAATGAGAATCATAGAAAGGGATTAATAATTATCTATACAATCATCGGTGTGAAGTGTGTGATAATAATAGGAAGAGATAATTATTGGTCGGTCTATTGTGAAATTTAAAATTCTTTAAAATTTTATTTTCTACAAATGTATTTTTTACAAGTGTATTTTTGTATATATAGTAACTTATAAATAGTAACTTATAAAATACATTAAAAACATACTAAAAAATAATAACTTGAAAAAAATAACTTATAAATAAATAGTAACATACGGAAAAAAAAATACATTTATGCTGAATTATTTTAAAACCCGTGAATTTTAAACTTTGCATACTACCCACCCAAGATTTACCTAATAGAAAATCGTCAACTGTTGGTCTTCGCTCAATGGCCCATCGGCCATGGCGCGTGTCTTTCAGCTACGTTAGGTGGAGGCATACAACTGAAATAATATTTCGAATCAACATCTTACTTATATTTTGATATTAATTCCTTCACTTATGAATATATATGACCGGGTGTTGTTTATCATAGAGAGAGAGAGAGAGGGAGGACAAGTGTTATTTCGTATAATCGAATAATGTAAGAAAATAACTAATTTTCTTTTAAATGTTAGAGATTCAGATTTAAAGTTTTTCTTAAAAGATGTTTAGATCACAATTTCGTCCTTGTCCCTTGTTTATAATTCCCAAACAAAGCTCTAGAATAATAAAAAAATATTTTGTTTAAATTTTTATATAGTTTAGATTATTGCAAAATCAAATGAACTAGATTTATTTCAAATTTCAATTATAAAATTTTATATAAAATAAGTAGACATGTTTGAAAGATTTAAATACCACTTTTTTAAGCTAAACGTAACATTAGATCTCATTGTAGAACTCATGTTTCCTTATCAAAAGATCAAGATTTAAATCCTTTCGTCTTGTAATAGATGATAAGAATTTTTTAATGGTATCGAGAAAAAAAATTACGATTTCTTTTTCTAGAATGGAGGTAATAATATACTCCACTCTAAGTTGCATCAATTGAGAGGAGATTAGAAAAGTTGAACATTTATTGGAATCTTCGACCATTGCCAAACAAAATTCAAAATCAAGAGGGACCCCGGAAGACTTCGCGGTTATGGTGGTGGACGCCGACCCATCACATTAAGCGTACGTTGTGGCCTATAATTTTAGACGACCGAGACTTACAACGACGACTTACACACTTAACCCTTTGTCTTGAAGTTTAAATTTAGAGGAGAAAAAAAGAAAAAAATATAAGAGATTTTTTTTGAAGGATCATTAGGTTGTTTTTGAATTGCTTTTTAAAAAAAGTATACCAATTTATATACCTAAAGTTTATATACCTAACTTAGGCAAATATTCAGATTCACCAATAACTTAGGCAGCGTTACACATCCATTAAATTTATATGCCTAAAGTTTACTAGTCACCAATTTTATTCCCAAATTTCTCATCTCTCTTATCGCTCCAATCTTTTTACTATTTTCTAAACCAGAGAGTTTCACTTGGTGCAAGCAAGATACTCCGTGGCTGGACTGGTTGAATAGCTGAGAAATTAAATGGCTAGAAAGGGGTAGGTAATTTTTAGGTTAATGACTGTATATTAATTAAGATTTTGTTGACTGACTACTATCTTTCTATAGGAAATGATTAATTACTTTGTGGTTCAATGCATGTGCTAGCTATAGTCAAAAGGAACCTTGAGAGTTGAGATGAGGGCATTTCTTTTTTATTTGGCAGTGTCGAGATGAGGGCTTTTAAGTTCTAACCTATGGGTGTTGTTGTCGGTATATTATAGTGCTAAGTATGGTATTGTTCCACAGACCAGTATTAAATGTTAAGGTGACTAGCTAATTCTTTTTATCTCTAATGTAATAATCATATATATTCTACTTAATGGCATAGGTATGATGAAGTTTAGCTCTAGAACTTTGAATATACTTTAAAAAAGCATGTAGGTGTACAAGTTATGTTAATTTAAGACTTTGAAATTCGAGCAATTATGGATTACCTCCATTCCCCTTTTCTAAATAAAAGAGACGAACAATAGTTAGTTGAGTTTATAAAATTTAAATTATTTTATTTAAATAATTTGAATTTAATTTTATGAACAATTGATAAGACATTTATATATATTATTATAAATCTTCTTTGAGACTTTGTGACGTGTCATAATTTTGGATTACAAAAGTTTTCTTCACATAAACTGTCATTTAACAACAAAAAAAAAACAAAAATATTCAAGCTCTGGTATAGAAAATATATCAAGTTCATATAAAACTTATGCCTTAATAAATCTCAATATGCAAAAATAATAAATAAATAAAGTCAGAAACAGACCGAAAGAAGAAGGGAAAAGAAAAAAGAAAAAAAAACGACTTTTTAACTTACATAGAGTCACGTGCATCACTCGTATTCAGAGAGCCTTCATATCATCACTTAAAATTTACATAATGGAGTATTTGATATTTTTCTTCCTTGAAGGCTTAAAATTTATAATAATTATTATAATATACGAAGGTTGTGTACAGATTCATGTTAGGGTTTCGTCGACGATAAATTAGTATTGGTGTCACGTGATGATCTGTTAACTAATTATTCCTTCCGTCACGTATAAAATTTTCATTTATCTTAGTATTGTTTTTGAAATTTTATTTTATTTGTCGTATAAATTTGTAAAAATATAAAATATAAAAATTTATATTTAAAAGTAATTTTCATACATTGTATAATATTTTACTTCAAAATTGTTATATTATAACAAGTGTGAGTTTAATTTCAAATTATTAATTTTACACATATTTTTTGTGGAGTAAAATGCATCCTTAGTTCTAAAGAGAAGAAATGTTTATTAATAAGGAGACATGATACATGCCATTAACACGACACAATTTTGTTTGAATACATGTCATTGTTAATTATATGCTTTAGAGTTACGTTGACATTAAACGGGACTTATATATATATATATATATATATATATATATATATATATATATATAT
>CM025780.1:40069894-40089184 GCA_014636745.2 Centella asiatica | reverse complement strand
TATATATATATATATATATATATATATATATATATATATATATATATATTATTTTAAAAATCCTTTTTCCCCTTTTTGTCAACACAAACACGTATAGAGGCATATAAAAGAAAATTTACATCATTTAACTCAGTCAAATACAATTAAATACAACTATCTACAGTAATAACGGAGTTGTGGGAATTGTTGGGTAAATAATGGATATATGCAATATTCATTAATACTTAGTTTCGTTTGTGCTTTATGTTTGTTGACATATAATCACCTACAATGCGAAATGTATAATCACCCTTCGCCCAAAATATACAATCAATTTTGTGTTTACAATACTTGTACCATTAATACCGAAACAAGAAAAAAAAAATCAATTTTACACTGTTTTTAGAAATTAACTTGCCCTTTGTAATATTGTATGATTACAGATAAGGAAAAATCACAAGGCAACACTTTTGGTATTGCAGAAAACTCTTGAGAATTGTAAGAATGTGCTAAAAAAACATAAAACAAATTAATAAAAGAAAATTGAAAGTGTCTATGCTAGTCGCGAGCTCCTCGCGAGAAAGTGTGCCAAACAAACATAAGAAACATTATGCCGTGCGAAGGAGGACTAAGCAGTACCCTCCATATTTTTACCCTCTATTATTCTTCATACTTGTAATCCCAATCATCGATCAACTCTTTAATTTTAATTATTAGTTTAAAAAATAAATTCAATCTAAAGTTGATTAATAGTTGAGATTACAAGTATGGAGGAAATTAATACAGAGGAGAGCATGATCTTGCGAGTGGATGAAATCTTGATACATGTATTCATTTTGTTCGATCTGTAAATGATGTTTATGACCTAATTTATTTCAACTTAAATTTTAAATTTTCATAGCATTAATTATACTATTAAAATCTAAAATTTTGAAATTTTAAACTAAAATAGATAGGGTCTATGTAAACTCAATGCAAGCGATGCTTAAAAATATGCTGTGCGTGCAACAATTAATTTTCATCGAACCACATGCTATTAAATTTAGCACAGTTTAGAATATTAATCAAGATAAAATCTTTGATCTAGTGGTAAATTAGGTGCTCGTTATTTTCCATGGATGGAAAGAGTTTGAATCTTATAACTATATATATCAAAACAGACTTATCCAACAAAATAAGTTGGTGAAATAAATCATAGTTGTTTATTATCATGATTCATGAATCTAAGGTACATTTCATGATGATCTTTAAAAAGTTTGTGATAGGCATAAGCCATCAAAATTAAAATATATATTGAACGAGAAATTAGCTTTAATATATGGGTAATGAACGAACATGCATGGGATTTCTTGCAGTAAGGACTTTACGATCCTCAAATATTACTTGCAAAAATAAATTAATTACAAATCTTAAAATAAAAGCTTGAACATTCCAGTAGCAATTACCTACTGCAGTGTTCGATATTCATAATATATATCAAATCTAGACAACAGTCTCACACGTTAATTTATTGTCAAGAGAGTACTCAATTATCCTCGTACACGAAGGAAACGTGTGTGCCCAGATGACTAGTATATACATATCTCACATACGGCGGGCGCACATGGTGGCGGCAGTGCATCCGCGGTTGTAGACGTTGGCTCTGCCGGGGGTTCTGCAGTTGTAGTAGGAGGCGCCACGTTGGTTGCATGGTACCTTGTCTCCTCTAAGGGCACTATAACTCAAATAATTGGAATGTTGGCTCGCCAAAAACCTCCTACTGGCCTCAGAATCCAACATCATTTCTTCCATCTCGTTTATGCAATCCCCTACTTTACCATTGCATGATGGAGGCACACTGTTCAAATGCGATGACGACGACTCAACCACCGTGGCTGTAACCATGATGGCCGCAAGGAGGAACATGATCTTATAAGCTAAGGGTGATCCCATTTATGTCGATCAAGAAATTGTTCTTTTTATGTATGTGTGTGTTTGTTTTTTTTTCTCTTTGGTTTCTTATTAGGGAGCAAGGGAACTTGTGGGTATGTACGGAAAGAATGAGAGTAGATGGGGAGTTATTTATATAAGTACGTTGTAAGATTTAATTTTTTTGATTTTTTTTTTTAAAAATTTCTTTTTGGTGGTTGCCCAAGTCTCTAGTCTTTTAAAGGCAGGGAGGGAAGATAGGGACGTAAAAAATTGCTGGTGGTGGGGAGGTTAGAAATGGAGTGGTAATTTATTGAAGTGATTTGGAGGATTACGAATTTATACGACTTTTGTAATTGATTCAGTATAGCCGTTTATGAGTCCAAATCATACTACCATTATGTTATGTATATATACGACAATGTGCTATTAATAAACAGCTAACACCAGAAAACAATGTTATTTTTTGCACATAATATTATCAATCAAATTGCATAATATATATTGTAATTTCTTACGAAACTACTATGATAATAGTGATTACATCCGCATAATATATTTGTAAACTTTTCACTGCATGAACTCTTAAACTAGTAATTGGGAAAAATGGGAAAGGAAAAACAAATCATCCAATGGAATAAAACTTACATAAATACCTATCTTTTGTTTGATTAAACTCTATTCAATTTCAATCTAATTTACATTTATTTAATTTGATCTATGCCGATAGAAGGATTATAATTGTACAGGTTCAAGCTGTAAACTAGTTAATTTCAAATACTAGTCAATATATCATTATTTAATTTAAAAATTCAAAACAAATTTATAAAGAATTTTTGAACGGTGACAATTCCCAATATCCTATACTACATATACGAATTCAAAAGAAATTAATCATGAGATCAGTCTACAGTGCCCTTTGTAGTTTAGTAGTATACAAGTATATAACAGTGTATATAACATACTAACATAACATAGTGCCTAATAATACTAATACCAATATCCGGCTCCATTAAGAAATGTGTACTCTCTAACCGCCTATTTTCTTCATTTACATGACTCGCACTTGCGCCCAATTAAAGTAAATTTAATTATTTAGCCCGACAAATTTTTGCAGATGCTAATTAAATGCAGGCATGTAATCATGACTGCTCAATCCCCCCTTGGCAGTGAGAAATGGGCATAAGCTATAGTTTCTATCTATTGCTATTTGTAAATAAGTAGCAGCTCTCTTGAAACAAGGAGTGCTCGCTGAAAGTAGGTGACAACATAGACTCCTCAATAATCATGAATAGTAAAAGATTAAAATGCGCGTAAATCAGATTTACAAGCTTGTAAATGGATATAGAAAGAAGATTGCTCTATGAAAGAAAAGTTCAACGGCAATAACAATCAGCAACCACCAAATGGTGCTTTATCAGTTCCCTGCTAAACTGTACTAAGATCAATAATAATGAGCCTACAGCTAATATAAGTTAAAAGGAAAATATACTTATTAGATTCTGGCGAGGACTGCTGGCTCATGGATCACTAGATGCTCTTGATAATAACTGATGCAGGCTATGCAGCTACCTGCCAACTGTCCTGCACGTTTGATTACATATAGATTAAATACAATGTCACTCAGATCAGTTTACCTAAAAACACAACCAAGCCCAAATCCATGTGCCCCCACCCCACGCACCCAACACCCAACAATGGAAAACAAAGCAACAAACGGAAACAAACAATGAAAAGAAGAGGAACTGTGTTTGAATATGAACCAGCAGCACCTATGACTTATCCATTTATCTTGGTAGAACGACCAAATTCAATGAGCTCTACTTCAAGTGATATAAAAATGCTGGTAGTGAAGTGCAGAAAACGGTTCTCTGGGGTGAATTCAGAAACTCATAAATCGTATTCACACAGACCATAAGATTACGAAAAAATGCAAAAAACACCATTTGTGGCTTTATCTTTCTTTTGATCAAAGAAATTGTAAATCTACATGAACACAACTTCAATGTATCAACGTCAAATCTTAGTTTTTAATATTAAATGAATATAAGCACTCACCAAGTAACAATATAAAGCAGGATGCGTATCTCATTTGTTCACTTGTACTCAAATGATGGTGGGTTTGGAACATCAAAACTCTCTAGAACTTCTGTCTTGCTTCCACTCCCCAAGCCATCGATATTTACTGGAGCCTGACCAGGAAGTTGTCCCATTGGAACTCCAGGCACACCAGCCATGTTAGGTAAAGGTTCTTCCATAGAAGGAAAATTTTGTGGTGCACTCAGGAGCTTATTCAACATGATTCCAGCTCCTTCGATCAACGCAAGTAACACTCCACCAAAAACAGCTGACCTTGAGGCAGCAGCAAATCCCTGACGCATCTGCAAAAATCCCCCAGTAGCTGCACCAGCAATAATTGAATTCCATGGATCCTCCTTCTGTCGGACATAGACCATTGTGCAATCAAAGGTGGAGAACAGACCACCCCAGACAGCGAAACTACCAACAACCCGGGGAGCATTCATACGTACGGCTTGAGAGCCGCCAATAAAGCGCTCACCTTTGGGAGAGTTATAGATCCCTTTCAAGAAGTGAAAAGCTGCACCTCCAACAGCTCCCATACCAAATGCTCCACCAATGTCATCAAGTATACGATCAGGACAAGGTTCACGAGAGGTCTCTGGTGTGCCCATGAGTCACTGAACAATAAAAAAAGATGGAGAAGATGTTAGATGAGAATTTTCGTCAGATTTACGGTTCTGCATCTTAAAAGGATTGCTGATGTGGCTATTGTCTCAACAATCATTCTTTAGTTATAAATTTCGTCAATTATAGCCTCACAGGCAGCTGAGCTTTCACTCCCTGCAATAATATCAAGAAGAGAGTATCTGCATCTCTCAAACTAAGTACTTTCTCTAATGCACTTATTTCAACTTTATTGTTACTGAAACTTACCATGTAGATGGCGCAATTGGTTATCATCTGCTACGAAAATTGGTAGGCTAAGATGACCCCTGAAATTGTAAGTTACATAGCCAACCAACTTGTGAATAAATGATAGTGTTTTAAAAAGCTCTAGGCAGAGATAGGTGTAAGATGGAAGGCATACGCCACTTTCTGGACAACCTTAGGTAATAATCTTTATATTGTCTTTTATGTTCTGTTAGGTAATAATTATGCCTTCTTTAAGATGTCTCAAGCCATTAACATGGCTAACTTTAGGTAGATGAGAAGGTAGAAAATTGTTGACTTTGGTAATTGATGGACTACATTGAAACTGGGTCGCAACTAAGCGATAGATATGTCATTAAGCTACTCCAAGAAATATAATTCAATTTAACAAATTGGTGTTTTTGAAATACGAATTTAAAAATTCTATGCGAATTTACTTGATTTCAATTGACGCCAAAGTCAATACAGAAAACTTCTTACAGAAACATATCATTTGTACAAGTAATAGAGTTGCCATTTTGAGATGGAATTAATTCACATCACAGTGCGTCCTGTAATTTCTGCACCATAAACAAAGTTGGACGTAGGGTAGAGATTAAAAGAGAGAATTTTATGTGCTGCGAAGACCCATATTACAGAAAGTAAAACCTAAATTTCAAATTATCTCACATTCATTCGCCCAACTTGCTTTAGCTTAAATTTAAAAATTATATATTCAGACAATATAATTTACGACACAAGAATTTCAAATATGTAAAATTTAAGCGGAAACAAACAAAAACCTCTACAATTTAAGCCAAAAAAGGGGAACGGGGTCATTGGCTTTTATGTAAACTGATTAGGAACACAAAATACAGTAGTTCTCTTTACCAGATTTTACATAAAATCGAAGAAGCAAAACGAAGCTGATCTTTCAGGACAATATATACAAAGCAGTAAAATTAGATTCCCAAATCTCGAAATATAAACTACAAACATAAAACATAGAGTGAGACGAAATTTTTACAAATTCTATATGGATAGTTTGTGAGAGAAAAGCAAACATGAGCTACACTAAACAATCATACAACTGTATCATCCAAGTAATTGAAGGGAGACATGAGAAAAGAATGAAAAAGCTAGGTCGGAACTCGATGAGAGTGAGGGAACGTACCCAACCCAACTGTACAAACACAATCTGGAGCGAGTCGGTGAGGGATTTCGAGAAAGGAGAGACGAGCGACGAGAGAAATATAGGGAAGTTTAGAATGAAATATAGTAATTTGTTGGCAAATATTGGAATTTGTGACTTAAAACGTTTTTTCTTCTTCTCATTTATATCTTTTGTGTGCTGTTTTGAATTTTTTTTGAATTTTATTTTTTCTTTTCTTCTTTTGAGTATATATATGTATATATTTTGTTCCACATATTATCCTTGTTACGGAGTATTATATTGCAACTTTTTTATTATATTGTTAAACAAAATTGTTTCACATTTATTATTTTGCAAAATCTAAACTTCAATTTCAAAAATATAGATAGAATTTTTTAGTATGGAGGAGTGATAATCGTAATCGTTATGTCGTAGTCATCTATCACATATGTCGTAGTCATAATCGTTATACATTATAAATCATTTAACTCAGTTTACGTTAATTGGGGTATCCATTTAAATAGGTTAATAATGTCTTGCCGATGTTAATGTAGGAATGTATTGCATATAATAATAACATGAATAATTTTGTAACTCATATTTCCCAACCTCTAGTGAGTCATTTGTCGAGAAGTGACGGCAAACGAAAAATAATTTTAGTGCTAAATATGATTGTATAGAGTATGTAATATATTTACATATTTTAGCGAATATCTATGTGTGTGTGTGTAGGAACCAATTTGGATTACTAAACTAATTGAATATTTTGGATGACTAATCTAATTGAATATTTTGGATGTTACTTTTTAACAGGCTTTTTTGAGTCAAAATATTCATGTTGTTCTTATATTTACGTTCATAGTGTTACTATTTATATCAAATATTACTATTATCGTGTTATTATTTATATTACATGTTATTATTCTCGTATTACTGTTTTTTTAATGTGTTACTATTCAAGAGACCGAAATTCAGATAATTGAAAATATGTTTAAACGTACTGTGTACAAAGAAAAAAACGAAGAAGAATAAGATTCAAATATTAACACTAATAATAACTTTGCTCATCATTGTATTTTAAACAGTAAAAAAAAGGACAGCAAATGAGGATGTTAATTTTGAAGCTGTAAACTAAGCTCATTTTAGTAAATTATATAACATGCATATAATGTACACACACATATATATTGAGAGGGAGAGAATGTAAGCTATATTATACTACGTATTATATATAGTAAAGTTATAAGCGCACCCAATTTTATACTCCTTCTATTTAAAAATTAGAAAATTAGAGATATATTTTTTTTAATATAACACTATTTACAAATTTTGAGATTATAAATTTATAAAAGTATTAAATATAAAATTTTGTATTTAAAAGTATTTTTCATATACTTTATTATATTTTACTTCAAAATTTTTAAAAGAAAAAATTTTATTCTAATTTTAAATTATAAGATTTCACAAACTATTTTGTATGAACAAAAATATATTTCTAATTTTAGAACGAATATAATGAGTATAGCCTACATTGATAAATCTATGACCACTAACAAGCAATTCTTTCTTTCTTTTTCTTTTTTGTTTTTAGCAGTTAGTTCCTGTTTTCATATATATATATATATATATGTATATATATATATATATATATATATATATATGTAGCAAATAAATTGAAAGACTAGCTAGCTAGTACATATGAACTTGCACAACATTAAGACGGTTTCTATTCATACCATGAATCTAGTGGATTGAACATGTTGAAGAATAAGAAACCAACAAAAAGTAGCCATAATTCTTTAAATGCTTATATTGTAAGATTTTGGTGAATAGATCGAGTCGTCTTTGGCCCGACTTCCTTCATTATTTTGCATGTATAAAATGCAATTGTATTATTTGATAACAACTTGTTGGAGTCAGGTTACTTGTCTGCAGCTACCTGAAAATTAATTGTTATTGCAACATATATGTAAGCTAGCAAGTATTATTTTTTTTGTCACAATATTCCATACACCATACACACCCAAATACACATATATATACAGAACACATAAATTATATATACACACATATATATATACGTGTATACGGGAGAGAGCGAGAAAGACCTGAAAATAAGTTTCAAGCTTCCTCCTTAAAGTTGCGTGCTCTTGTTTCACTTGTTGAAATGTCCTAATGCATCTGCAGGTACATTAATAAGCCAGAATATTAATACACGTACATACACAAGTCACGAATACCGCATGTGATCTCTATTTACATTTTCTGAAAAATTAGTAGATTACTCATTTTGTTCTAAAATTATAAATATATTTTAGTTAACATAAAATAGTTTAACAAGATTCTATATTTCAAAATTGAAGTGAAGTCTTTGGATTAATTTTTAATAGCTCTGAAGTAAAGTATATATTATGAAGTGCACGAAAATTTAAATGCTCTTAAATATAAAGTTTTATAATTCTATACTTTTATGAATTCATATCACACAGATAAAATAATAAAATTTGTAAATGTAACTGTAATTTTAGAACGAAAAGAGATTAGTATAAAAGGGTTATTAAATAATGCTGTCTAGTTTAATGTATAATGCTCCGCAGTAAAATAAATACTACAGTACAATGATTTTATGTTTATACATATATATAGTGTCTGCGTGCAATTTCTCAGCTATAATATGTAGTTAAATATATCAGCTATATCATATAGAGTAGATTAAAACTGCTGTAACTAATAGCTAGTTCATGTATTAATGTAACGTAGAAGGATTCATACTCATAGCATATAAAGATTATAATAACTAATGAAGAAGTACACACACACACACACATATATATATCACAATGCTTAATTTATATGGAGTATAAATATTTATATAAATAAGGATTAGGGTCTTGTGAAGATGCATTTTTTTAATGAATGAAAGTGGCTTTTTTCCCTTGTCGCCAAAGAGTATATACAAATATAATATACAAGCCAGATCAATTAATTAAGTAGCTAGGTTTCTTTCTTCTTTTTTTTTAAGAGAAAGGCCAAAGATCGATTTGAAACTTAAAAATGACACAATCCTTGGTTGCATTAAATTAATTTCTACAGCACCTCTATATGTGTAGAGAAAATAATTAATACACCGTAATGCTTAATTAGTTAGTTACCCTTGGGCAATCCGAGCCTTGCAGTATTCTTGAAACTCTGTGCATTCTTTCTTTACCTTTTTGGCGCCAATGCTGCATATATTACATGTTTTACATACATAGATATATATATATAAGTAGACATATATAATTCCATAGATGTCAGAGAGAGAGAGAGAGAGAGTGTGCGTACGTGTGTGCGTTTTGTATAGATATAGAAATTAGAATAACCTTGAGCTGCTACCCTTGAATTGGTGCATGTAGTGATCCAGCTTACAAAAATCAAGAGGATTATTGTCTCTGCAGGCATATGTAAAATTAACATGTATATTATGTAACATAAGAACTGAGCTATATATCGATCAGTGAGGTACAATATAATTCATGTTGAATATATATTATTATGATAATATATATCATGATTTGCATATATAATAATCATTTATTTGTAATATTTTCAAGGAGGAGATTGAGAGTAACAATAAGTAAATAAAAAAAATATACTATATGTAGCTGTTGCTAGTATATAGAAATATGTATCTACTTACAGTGCGAGTTGTATGTTTCGGATCAATCTGGCAGAATCACTGTAAAATAATGTTACTACTTCCTCCACAAAGTTAGGGTTTGCCTCGTCTTGCAATTCCTCTAGTTGAATGAATTGTTCGTCAAGATATCCCTATAAAATGAATGAATTATTTTCATTTTTGTCAACAACCAAAAAAAAAAAAAAAAAATTCCATCGGTTCGATCGTTATGTATCTATGTTTCCATATAGCTCTCTCTAGCCACAACTTAACAGAAGATGAAGAAAAACAAAAGACTGTAAATGATCGAGTGTGTGTGTGTGTGTGTGTGTATATATATATATATATATATATAATAAAAATAATAATAAAAAAAATTAGAACCTGATCAAAGAGCGACCTCCTCATAATGTCGGCGCTCGGTCGTTGCAATTGAGTACTGGCCATCCTTTCAATATATAAATTAAGTGTAAGAAAAGAAAGAAATGAAACAATTGAATATGTTGAATGGGAGGGAATGCTAGTTTCTTATATATTGGTTCTTCTGAATATATATACAATAAAGCTATATATGTAAAGCCCGGTATTTATAAGAAATTTTTAAAAAAAATCTCTTTTTGATAATTATGGAATTATTATATAGAGAGAGAAAATAGAAGGGCAGGAAAATATCAAGAATTAATACGTGTGTTTTGGAAACAATAGATTGATGCGAAATAGATATGGTTGCTTAGTTGGGGAGCCTTTGCATGTGCTGTTTTCACGTACAGCAGGTTCTTTACTTTTGTCTTTTTCCTTTTGGCCGGACTTATATATATATATATATATATATATATATATATATATATATATATATGGGAACAAGAATATAATGTATGTCTTAGCACTTGGCTAAAATGACGTAGTTTTAATTATGTATCATATTTTTTTGTAATTATAGTATTTATTAAAATAAGAAATAAAAATTTTATGAATGACTATTGAATCCTAAATTACATTGTTTTTATTAGTGCATTAGTCGTTTTAATTAGTAACCTTAGGCAAGCTTGCTTTTATTAGTGGCTTTAGGCGTTTTAATTATGATTTTAGGCAAGTTTGATTAAGACATGCTTTATATTCCTGTTTTCCATATATATATATATAGGATTCAATAGTCCTTCATAGAGTTTTTATTTTTATTTTAAAAAATATTATAATTAAAAGAAAATATGATACAAAATTAAAACTACATCGTTTTATTAAGTATCCTTAGGTAAGCTTACCTAAGTCATGCCTTAGATTCTCCTTATCATATATATATATATATATATATATATATATATATATATATATATATATTAATAATTGTAAAATAAATTAAAGTGTTTTTCCACATTCCACGTGTTTGATACATATATTATATTTGAAGTTTATTGTTTGATATTCCATAAATTTATTACATATTTGTTTGTTTTAATTATATTTCTAAGAGAATTGAGAAGCTTTAGCCGCTAAAACCACTCATGATTGCCTAACCTGGCAGACGGAAATAGAAATAAATGTAAATATAACATTTTATTTTTCTTAAAAGGAGTAATAGGAAAAATAACATGCCAATATTAATATATATACGTGTATGCGCATGTATGCATGTATGATGGGTTGTTTGCTTTTTCTTTCGTAATTAGTTTTTAGATTGTGAATGAATCATTACACAAAACTGCAGAGGAGTTGCGTTCAACCACTTGGGCATGTGCCATGCAAACTTTGCCTCGCAAGAACGCGTGCTTCTTGTTCTTGTCCGTGGCCTGTTGGGCTGTTTATTTTAGAGAAATGAGAGACTTTGATCATATCAAGTTTTACGGTTATATTCAAGTATAGAAGGTTAATATTGTTATTTGACATCTTTTAGTGTATATTTTGATATTGGATACTTTACACACAGGATCCTAAAATTATTAAATAAGAAGGGTTATCATTATTTGACATTTTTAGAGTAAATTTGTTATATTATTTCCTCTACTCCATACGTGTAGGTATTTCTTTTGTAAATATTAAAGTTGCATATTTCACAAAAAAAAAAAATTATCTATCCCACAAATAGTAGGACTTTTTCATGAAATGTGTAATAAATATAAAAGTACCGATAAGATAAAAAAAAAATTACAATAACAATTTTGTGAAAATCATAGCATATTTGATAATAAAAAATATTAATGTACAAGCATTACTCTTTGTGGAATGAAATTTATATTTAAATGTAATTTCTTTTATTGAATGTACTAATTATATTAATTTATGTACCTTTATTCTGTAACATAAGGAGTAGTTTTTAAAAAAAAAAAAAAATCTTAGTCAACAATCGTGTATATGAACCACATTGAGGCTAACCATATAAAACTCTCAGTAACCTTTCATTTTAAAGCGTGATTAACTTTTTTTTAAATTAAAGAACGGCATATTAAACTTTAAAATTAATATAACATATGAAAACTTCAAATATAGATTATAGTGTGATAAAAGAATTTTTTTTATATAAATTATAAGAGTATAATAGTTGTATTAAATGAAATCAACTAAATTGACATTGATTTAGAGTTCAATATGTCGTCGTGTTATTTAAAAAATCAAAACATATCTCTAATTTTTAAAGCATATTCAAGAAAAATATTTTATATATATGCGCACCAAATTTTAGGTGATAAATTAGAAATGTAGCATATTAAAACATATCCAAAAAATATATATATTAGACTTCATGGCAAACGCAAATATGTGTTTAATGCATATAAAATTATACCAGGTGTGTAAGAATTGGGTAGCTTATATGAGAAATTGGACAGAAAATGGGAATGGGTAAGGGAGTTTTTAATATTTTTATTTTTTTTTAATTTTTTGTAACACAAATTCACCTAGGTCTATGAATCAAGAGCTCTAGATGATAAGCACCGAATTTTAGGCGATAAATTAGCAACGTCGCATATTAAATGTTCTTAGAAGCTAGATGATTACAAATTCGTCCTGGCAAACACTATTTTCATCACCTTTTTCTCATCTTGGCTAGTATTGTCCATTACAGAACCTGGCTAAGCTTTCGATTTAGGGTCACAAGTTAATTTACCACTTTTGTGTTATCACGTCTTGTGTTCGGTTCCAGAATCCAGAATCTGTTCCACCAAAAGAAGAGTCCCGTTTGTTAAAAAAAGCTGCAACAGAAAAATAATCTCATCTTTATTGATGATTGTGGTCAGTAGACACAAACGTCTTCAAATTAATATCTTGTGGGGTAATCACCATGTGATGCAACTATTATTGAACTGATAATTCATTGATTCTGAACGTAAAGATGAATCCTTGACAATCTTGCTTAAGAAATAGATGGAACTGACCATCTCTTTAAGCAAATCGACCAAACAGAATTGGACAATATAAACATCAAAATCTGTGACAAATATAAGTAAAAGGACATAATTTGACACCAACGTATATCCAAAGAATTAAGCAGTGTGGTTTCCTGAGAGAGGGAATACGTGTGGATCGGATGGGTATTAACATCCAGAAATCCATCGAGGTAGTATGGGTATTAAACATCCAGAAATCCATCAAGGTAGTAAAGTAAAATAAACAACATAAATTTTATTGTGTAAATGCACGAAGACAAACTTGAACTATACAAAAAAACATGAAAACCGAAGTGTATTGGAAAAGTTGTTTTTCTTCCGAGTGGAAAATCATCAAACAAGAGTAAAACATGAGGAAGAAAGCTGATAAGTTAGCCAAATAGGTAAAAGCATAGGAAGAAACCATCAATAATCATTGTTGTGCATCATCTTTAGGTTATCAGACTGGTCCTGATTGTGTCTCTCTGTCTATCCCTCAGCAATTCCAGCAAAGGGGAGAAAGGGACTACAGAGATGCTTACTTTATTCCTCTGCCACTTATAGACAGAGGGTTCGGAGGAGGTGGGATCGAGTCATTTTACAGAGCCGAATACCCTCACTGCCTCCCTTAGATGGTTGTTTAAGTTTGTGGTCACGCATCTTTTGTGAAAGGAAAAAAGCTGTTGATGGATGCGTGGAATGGGATCAGAATATTAGTCAAGTATATTTCCTTCCACTGGACATATAGATATTCTTCTGTTCCCATCACCCTCTCCTATGATGATAAGAAATCCACGGCGGACATGATAAACCCTGAAATCATTTCAGTTGTTGGGTTCACATCAAGATGAACTAAGAAGATACTGCCTGCCCTCCAAGTTCCTAGCAAGATAAAATTTACAGAGATATGGTTTTCTCCCCTCACTCTACATTGTAACATTGCCAAAGATTGTGCTTCATACCAAAGAAACAAAGCAAGCAGACAAGATAATGATTGAAATTCCTGAGAAGTCACCCATTTTCATCATTATGATAGATTATTGTACCTTCTATTTAATATTAGATTAACAAAAATTAAAATTAAAAAGACATCCACACATGAATCAATGACAACATATATAAATACATGCACCCGCATGCATATTATTGGGGTCAATATCATTCCAGTGAGAAATTTCACATAAGAGACTAAGATATGGATAAATAAAAATGCTATGACAAGTCGGTCTGAATGGGATTGAATCTCCTAGGGAACAATACTAGCCTATTTTCACTAACAAATAATGGAGACCATGCTGTCAACCAAAAGATCATGGGAAAAAAAATTAAATATATATAAATTTTGCACCAACTGCAAGGGAGACATATCTGTAATTCCATAAGAAGATGAGGACCTCATCTTTAAATTACTTTTTCCCCAATCAAGAATGTGCTCCTTGATATAAAGATCAGAATCTTGTGGGTAATGACAATCTGTCCAAAAGTTCTTTTAAATGTAGCTTTCTTACTGACCTCCTAAAACAGAATCTTTATGCGGCATCGATTCTCTTCATCTTTGCAAAAATCCCATTGCCTGATAGACATTATTGAGAGTAGCATCTGCTATATCTGCGGCTTTCTTGGCACCCTCAGCCAAAACTCGATCCAAATACACTGTATCGGATATGATTTCCTCGTAGCGAACCTAAAATGTTAAATATCCAATTGGGGATATGAGAACCATGACAACTGGTAACCCATGGATATCAGTACTGAGATACATAGTTTCTTCCTAATAAATTTTATATAACTTGTATTTGCATAAAACAAACAAGTATGAGGTTTAAAAGAAAAATCACAAAAATAATAATCTCTAACATTAATTCAGCAATTTAACTCCAAGCTGACAAATCACCCAAAGCCACTTAGCAGTTATATGGTATCTCCTACTATAGGCACGGCTAACTAGTTCTTCTGATAAGTACTAGCTAGCTAAAAGGATTAAATTGTAAATATTGTATGTTATTGTTTAGAGATGAATAGTTATATTAGATAAGCATATTCAAGTCCAGTATTATTAGAATCATCATATAGTGCTAGGTGTTTGTGTGGATTTTATTTCCTTATTTGATAAGATTAATTAGGATATTACTTAGCCTCCAAGGATTAGAGTTTCTCTTACTCCTCTAGTCCTATATAAAGAGATGTAATTGTAATTTTCATTGTTTGGTACAGAATTATGAAATAATATTGAATGAAAGCTGTGTGCTTTGTGGATTTTGTCTGTAATTATCCTTCTCTTACCTTGTTCTTTCTCTTATCTGTCCTACATCAAGAAGAATTGAGAAATTGAGAAGCATTGCAGCCTTGAAACCTTTAGAACTTTTTTTTAAATGATTTTTTCTCCTAATGTTCCCGAGTTTAGAAGAATAAAAAGTAATCACTTTATCATGCCCTCTATATCACCAACCTCGGTATACTACACTGTAACGTTACCATCTTATTTTGGGTAGGAGATACAGGGTAGTGAGTAGGGAGGTACTACATTTTGCTACAAGTAATCAGTATACACATCTCTCTCTCTCTCTCTGTGTGTGTTTGTGTGTAAAATATCACTATAAATATCAAGAAAAGAAAAAAAATCAAAAATATAATTAAATAGCAGAGTAACAAAAATATCATGTATCACATAACCGTCACTGAAGGCATAAGACACAGTGCTGAAACCTGGATCGGATCTAGATGAGCAATTACAGCATCAGTAAGAATCACTTTGAATGTTCCCCAGTTCATATCCTGGCATTCTCGTGCAACTTCCTGCAGTATATACTTGTTCAGTTGGAGCATAAAATTACTGCCTAGAGACATTAAATTTAAATAATGTACAATGTATCAACCAAAGTTAGACGCTCAAATACAATGATTAGCATAAAACAGGTCAAACCAGATTTGTCATGAAAGTTGGGCGGCTAAAGATGAGAGGTCCAACCTAGGTGTGAGCAGTCCAATCACATAAATAATGTCAATACATCATTTTTTGGACACATTGGCTACAAAAATTTGAGTAAAATTGCTTCAGTTGTACACAGTAATTAATTATATAAGCATAAACACAATAACCTTCTGCATGCAAAGATTATACATCATCAATCCAAAAGGGTTAACCGACTTAACAGCAATCAGAAAGCCCACACATGCCAGTGACATTATTGAATACAGACTATAGTTCCAAAGAGATCCATCTATGGTATTTCACATGCTCCTGGTGTTCTCTTTTCTCAGAACCTGCACAGATTTACCAGTTACCACCAAAGGGTTTCTAGATCCATTTGATGTTACGTCAAGCCAAACCGATCCACAGGGCCAAAGAAAGGAGGCAGGGGGCAGGAAAACTGCTAAAAATTGGTAAAAAGTAATAGCATGTTTACGGACTTGTTCAGTGAATGTTTCTATTTCTATTATTTCGATTCCTGTCGCTACCAAATAGAATTTTTTGTACTGTACTACTGTGTTAATTTTAAAATTTTATGGAAACGTCAAAACAAACTGAACTATGAAAGGAGAAGGGACCAAGAGAACAAAAGGAGAGAGTATGAGAGAATGAGAGAATGAGATTCAGAACAGCATATTGAAATGTTTTGTGTTATCAGTGGAATCATGCACACCAATGAACTAGGTTCATGGTAAACACAAATTACGACATAAGAGCATCTGAAAATTCAAGGACACGAGAACAAAAGATGAAGCACTGCTAAGTTACCAAAAATGAGTAGTAGCATAATTCTTTCCATCCTCAGGGAAATCTACTTCTTTTAGCATAAAGAGACTTCAACAATATAAAGCTTCTAAAAATGCACAGGCACCTCCATGTGTAGAAAGAAGCATTCAACAGTAAACAGCAAAATGAAGATAGATCATATCACCTCTTTCGTTTTGCCAGTAACAAGCTGATATACTGAAAGAAGATTGTTACATTCGGGTCTATCTGGATTGCCAAATTCCAAACTGCAGAAGTCCAATAACGAGAACTTATCACCCTTTTCTGAGGAAATTACACTTCACAAGAAATGAATGAATAGATACAAACAGAAGTTCTGGCAGACAAAATAATTTTTAATATAGAAAGGAAATAGTATGATTGAAACATAGTAGGTAAGAAATTGAGTTGAGTACTCACCCTGAATATGAGTCAGTCTTGCATCGTTTTATTTTATTAGCAATTGCCTACAAAAAAATTTACAAATTGACTGAAATCAAGGAAGTGAAGAAATAGGATGAGATATCAGAGTAGATAAATTGAAGTGCATAGTTTTTACAACATGTACTAAAATAAGCTAGAAATCAAGGAACTGCTGGACCAGATGCTTGTCCTTTAATACACATAGTAAGTCCAAATAAACACCTCAAGTGGTAGCATGGGTGACTTTAAACCACTACCTTATCCTCATAGTTAAA
This sequence comes from Centella asiatica, assembly GCA_014636745.2. NCBI lineage: Eukaryota > Viridiplantae > Streptophyta > Magnoliopsida > Apiales > Apiaceae > Centella > Centella asiatica. The sequence continues at coordinate 40,071,762 of CM025780.1, read as the reverse complement.
TTGGTTGAGATACTTCTAGCCTTCTAGGTATAGTCATGGTGTTCTATCATTTGGCATACTATTCCTAATTATCCCAATTCCTTTAAAACTATTACATAGAATATTGAGGAATATTAGAATTGCAAACTGAAGTTAGCAGAAATAAGAAAAGATCAGTTGGATCACGAAGCTATTGTTCCATAACAAAAGTGTACCATGTTTTGGAATAGTTTTACCAAATCTCCATGGCTATTTTCTGTTGGACAGTAGACAACGGTATGTGTCAGGATCGAAAATTACCAAAATACTACATCCATATAGACAATATTCAAGTGACTGTGATGTCCTTGATAAATTAAATACATCTCATAACCAATAATTGGTTCTCCACACCAGAGGAGAGCCCTGTCACAGCAAAAAGATTAAACCTAGAACCAATCTAGAATGAAAAAAAAATATTTTTAAAGCTATTGGATGACTTTAGCGAATAACTGCTGGGTTCCCCAAAAGTTGTTATCTCAGCATCCTGACTTAAAACAAATCAATCCACAAGATGGTGGGAAGATAGAAACTGCCTCAGATTTATATTTTTTTCTAACATTTTTTTGGTGGGGTTCGCCAGACCCTTGCAGTAGTGCAACACATGGGCAACGAGCAAAGACCCGCGTAGCAAGATACCGGTTGGGCCTTCCCCCTCAAAAGATATATTTAATATCATGTGCCCCAATGGTCCTCAGATTTTTAGGTAACAATACAATGGATTTTAAGTATTTGAAAATATTTCGTGTTAATACTACATCACACATCAACCAAATTTACATATTAGCAGAAACTCCATTCTTTCAATTTGTTAAATAATTCAAAGAAATATTAATATTCAGTTCCAAAAAAGACAAGCAAGTTGTGGCTACTCACATCTTTCGAGTCGAGTAAGTTAATTCGAGACTGGTCAGAAGGTGCCGACTTGGACATCTGAGGGCATGATAAACTTCAGTAGATTTATAGAATAGTATGTCACAAACTTAGTGGAATGTCAAATATGAAGTTGAACTTTAATCCAGTGATCAAATTGTGAAATCATGCTTATTAGAAATAATAAATAGATAACTCGACACATTATTTTTATATCATCATCTAAGCCTGAGAGAGATAAAACAGAAATGAAACATATTGTTCCACAGAGGCCACCTCCTCTTGTTGCTGGGGACTGTTGTCACTTTATTTTTTGTAGATTGCACTCCTAAACAATAAGCTTATAACCTTAATCCTAGACTAGCCTTGTGGAGGTTATGACCTAAATCTTTTGGTCAAAATCTTTGGGGAATTACCACTCGTAAACAAATTGTTGCAGTGGAATTACCCAAAAAATAATGTATTCCTTATTTTTTTTGGTACAATAAAAAAAATTTAAAAATCTGAAATGAAAACTAATAGAAATTGGAATTTCAAGACAACTGCAAAAGTGAAGAGAAAATTAGCTGCTTCATTGGCACCTCCACATAGTGCCCATATACTACTTCAATAAGATTTGTTACAGCTTTCATTTCCATATAAATTAACTGGTTGGGGATTTTGGTGCAAACACAGTGCAACAAAAAAAAATGATAAGATTACTTTATAACTTCAAAAATGAATACCTTTGATAAACCATCTGTGAGTGACATCACCCGGGCACCAGCAGGTGGGATAAGAGGCTCAGGAACCTGTAAGAGCAAAGACATTTCTGTGAGCTTTCTGCAACAATTTGTATGGTATTTCATGAACTAAATTGGATATTATCAATTAGTCATCAAGAACAGAACCTTAAAAATGAAACCACCCCGCCTGCAGAGGGGGGGAAAATGATGTTAGATATGGTTGTGAAAAATATACATGTATGCCGGGGGGGG
>CM025780.1:39998992-40069794 GCA_014636745.2 Centella asiatica | reverse complement strand
GGGGGGGGGGGGGGGGGGGGGGGAATCTACAACTTTCAATTTGCTAAAATAATAGTTTAGTTACCCTCCCAATTTCTTCCACTTCCTTCCTCCATACAGATTATTAAAGCGATCGGCTAACTCCCTGGTCAATTCTAGATGTTGTTTCTGATCCTCACCAACTGGGACGAAATCAGACTGCAAAGAAAAGCCAAAGCATGAGAAAATTGTGAATATTCACAGAGCATTATCAAGAGTTGACTCAACTTTTCTTTTCATGCATTTCGGATGGAATTCAATTGAATGACTGCTTCTGTTCATCTAGGAATATAGTTCATAAATGTATAATTTAAGTATTTCCCAGCAAATTCAAGCTGAGAAAAGTAAATGACCTGATACAAAAGAATATCAGAAGCCATCAGAACAGGATAGGTAAGGAGAGCAACTCCAACATTCTCATCACCCTGCAAACCAAAAATGGAGAAAGAAAAAACAATTCACGTCGTGGAAGAATAGGATAATGTAAAAAGACACAACCCAATGCCTTCAGGCTCATATTTGTCATGGAAAAGAAAAGATGCCACATTAATAGAAAAGAATTTTAAAAGAGCATGAGAGTAAATACTGATCAAAATTTATCGTGAAAGAAACTCATGATTCCAATTATTCAAACAGAAACTAAATAAAAAAATCAAGGGGAAAAAATATTTTCGTTAAACATTGTCTGCTTTCACATGCAGAGATGATCAAATTCTTAGGAGAAATTGAGATTGATAAGCTGAAATATGAGGATACATGGGAGATATAATTTAATATACTCCCTCTGTTCCACCCCATTTATGACAATGCACAATTATTAAGGAAATAAGTTGGTTTTGGTTAAATTATCTATATTATTGTCCTTTAAAATGAGTGCAGGAGAATGAGAATGATTAGAAGTTGTGAGATCATGAATTTAAAATTAGAATGAATCGGAAAATAAAGTGGATAAAAGTTAAGGAACATGACATAAAGTAGACGATGTAAAGGGTAGTTTGGGCAAAATAGGTGAATAAAGTTTCTAGAAAGGGAAATGTTGCAAATGTGTGGAACATCCAAAAAAAGAAATTGTTGTAAATGGACCAGGATAGAGGGAGTAATATAGTATATAAACACACACACATACACACATACACACATACATACATACATTCATATACAAATATATACTAAAATACATAAGACCAAACAAATGACGCTTGAGATTGAGCCTCATACAGCAGAGACGCACCGCCTTGCGAGATTTTTCTTTAAATTGAATCATTCGGTTCAACCAACCAATTGGCGTGGCAGAACTCAAAAGCCACATCAGTTCTACATGAGCACGAACATGGGACTGCACAAATACTGAAGCCTGTGTAGAGAATTCAAAGTTTAGAGTTAGTACAATTGCGTACGGCTAAAACATGATGTCATAATCAAATCAAGGTAAGAAGACAAGAGCATCATAGAACCTTGGAGGTGTCCACACCACATGCCAAATATATTGCTGCTGTATCTTTTGTTGCTCTTGATAGTTCTCGGTTATCATAGGGCAGAGTTATCTGTGAGTGAAATGTAAAGAGTGTTCACAAATACTATCAAAATGAATAGTCAATACAAGCACCATGATTCAGAAGAGACTACAATGTGATCAGTGGTGTCATGCAAACTTTTTAAAATTTGAAACAACAAAAGAAACTGTTTAATATTTTTTTCTCTTTAGATCTTTGGAAAAGTGACTTAAAGTTGCCTCCAAATTAATGAGAAAAACAAAGTTTTGAACATAGAGAGTTCTATATCACACCACTGCCCCAAATAAAATACTTCCCAGTGCATTGAAGTACAAATCCTCAATCTAGTGACCATCAGTAAGATGATGTCTTTATGAGTTCTGTTTTTAGACAATAATGATAATAACAACAGAAGTTTCTCATTTTACAGAAAAGCTTTTCTGATGAAGCTATTGAAACTAGTAGAAGGAAAGGAAGTTTATGTACAAGTTCCGAAACATTGCAGTCCACTTTTGACTTCTGGCACTCCACAAGTGCCACTAAATGGTGTGCCAGAAGTCAAAAGTGGGTGACAAAATCAATTATCATTAATATATACAGGAAATTCATTAATTAATCCCATAAAACTTATATGGAATATATAAAACTTCAAAAATAAAACATGCAAACTACAGAAATCATGGGCCTGAAGCATTATATGATATTTTCAATGGATAAATTGAAATTCCGGGGGGAAAGAATCTAGGACCCCTTTAGCATAAATTGGATCAATCACTGGTAGGTGTAAATCTGACAGAAAATAATATTGATATTATGGAAATTTTTGTTGAGCTTCTTGTTTTTGTATATTTTACGCTCCTTCCATCTAACTCTAGAGCAATCACTTGACAATCAGATGGTTCAAGTGAACAATAAATTGATGTGCAATTTATGTAATGACTTGGAGTATCTTCTAATAAAGTAAGAAACATTATTTGAATTCAAAACTGAGAAGGAACAACTAAAACTAGAGAAAAGAAGTACAACTAACAAAAAGTTTTTCTGTCTTAAGGTTTTCTCTTCATTGTTTTATTCTAACTTCCCACTTCAAGAAGGAACCTTTTCGTTACTCATATTTTTCTTTACTCATTGTTTGTTGACAAGCTTTTTGAGTATTATGATATATGTACCCACAAACACAATCAAAATATGCTCGAAATGGTTTCAAAAAGTTATGAACAATTTAAAAGTATGGCAACAACATTACGTACTGCATGAAGATCCACTATGAAGAAAAGAGTATCAAAGGTATCCTGCAAGGAACACAAAAAGAGCATGAAGACAATATATTCAAGGCTACAAAGAAATCAGATTTCATTCTTTCAACAGATTTGTCCTGACTTTTACCAAAAATTACAAAAGCATAGACTTTAATTTTCCCTATTTGACAACCAAATCATATTCAAGGAGACATCACGAATGTCCCAGTATGCCATATTGACACCCAATTATAAATGAAGCAAAGTGGCAACTAATTAACTACAAAGTACTTAATTTTTCACTGGGTGACGTTTGACGTGGTAAAAGGTTGAGATATTTCTTCAAATTTAAACAATTGAATATTAGTAGATCTTCCTACTTTTAATTATTTGAAATTTCTTCGAATTAATTGTTAAAACTCTACGGACATATAACATATTGTACCAGAGCCTGTGTTTGCAATGGATTTGAAACCTAGTAACTGAGAATTAGAAACCAAGAGTAAGAATATGTCTTACAACATCAGTATCGCCTTTATCCCACTATCCCACTGCTGGGAAGACGTCTTACAACAAAAGGAAGATATTTGGTATTCCAGTCTGATGAACTTAATTTTTTGGAATGTTTGCGAGACAATGAAGAATTTGAAAAAAGAAACAGGGATAATGTCGGACACAATGGATAGCACTAATACTGCTTTGCATTAGTAGCAAAAATTGTTCTCTTGTGATGGTGCTAGTATTGGCTTGGAAGAGTACTATTCCTATCTGCAAGGATGGACTTGGGAACAAACATCTTAAGACAAGGACATAGCTCCTAGGACATGAATACATTTATTCTCCATAACCCTTGTAATGTCACGTAGTTCAAAATCCCTCCTCTACTTGGTTTCGGTGGATTCATATAACACTGTTGGAGATAAAAGACTTTTGGCAAATTCCTATTGTAGTTTAAGAGACTATCCGAAGATCTAGCAATTTGCTTATGGACAAAAAGTCAAATCAGTAAATCACACATCAACAAGACCTTCATGAGTTAAAATGTTCATTGTGATGTTAGGAAGGCTGACAATAACCTTTATAGTAACTAGGTCCAAAATTGAACCATCTTTGAAAGGTAACACCAAAGGTTTTTAAGCAAAATATTAATTTAGGTCAATTCTGAGATTAATATTAACAAGAGGCCATAAGTCAACAATTATAAACAAACAATCACACAAACAAGAGGGAACAACAGTTAAGACAATATCATCTGCGTCCATTTAATTATGGTGCTACATGTCTATGCCAATCAGAATATTCATCATTACATGTGATGTAAAAAACTCCTGACCTGCAACGAGACCCAATTCTTAATTGCACCGAGATAATTCCCAAGGTGTATAGATCCTGTCGGCTGAACACCAGATACTATCCTCTTCCTGTAGTTTGAATGAATTACTTGAAGGAGCAAACCGTTCGGCAAAACAAGGAACAAAATATTCAATTAAAAATTCATAGGAACAAGATAAGTTTTCATAATCCTTCACACCTATTAGCTTAAAATACATCAATGAAGTAAGGCCGCTACAGATATATATAAAGGTGCATGTGAACATTCTTATTCAAGTGGCATTTAATAGGTATTCAAGATGTTGATTTTGGATCATATGAAATTTCATTATAAATTAACTAAAAAGAATTCCCTTAAGTAAATACATCCACTAAAGGAGTCCAAAGGGGGAAAATCCAATAACGTATACAGAAGATACTGAATTAAAAGGTAAACCTATCCTAGAAATATCACCGGTTAACTACATATCCTCTCTCCACAGAGAATGATATAACTACCAAAATAATTGTTCATAAAGCGATAAAACAGTTAGAAGATTAAATGCAAAAATGAGTATAAAGACTATTTTATCCTCATAAGTTTAACTAAATGAGTTCCATTGCTGGAACAAAAACTATTTCTAGTGTATTTAGTGGTGCCATTATGTCTAAAGTTGAAATTCAATTTATAATCTCTTACACAATTCTCTTAATTTCATGAAAAATGCACTTATAAAGTTAATTATATGTTTTTTTTTCTACTGAGCTGGTGGAGTAGGTACGCATGATCTGAATTCACTGTGACTCCGTGAGTGATCTAGGTGATGGGTTTATATATTGGTACAAGATATAGTACATTGAGTATTAAAAAAATTAAGATAAAAAGTGGAAGAAAAAAAAAATACTCCCACATTTCAATTTGACGCTACTACTCATTTGTGATATCCTAGGATTCAATTTGTGATACATATGTTTCAAAACCTTGAAATCACCACCTCAGTGTACTTCCTAAGTAGATTACAGTGGCATCTTATCATTAGTCAAAATTAAATAAATTTAAATCAAGTTTGTATTAAGGAGTATAAAGATTTCCCAAGCCAGCTAGGTGTAACCTAATCTAATAAGTTCTCAACATTTTATCAAATAATTAACTACTACTAATAATAAAAATTGAAGGTGTTTAATTCCCCGAATTAACAAAGAGCCATTGACCAAATATCGAGATTACAAACCACCTCCAGTTCATACAACGATAGATTAATCACCTTACAGAAGTAGAAGAAGAAGTTTCAGAAACTTGGGGTTCGGAGACGGATAAACTGCAATAGCAACGGCCGTGTCTAAGACAATGACGAATTAGTCCAGGTGATTTCCGCAATTTGCTTTGGATTCCACATGACCTGCTTTCAAAATCATTAGCAAAATTTCAGTGGCGTAGGGGCAAATATGGACAAGTAATGTAAATACAGAAAGAGTGAAGTAGAAGTACATGGAAGAAGGCGTGAATATGCTTGGGGAAGCATTGGAGAGATTGAGGACGTGAGAGAGAAGTGAACGGCTCATCCTCCTCCTCCTCCGTCGTCTTCTTTTTCTGCAATGCAACCACTATCTACAGCAGCTTTCGCGGCTTCTGAAGAAGGTTTGGAGATATGGTGTTTATGTCATATAATTTACAATATCAACTTTTATTTATTAAAATTAAATGGAAGCACATGAATTTTATGAAAAATAAAATATATTTAAATATATTCCTCAAACAAATTAAAATTAATTATAACTTATATTAATTATAACTTACCTCCAGTCATCTTTTGATCAAGTATTTCGTTTGGTTGAAAACTCATAAGTATATTACGATCTTTTAGCTTATCACCTTCTTTTATGCACAGTATTGATGGAACACAAGCTTTACATATATATAGGCTAAGTTGGGGAACTTGATAATAAATTAAAGAATTTCAATAGTTTTCTGTTATCAAGAAAATTGTTGGTTACAAATTATTATCATTAATAATTTGTAAGTTACAAAAATTCCCACAAACATCCATATATACATGTATGTTGAACTTTGGTTAGTCACCCCTTAAAATATTATATAATAATTAGATAAAAAAATAAATAAGTGATATATGGGCCACAAATAGAATTAATATATATATTACTAACATTCTCCCACTTGGCCCATATGACACTTTATATGGGTGATTTTTACCTCAACTTAAAAGACTGTGGAAAACACTTAAACTTAAAAAAGAATATAATACATGACTCATAGCGGTTGTACTTTTATACAAGCATTCCCTTCTATGTAATACATTGTACAATACTCTCCTAAGAGTCACAGAATGAGCTAGTTTTGCTTTATGAATAGACTTCCAATAAGTTATTCAGGTCCCTCGATATACATCAAAATAGATATAGATGTTACAAACGATGTGCACAACGATAACATCAATCTTTATTCTCCAATTATAATAAACACAAAACTAGAATGACAAATCAAGCACTAAACAAGTTATCAAGACCCATATATTTAACATGAACCAAATACTGTTTTGTCAGCAATGGTTTGGTCATGGGATCTGCAAGCATTAATCTTGTACTAATATGCTCAATGGCCACTTGTTGTTTTCTAACCTTTTCTCTCACAATGAGGTACTTTATGTCGATATGTTTACGGAGTAATAAACTGTAGCTAAATTATCGCAAAAGATCTTAATAGACCTCGCTATAGAATCGATAACTTTGAGACCAGAGATAAAATTTCTCAACCATAAAGCCTGTACTGTTGCTTCATAACATGCAATAAACTCTGCTTCAATAGTAGATCCTGCTATTATAGTCTGTTTAACACTTCTCCAAGATACAGCTCCTCCAGCTAGAAGAAAAATATATCCTGAAGTAGACTTTAGCTCATCCACACACCCAGCATAATCTGAATCTGAGTAACCAATCACCTCCAAATGATCAGTATGACGAAAAATGAGTTTATAATCTTTAGTTCCTTGCAAATAGCGCAAAACTTTCTTAGTAGCTTTCCAGTGCTTCATGCCCGGATTACTTTGAAATCTTCCAAGTAATCCTACTGCTAGCGCAAGATCAAGTCTAGTACATACATGTGCATACATAAAGCTGCCCACTACTGATGCATAAGGAATATTACTCATTTGTTCCTTTTCCAAAATATTTTATGGACATTGTTTCTGACTGAATTTATCCCCTTTCTTAATTAGTGCTATAGAGGGCCGAACAATCTTTCATTCGAAATCGGTCAAGGATTTTATCAATGTAGGCTTTTTGAGACAGTGCTAAGACCCGTTGGGATCGATCTCTGTGAATCTCCATGCCAATGACATAAGAGGCTTCACCCATATCCTTCATCTCGAAAGACCGAGAAAGAAATTATTTTGTCTCATGTAGCAAACCTAAATCACTGCTTGTAAGTAAAATATCATCCACATATAAGACTAAGAAAATGTATTTAATCCCACTGACTTTAAGATATATACATTGATCGATGACATTCTCGGTGAAACCATATGAGGTAATGACATCGTGAAACTTAGTATACCACTGGCGGGAGGCCTGCTTTAGCCCATATATAGACCTTTTTAACTTGCAAACCAAATGACTCCCATCTTCAGCACAGAATCCTTCGGGTTGAACCATATATACCTCATCTTCCAAGTTCCCATTCAAAAAGGCTGTTTTCACATCCATTTGATGTAACTCGAGATCAAAATGAGTCACCAATGCCATAATTATTCTAAATGAATCCTTCTTTGAAACCGGAGAGAAGGTTTCGTGGAAGTCAATGCCTTATTTTTGTGTATATCCTTTGGCTACAAGTCTAGCTTTATATCGCTCGACATTACCAGAAGAGTGCCTTTTGGTTTTAAAAACCCATCTACAACCTATGGCCCTAGACCCTTTTGGTAATTCAACGAGATCCCAGACTTGATTAATAACCATAGATTTCATTTCTTCCTTCATGGAATCATACCATAATGAGGAATTTTCATCACTCATGGCTTATGAAAACGAACTCGGATCATCTTTAGGTCCAACATTAAAATCAGATTCTTTGAGATATGTCATATAATAATCTGGAAGCGCTGACTTTTTATTTCTAGAGGATCGCCTTGTTCCTTCATTAGAAACAGGCTCTTGTGGGACTCGTTTTTCAGTATTGAGTTGATATTCAATTAGTGGTTGTTCAATAAATTTTTCTTGATTAGGTTGAGCAACCGCTAAATCATCCGTAGATAACTCAATAGTATCCCTTATTTCCTCGTACATAATATCACGAGGATTACTCCCACTGAACTCAAAATTCTCAAGAAACCTAGCATTTCAAGATTCAACTATTCTTGGTGTGTGTGATGGACAATAAAATCTAAATCCCTTGGAGTTAGTGGCATAGCCAATGAAAAAACCGCTAGTTATTCTTGGATCCAGTTTCTTTAAATGTGAATTGTAAATTCTCATTTCAACTGGACAACCCCAAATGTGTAGATGATTCAAACTTGGTTTTCATCCATTCCATAATTCAAAAGGTGTTGCAGGGACAACTTTAGATGGTACCCTGTTTAAAAGATACACGACGGTTTTTAATGTTTCACTCCATAAGGACAAAGGCAAACTAGAATTGCTGATCATACTCCTCACCATATCCATTAACGTTATGTTCCTTCTCTCACATACACCATTTTGTTGTGGTGTACCAGGCATTGTATATTGTGCAATAATGCCTTCCTCACGAAGGAAGTTTGCAAATGGACCAGTCATTTGACCATTTTCAGTAGACCTGCCATAATATTCCCCACCCCTATCTGACCTTACGATCTTGATGTTCTTTTCCTTTTGTTTCTCCACCTCTGCCTTATAAGTCTTGAAAGCATCTAAAGCTTCAGACTTGTCATTTAACAGGTAGAGATACATAAAACGTGTAAAGTCATCAATAAAGGTAATGAAATATTTTTGTCCATTGAAAGAAGGAGTTGGAAAAGCTCCACAAATATCCGTGTGTACAATCTCAAGTATTTCAGAACTTCTTGTGCACCTTTACTAGACTTATTGGTTTGCTTAGCCTTTATGCAATCCACACAAGTCCCAAAATCAGTAAAATCAATATCTTTTAAGATACCTTCATTTACCAATTTTTTCATTCTGTTAATGGAGATATGTCCCAATCTCCTATGCCACAACATAGAGGAACATTCATTTATCATACTTCTTTTCGAACCAATATTAGTATATAAAGACAAGCAATCGTGCTCAAAAGTGGAATCTAAATTTATTTGAAACAAACCATTTATTAATATTCCATCACCAAAAACAGAATTATTTTTCAAAAGTCTAAAACACTTTTTCTCAAAAACAAACGAAAAACCCACATCAACAAGTCTTGAAACAGGAATTAAGTTTCGAGAAAATGATGGAATATAAAAAGTATTTTCCAAATCCAACAAAAAACCAATCTTCAAAATCAATCTAAAAGTTCTCACTCCTTCCACTTTAGAGCTTGTCCTATTGCCCAAATAGATGCTCTCTTCATTTCCCCTTAGTTTCATTTGGTTCAGAAAGCCCTGCATGGTATTAACAATATGGATTGTAGAACCAGAATCAATCCACCATGTATTGATGGGAGCATCAACATAAAGAGATTCATGACACACAAGTGAAATTAAAATACTTTTCTTTTTGAGCCAATCAACATACTTAGTGCATTCTGACTTTTTGTGTCCTTTCTTTTTGCAGAAAAAACACTTAATCATATAGCCATCTTTCTTTATTAGCACTTTGTGTTCTTTCTTATAGGCACCCTTATCTTTCTTGTTATGTCCCTTAGCATGAGTAACAACATTAGCAACTTCAAATTTCTCATGCTTCAATCTCTCCTCCGCTTGAACACACATGGTCAAGAGATCATTAATTGACCATTCTTCCTTATGTGTGTTATAGGACACCTTAAAGGTACTGAATTCCTTTGGAAGAGAATTGAGAATGAAATACAGCAAGAAAAAGTCAGAAATCTCAACCTTAAGACTCTTAAGCTGAGTTGCAGTGTCCCTTATCTGCATAATATGTTCTCGCACACCTTTAGAATAATCATACGAAGCTTGTGAGAGCCTCTTCATTAGGGTACTTGCCATTGCCTTATCCGAATGAACAAATTGTTCTTCAACAGCTTTTAGAAAATCTTTAGCCTTAGTGCATTCAGGGATGGAGCCCCGAATACTCTTACTAACACGAGACTGTAGGAACATTAAGCTCAAACGGTTAGACCGCTCCTATTTGTCGTAGGCAAACATTTCCTGAGCAGTACTGATATCTGTAAGAGCCGCAGGCTCATCAACACGAATTGCCAAATCCATGCACCCAAGTTTAAAGAGGACATGTTCTTTCCCGTCTTTAAAATTATCACCACAAAGTATCGGAACTTGAGTATCATCAGAATACAAAGCAGTAGGATTAACTGTAAAACCAAGTTATATAGCATAAGTATTATGAAGCAATAAACTTAATATTAAATTAACCAAAGTCAATTTAAATAGTAAATTTAAACCATCATGTGGGTAGTGGTTGTAAAACTGCATCAAATTTATTATACTTTTATTAATAAAACTAGTATATCAAATATCAAGAATTAAATATATTCATACCTGTGGGCATAGAATAAACAATTCTTAAATATTTAAAAAATACTATTCTATTCTAATTAAATTATAAACAATTATAATTTTTCTCTGTGGAGCATAATCATAATAATTTATAATTTAATCACAACAATATCATGCCATACACGAGTGTAAAACTAAATTTATATGATCTCTTAAAATTTTAGGATGCTATGGCTAGTCCCAAAATTAATCATCACTCACATGATATTAAAAACAAAACACCCACTAAAGAAATAAAAGAGACCCATCAACTCCGAGCCGCATACTTATACAATACTTATACAAGGACTCCACATGGATAAGCATAGAAACATATATATATATATATCAAAACGACAGGCGCATGAAAAAAGAGATTATAAATATACTAATCAAAATTGGATGGAGAGGCTCCGATACCAAATAAAAAATAAAATATATTTAAATATATTCATCAAACAAATTAAAATTAATTATAACTTACCTCCAGCCATGTTTTGATCAAATATTTCGTTTGGTTGAAAACCCACAAGTATATCACGATCTTCCCGCTTATCACCTTCTTTTGTACACAGTATTGATGGAACACAGGCTATACATATATATAGGCTAAAATGGGGACCTTGATAATAAATTAAAGAATTCCAACAGTTTTCTGCCATCAAGAAAATTGTTGGTTACAAATTATTATCATTAATAATTTGTAAGTTACAAAAATTCCCACAAACATCCATATATACATGTATGTTAACCTTTGGTTAGCCACCCCTTAAAATATTATATAATAATTAGATACAAAATAAATAAGTGATATATGGGCCACAAATAGAATTAATATATATATATATATATATATAATATTACTAACATTTTAATGTTAAATTTCAGAGGTATACCATACAACTCATCTTATGTTCTGAAACAAGTGTTATATCAAAAAAATTGAGTAATTATACATCTATGCTAGTTTTGATTGTAAATGACTAATGCTATAGAATATATATACAGTTTTCAACAAAGTAAAATATTTTATTATATGAAAGTCTTGTTGGAACTGCATTTTAAGTTAAATTTTAGGAATTAATACAAACATAATACTCATCTTGTGAAATGGTTGAAATAAAAATGTTATCGTCTTTGAAAGACGGGACAGTGTTAAAAACTTAAAACATGATTTAAGTTGAACTAATTAAATGTATTAAATAAATTTATTTTTCGACTTTGTAATAAATTTTGTATTGTTTTTTTTTAATAATAATAAATTTTTATATTGTTAAGTCTATATGTGTATTGATAGTAATGCAATTAAACACTCAAAAATAAAAAAATGATCTACTAACAGCCCTAATGTATAATAACATCCTTAATATTATATGAATTAGAAAACAATTGAAACCGAATTAGAGAAAAGTAAACTTATCTTTTAAATATCAAATTTTAATTTTTACTTACAAATTGAGTTCTGGTGACAAGCAAAATCAAATGTACGCCAATATGTTTGTTCGAAGAGAGTCAGCCTTATAAGCTAAATTTCGTAATATTCATCATGGTCCTCATGGAAGTAAAGTAGAAACAGAACCCAAACACTAATAGCACATTTTATATCCCTAAATGCACATAAACGCGCAAGTTCCCCTCATAGGTTCAACAAATTGAGAATGTACATAAAGTACATCCATACTCCCGGACTCCTATCTTCAACTCTTTGTAAATTTTTCTTTCAGCATTTTCTGTAATGTTTTTACTACGCATTAAATAGCTTCCTGAAAGGCCCGTCCTTTCTGTCTTTCGCAGCCTCAGTCAATGCAAGGAACCTCTTAAATCCTGTGGTAGCTGCCCCTCTCCCAAGGGCAGCCGCTCTGGTCAAGACATCCTCTCTCGAAGCTGTAATTCCAGGTGAAATGAAACTGGACAAGGCAGGAGGCAGCGGTGCACTTGGTACAGCTGGGACAATTGATGTGGCAACAGGTGGTGGCTGAGTGATTCCTGACCCACGTTTGTTAAAATCGTCTAGTATATTTTGCTGATCAGCCTTTTTCAGACCCTGCATGCATTATATTCCAGAGAGAGCGCGAGAGAGGAAATACAATTAACATCAAATAAAAATGTTGGTAACTCTTCTACAGACCTGGCACAGAAGTACAATAAGTCTAGGGATACGTGAATCCAACCTTAAGTTCTAAAATGCGTTGAAATTCCAAAGGTGTTCCCTCAGGTAGCAGTGCTCGGTAGGTATCCGCCACAGAATCAACCGGGGACAGTATAACCTAAAAAACAAAGCCAAATGAATTTGTTAAAACCACTTAACAGAAGGAGAATTGAGAATTTTTCAACCCACTCACCTTCAGTAATGCCTCTGCTTTGCTCATCTCACGGCTTACATATTTTGTATAGCTAGCTGCTCCTGATGTCTGTTAAGAGAATAAATCAAACTTGAACTTCCATAAACAAAAACTTCATGAAATTCCATAAACAAAAACTAATAGTCAAATAAAGCTTACTTTAGTTGAGTTATAAACTTGGGCTGTAAACAAGCTAATTACCGTCTTAAATGACTACAACCTTCAAGTTTTTGATGTGTAAAATGCATAAACATCTTACCTGTCTTGCGAGGGAGGGAATTTCTAGAAGAATTGTCTTTACAGCCTGGGTATCCAACAACATCTGCAAGAACCACACAACTAATTTACAACTAAAAATGGAGCTTCAGTTATCAAAATTATATCGTACCAGAGTTTCATACTGATATCAATTGCATAGCATTAACCAACAAGTAAAATCAAAACTCATTTGACATGATATAAACTGCTTTTGACATGTTTCTAACTAGCAAAAATAATAACTTGATCAAGACCTGCTGGGCTCCTGTTTCAGATATTTGCTTGCACTTGAAGATATTTAGGTAGAAGTGTGGGCCAAGACAAGAAGCAAGCTGCATAAGCAATTGAGCATTAGAAGATTGAACCAACCAAGAAATGGGGTGACATAGTGTAATAAATTTCAAGGAACAATTTCAACCCTTCAGAGTTTTCACATTGCCAGTTGATAAAACACAATCAAACGGTCGCACATAGGGTATTTCTCAGGCACCTAATCATACACATAATTGTATCAAAGTAATCATGATCTAGTGTGTCAACCTGAAAGGTATTACCCAAGAACCCTGACGATCAAATTTTCAAATGGGACTTGTGTAAATTACCTTGTCCAAGAAAAATTGGAAATAAATGGGAGAAAGAAGGCTTCCAAGTACAGGAATGCTATTGGTCAGGATCATATTTATTCCGTTGACATACCTGAATGAAAATGAACAAGCTATCTCATTTCTTCCTATAATGGAAAAATATAGTTCAATTTAACTGTTGAAACTACATCTTACTCTGACTGGTCACCAACACTTTCAAGTGTGGCCCATGGCACCCGTGTCATTGCAGCCATTTCAGCATCAAATTTAGATTCCAGACCATGGACTAATGTCACCAAGGCCCTTGTTATGACTGCTGAGAATTCATCCTTCACAAACACGTCCCTTTATTAAAATTATAAGAAAGAAGATACAATAGAAAATTTGAACACAAAATAATATTAACCTGCACTTCAGTCATATCCACTGCATCAGCCAACTGAGGATCAATTATCTTCGAGACGTTCTCTGCCAACTCACCAGACTGTGGAACATAATGGAATCATGGTCATTATCGTGTGTTAGCACCCAAGGATAATATGAAAGATTAGAGTTGCCCCCTGCAGATGATGTTTACCCAGACATTACCTATTTCGTCTGAACACGTTTACTCCAAGTGTATGCAAGGTACATAAAGGGACTGTTCTATGATACAACAATAATAGTTTAACTACATGTTAACAACTTGGATATTTACACACATATATCAGAAAAAGGGATTTTTGGCAGCAGCTTATATTAGTGTCTGAGCTGCAGCCTGAACAGCTTCGTTTTTGACATAAAAAAATGCTCACTTCAATCTGATTGCCAAATCGAACTCATATTTGCACATCTTAGACCTCCAATCATCTCCATCATTGTTTACACTGCAAAAATTCACCTCTATCCTCGCTGAGAACTTAACAACTGTCAATACACTGACTAAACATCAATTTTTGCCTACCTAACTTCAACAACAATTACCACCAGTTGCACCGCCACCATCAATTCTTTTTCGTCATCGACTAACATCATCTACGACACCAAACAGACCCCCCAATTTCAGACCTAAAACCAGATTGAGATATCGCCGACACCAAACATGAAAGCGGATCTTACTTCCTCCATAGATCAGATGTCATTCAAGGTCATACAATATCGATGGAACACGCTAGAAAAGGTTTGTGATCTGCTTCTCACTTTATTTGTGTTTGTTAGAAGTGTAAAAGGGTCCAAACATCACATACAACTGTGTGCATATTACACGTATCCTGATGAACGTACATAAGAGTGAGATCTAGTGAAAGAACACGTATATTTGACATCAATTTGAACGGGCGAAGATAACAAGCACGGTATATCTTGTGGATGTTTAGATATCACATGTGAAAAAGTAATTAGTGTATGTGATCAAAACTGAAATATCAGAATGTTAATAGGATATTACTCGCAATATCCAATAGACGGACTACTGGGCAAGGTGCGTCACACCCTCAACTGAAAAACTCATGTAGAATTGAGTGGATATACACATATAAGAGTATCAAAGTATGAAATTTTCACCCTTTTCTTTTCTGCTCTTTTTTCCTTCTCCTATCTTAATTCCAAGTTAATTCTTACATATTTCCTTGTAACTCAACTAATGTGATCTTCAAAAGATTGTACACCTGAGGATCACCATCAAAATCAGACTTTCTAACCTGTCTGTAACTAAATTGCACGACTATTAGCAATTAAAAGTATATTCATATGAAAAGGACACAGTTTTGAACTATATTTTTGCTTACTGTTTTACGAAGGAAAGTATCGCTCCGATAGGGCTATTCATTAACTAAAGAGATCCATATGCTTCATCAACAAACCAATATTACGCGCAGCCTTACAGACCAGACAAATTTTGGGCCTCATATAGCAGATAAAAAATCATCAGAAAGCAAATGACTAATAGTTACATGTGTTAAAAACTGACCGTTTTATGGCAATATTCAGCGGTATTCACAATATAACAAATGATCCTCTCATCCCTATCAGATGTCTGCATGAAAGAGTTGGGGAAAAATTTAACAATTGTCAGTAATCGGAATAATACTTTGCAAGAGATTTTCTGCTTAAGGTGTGAACCCAAAGAAATTGGTTAATACCTTAATCTGACCATCCATCCCGGTTGCAGCTGCAACAATTCCTGTACCACCCTTAGGCAATCTTGCAAACAGCTTTGTAGCATACGACTTCAGAACTCTTTGAAATACCTTATTGATGACCAATGACCATAAGAGCATCAGCATATAGACATAAGCAATACAGTTGAATGGATCAACAAAATCCAACATGATTCATGGACTGGAGAATTCAGCTAGTACATATTTGCACCAAACAAGTTACAGAAGCATTAATCAGATAAGTAGGTCAGTGAACCGACTTTAGCATATCAACCAAGTTAAGATTAATTGAAAATGGAAATCATCCCTAAACTACATGTTTTCCAAATTATTTTGGTGATTGGTAAATTTCATATCAAAAGGCAACCTTGCATTCAGAAGTTTCTTGAAGCTTGACAAATTTCACAAAGATAATAGACTCCACCATGAATTCATTTTGCTACGGTCTAAGAGTAGCTCATATTCATTTGGTATCATGTAACATTATTAGTCCAGCATTATTCACCGTGCACACTCAATCAACACCATTAGTGAAACAAGAATAACTTCAAAAGATAAAGAAAATGTAAACATGTTTAATTCAATTTACCTAGAGAAATCTAAATAAAGTTCATAACTCTTCAACAAGATACAAGAGATTTAGGACGGTTTTGAAAGGCTAGAAATTTAGATTAAGCAGACACGGAAAGGATGATAGGAACCTATCTCCACAGAGAATTGGTAGAAACTCATAAGATAAACTTTATTCTGAAAATCGATATAGTATCAAGAATTAATAGAGATGAATTCTTATACAGAATCAATCTACTACCAAGTCAAACTCCTAGTTAAGAAGTTAACAAAATTTCCTGAGAAAATATTGATGCTTAATTTTTTATTTTTTATCTTTTACAAAAAAGTCCTAATATAAGTACCTTATTCATATCCAATCTAATAAAATAGTATAAAAATATAATAGCACTTTTTGAATTCTTCCATTTCACATAAGGAGTTACTTTTGAGTAGTATTCTAATTTGCAAACTTTGTGAAATGCTAAACTTAAAAATTGATGTAAATATAATTGATTTTCTATTCATGCAATAGTTAATATTGCAAACTACATAAATTTTTCAACTAAGAAACATCTTTCATTTCATATTTAATAAATCCAAATCACAGTGTGAGTTTGAGGATTTCATAATTTCATAATCCTACTACGAATATCTCCCAACGTAATTTTCTCTCGTGGAAAAGAGTATTTAATTACAGAGGTTTATAATAAAGAAGATAAAAATAAATAATAGTCAACTCTCTAGCATGTTGCTCCTTATCAGCAAATATCTACCAACTAGCAGGATCTGGGAGGGTCAATTGCAGGCAGCAGAAGGTCTATTCATATTTGAAAAGAAAATATTTTCAGAACTTGAACGCACAACCAAGCATTCATAAAGTAAGCCTTAGCACTGAAATAAGTAAATAAACTAAAAAAAACATGGGGCAGTACTTGTTTCTTTCCTTTTCCAAAGTATAATCAGAATTAAAGTTTCTTGCGATACTTGTAAGGTACTGGTTTTAGTAAGTTTATGAGTTTCAAACATGATATTATGAACAACCTTACCTCATAACAAAACCTTGCACAACTTTTAAGTTATCAACCTAAAAGATAACAATCAGATCTGACAATCTAAAAGAGCTTACAACTAAACAGACCAATTTTAATAAAATAATTACATTAGTAAAGCAAGGAATCATTTCATGATAAGGTACATTGTTTCTTAATAATTACTATATAGATGAATGGTAATATTTTATTTTATTTTCGTGAATGCACCACCAAGCAAGTATTAGTTATAAAGCACACCTTGAACAAATTGAACAATGTCTGGCTCTTTGTCAAAGCACTGCATCTTTTCAAGCTTCTTCTGATAATCAAAAAGGCCTTCATGAAACAAAAAAAAAAAGAAATTAAGTTAGCATAATAGAATGTTCTAAAATTACAAAAGATACAATCAAAGAAGAGAAGTTATCAAATGTGCACAGTCAAGGCCCTCTTATGATTGATATTATGTGCACTCTTACAAAATAGGAAGTTCTAAAAATGTGGTAAAATCTGTAAAACGTAATAGAGCATAGAAGAATAGGGAGGGATCCAAACTTGTGGAACCCATGAAATATTATGCCTGTGCATTTTCACCAGGAAAAAAAAAAGAAAAAGATAAATGCTCCATGTCAAAAAGGAAGTTAGTGACATCTTCCCTGAAACTCGATCTCAAGTATTCACACTGTGGGCTGAAGTACAACAGACACATCAAGGAATTTGGCAGGAGAAAAATATATACTTCCATAAAACCTATCAAATTAACAGTTATATTTGCACTGTTCAGGAAGAGATAAATCTCCCAACAGGATATTTATAATATATACCTGCATGCTACTGGACAATATATTAGTCTGGCTTCCCTCCTCAATTTCCCATGTTTCATCCTGTGTTATGGAAATTAATGCATAATTAGAACACATCTCAAACCTAATGACTAAAACATTAAAAAGTTTCAACATGCTCACTTGAACAAGTTTCTCCAGATGCTCCATGAGAGTCTTTTCTTCTAGTTCTACATATACCGACAAGTGAGGCTCAAAGCAAGATGATATAATTCCATGAAAATTGAACTGCAATACAAATTTATGCAACAAATATTCAGCATTTCGCAACCTAGAGAGAAAAGAGAGAAGGTAGAACAAGAAGCATTATACTAGAAAATCATACTAGTAGCAGTCTGAAACATATGGCAGAGAAAATCATACAATTTGTCATTCCATTGAACAAGAAAACCATGAAGTTTATCTATCTTCTAAAAGGGTAAGTGAAAACAGAAATAGGAACCATCAGCTATGAGAATTTTGAGACCAATGAGAAGTAAACAATCCCCAGGTTTATTTACTTGCTTGCTATTACAGTATTAGATAAAACCAAAACAAAGGACTAAACATTTTGGCATGCAACTGAAGTGAATTCAAATCTTTAAACAGTATCAACATTAACGTACTAGTACTAACATGATAATAAATATATTCCATGAAACAAAGAACATACCCCAGCTCCAGGCACTGATAACTCTTTATGTCCATCTTTATCCTGACAAGGTAACACCAACAGGCACAACACAATTAAAGATTTTTAAACTATTCTTTGACAAGAAAAAATCGAGTAAAGCGAACCATTACCGAAAAATTCTTAATTTCCACTTACTTCATGATTAGCAAGTTTTTTCTCGTACTTCTTCCGAATATCTGATATAGTCTGACCAGTATCCTCACCTCCATCTAATTCTCCAATTTCATTCCCCATCTCTTTACTTCGACTGCCCCCACCAAATTTTTCTGCCAACTCCTCCTCAAATTCTAAAGTTCGTTGCAGTGCCTTCAGATTTTAATCAAGTATTAGAACATCAAGATCAAAACTAGCGTAAAAGTATCAACTGCTGAAACCAACAACTAAGAAGTTATTCTACTTCATGGATTATTTAATAAAAGTAAACGACTAAGACTAATTAATTCTCAACGGATTCGCCATTCATAAGATAAGAGAAAAGATAAATAAGAAGACCAAAGACCCAGAACTAAGTAGCAAACAGAAAAAGGACACAAAATTAGCAAGGAATAGCTTACAAGTAACAATGTTCCGACGTCGGGCTTTTCTTTAAGATTATCAAGGATTTCTACAAGCTGTGTCCTGGTAAGAACCATTTGCAATAGTGATTATTCTGTCAAAGGTATTCCAAAGAAAATACATGTATAATCGAAATCAGTAAGGAAAACATATGTAGTATCCCCTTTGTATATTACCCAACTTCAAATCATTTTGATACTTCTTGACAATGTTGACTCATAATTCAATAACAATTCTCATTTACTATTTCTGAAGTAGTTGAATATGGTTATTTATTTGTGATAATGTTTGACCTCAAGAAAGCATTAATACTGAAAGTGCATGCCTAAATTAATAATCAATCAGTTACGGTAAATTACAGTCTATAAATGACAATAAGGACATCAATATACCTTGTCAACTTGCAGAACTGTATACAAAGCAAATACGCAACGTGCCATGAAGGAGGAAAGATTTTCCATATCTCCTCATTTGTTCTTAATCTACGTTTGATCCATGCATATCTTCGCTCCGTTTTATCCAGCTTTGCTAGTTCTAATAGAAGGTATATTTAACCAATTTCAAAATTAACGAAATTCATGGTGGAAACTATAGCTCGTTAGTAATTATGCAATCATAAGAGTTGGACAGACCAGCTCCTTCAAAGATTTGCCGGTAGGAAGTAAGCTCGCGATTACAAAAGTTCTTTACCAACTCTTCTCTAACTGATGGTTCCAGGGCATTAACAACTAAGCAAGCATCAGATAACTGTTGCAGCAAATTAGTTTCTTCTGTTTCCTTCCCTGTGCCCAAGCTGCAGATAAAGAAATTGATAAAAATTACATGAAACAAGGATGAAATTGGAAAAAGACAAAAGAAACATAATGCCTTCATGGTATTAACTAATTGAAAATTAATAATTTACAATTATTAAATTATTAATTTTCAAAAACAAAAATTATTAATTATTAAATTTTGAAAATTA
Source organism: Centella asiatica (assembly GCA_014636745.2). Lineage (NCBI taxonomy): Eukaryota > Viridiplantae > Streptophyta > Magnoliopsida > Apiales > Apiaceae > Centella > Centella asiatica. Next base: position 40,049,136 of record CM025780.1, on the reverse strand, counting down.
ATAATTTAAATTTAGAAAAAAATAATAATAATTTAACCTATTATAATACAGATGACTTTTTAGGCAACAAGTAAAAGAAAACTATAAAACAGGATGCATAATTAATTGGTAAAATCTTTGAAAGCCTTTATTCAAACATCCCAGATGTCTACTTGTTAGTTGTTTCACTATTACAGTCTATATAATGGCACTGGAGATTTTGAGAAAAAGAAGAGCAATCTCAACAATTACACAAGATGGCTGCTTTCGAACCAAAATGGATCCATCAACATAAATTACTTCTGAAATTATATTAGTAAATATAACTACTACATGTAATGTACTCATACAGATGTGTTGATGCATAAATTAACTACTATATCAACATGACAGCACTCAAAACCTACAGATTACACCTCTAAATAAAGTGCATGTTGTATAAAGAGAGAAAGCCACATGTTTAAACCACGCAGCCACTACAAACAAGTTTAAACCCGAGTAAATCCAGGTTCATATGGTTCAGAAATGAAGTATAGGCTTCATATAGAATCCAGAAAAATCATCAGGACGCAACTTCGTGGCAGCAGTGAAGGGCAATTGCTTAATTGGTATATAATAAGTCCCCAGAATATACTCCCTCCATCACGTTTTAGTTGACCCTTTTTTGAAGGCCAATAAGGGAGATTTTTAAAATTCACCAAGACCACATTAACCAATAAGGCACAAGAAATGAGAGTAGGGAAATATTTGCAGTTGAGGTTTCTAGAAGTAGCCAGGAACATGTAAAAATGAGAAAATTTAGTGACAAAGTAAACAGATGTATGTAAATATATAGAAACTAGTAACAAAGTAAACAGGCCAATATATAGATATATAGCAACTATATGGCAAGAGAGAAATTTGTAGCCAAAGTGATTGACATAAAGTTTGGGTGAAATCAACTTTTGGTGCCCATGCAAGTAACCCAGTAACAAATCAGTACCCAAACACACTGGAGCCTAAACTAAAACAACTTCAACATTTCATTGAATATCAGATTCCGTCCAACATTTTGGGTAGGTTAACTTGATTTTGGTGCTCGTAGTTGCATTGAGAGTAACAAATTGGCAACTGAAAGTGAAAAAGAAAAATAAAAGTTGGTACTTGAACAAGAAGAATTTTACACACAAAAATTTGACGGAACCCTAGAATTCAACAAAATGATAAGTTTAATTGGTTTGGGTACTCAATTGTTAAGTTTTTCACAACAGGTACTAGTTTCTTATTGACGTTCCGATTCAAGTACTTAAAGTAAATTTAACCCTATAACGCTTTGACAACTTGACAAAATAGACACATGTTTCATGACCTATAAATGGTTCTCTTCATATTTCGATAGAAGACGAAGCCAAGAAGGTTTATTGGAAAACATAGAAGAAATTATAATATGTGGAGGAGAGAAAGACCCCCACATCTATCTATCTCTCTCTCTCTACACAAAAAAAAAATACACATATATATATGTGTGTGGGTACACACACACATATGTATATAGAGTGGAAAGATCTGAAGCACAATCCGTGAGAAAGAGAAGTTTCCAAAGTCCTGACAAGTAATATAAGCATCCTACAAAATTTTCAACAATTCTTAGGCATGCCTATAACACAGAAGATAAAGTAACAGATTGGCAGCAATAAGTGCTTGGAAACTTTATCGGACATCATATTTACTGTATATCTTTAAGAGCATGGACAAAAAGCTAACTGAAAACAGCCGCACTGTCAAAGCACCTTACTGTCCTCCTTCCAATCAAAAGAACAACAACCAACAAGAAGCAGGTACCCAGCTGAGCAACTCCTGACTGACAAACCTAACACTCTCAACCACTCTAAACAACAGACACCAGAATGAAAGCAACTTTACAGAAAGTAATAAACATATGAAAGCTGCTCAACTGGAACACTGAGCAATGCAATTTAAAGGGTCTTTACTCATTAACCATCAATTATGAGGTGCTTATTTGTTCCATTGATGATTTATGCCTGAGAATCCACTTAGGGAAATAATTCTCTCTTAAAGAGGCTTATAGGATGCAGAATGCAATTTATCTTTTACAGTTTGGTTAATTTGGGAGAATGAGTCAATATCATCCTAAATAGCGTTGCTGCGGAGATAGAAGGTGGTCAATCATGGTACGCTTTTTGTAGCTTTTTATTTTTCAATCTTTATAACTAGTTTTCATTAATTTCCGTCAGCTAGAGATTGCCAATTCTAACATAGGCTAGGGGAAGATAAAGAAACTGAATGTTGTCTGAGGGTGACAAGAAGCCAAAGCATAAGTTTAAGTACATACTTCGTTCATGTTGAAGATGTCTCATCCAAAGCTCTTTAATGTTTTATAATTTTTGCTAAACTCTTTATGACTTACTGCCGACTTGCCTACTACTCAAGTTTAATCAGAGCAGCATTTGTTGCATCATTTAGCAGTTTTGACAGCTTTCAGATAATAAAGAAAGATGTATACATACATAAACATCTGATATAATTTTTTTTAAGAAAGTCTTCTATTTTTCTATAAACAATCAAGTTTGATTTCAACAAATAAAATATATTGTCTCAAATTGTTGGATATTCAACTAACCATCACCATCTCTTGAAAACATGGTTGCAATAACAAAAAAACTAAAGTACCTTGAGAAATCAGAGAACACGTGTGATTTGAGAATTTGCTTGATGTTCTTAAACTTCTCCCTGAGCTCTGTGATTTTTGGAACATCTCTGTAGGCTTCAAAATGACTACACAACTGGTTCACAGCCTGAAACACATGAAAAACAAGGAAAGAGAGCATATCTTCATATATGTCATGACAAAGTTATTGAAGCAAGAAACTGAGGTTTGGGGGGTGAGACAAGGTCAAGTATTTAATAGTCCATGAGTGACAAATGAGAAACACTGATTTGTAAGGAATCTTAAACAACTAAAAAATCCAATATTTTCCACAAAAGGGTAGTAACATGTGATAATATGTCGAGTGGAGAGGCCATGATTGTTATGCATTAGGAAGTTGCATAAAACTTTAACAGCAACAACTTATGATATGTTTGGACCTTATAACATATATATAATAACCTTGGGAAAAGACGACAACCAGAGTCGAACTCGCATCCCTTACAATATCACGAAGAATAAAGAGATACCTTCTATACTCAAATACAAATTTATGTTTTCATAAGGAAGTCATCTACCAAATCCTAATTCAGTCCCTAAATCACATCAGCACAACACTACTAGTGCAGCAGCTTAGACTACCACAGTACTATGTATCTTAACAAGTAAGTACTGCAGGAAATTACAGTTGCAAAATCCTTCACATTATCTCAGTCAAATATATGCAAACCCTCTTTCAACAAAAAGGACCTAATAACTCTTTACATTCAGAATTGTCACACCCCGTTCTTGCATGATACAGTATTGTCACACTTTAGCTTTTCAATTAATGTTAATAAACTATCCCACCACTAATCAAGCTTTTCAAAGTTTAGGATATTATTATAATAATATTCAATTAGAACATTTTTAAGAATGGAAAAGCTACTCCAAAAATAAACAATTTAAAAGTTACTCTTTCTCAACATATTAAAATATCACCTTGGAAGCATCTATATACACCAAAATTTAAGCTCAAAGCTTTCAAAAGAATAAGTAGTGCATAACCTAATGAGTACAAGTCAGATAAGTCACTCCTACAGAAAACAATTGTAGAGCAATTTGGAAATATTAATACTCATATACTTATGAACCTCAAGCTGTGCAGCTGCCTCTTTATATTGCCGTTTTGAAGCCATTACTTGAAGTTGCTCAACTGCAGAGACTGCCATTGGATACGAGAGCTTATTAAAGTTGCCAAGTTTTTGACAAAGATATAAGATTATTGGTATTCCGAGCAAGCATAGAATAAAGAAGACCATATTCATTGAGAAGTAAAGCATGTACAATAGAGTTACACATTTCAAACTCCTAAGAAGAGTAAAAAGCACAAATACAACGCTATATTCCGTTCAAAACAGATCGTAGTTGGTCATCAAGCCATGTGAAACAAATGCATTACATCAATTATTATTTAATAATTACATTCAGAGAATTTATCCATAAGGAAGAAGAGCTCTCAGGGCAGAATCAAGAATCTGGCACGTTTACTGTTTTAGCTATTTTAGATTTTTAGTTTATTTTTGTCAATTAGATGCTGTGATGCTGGCGTCCAGTCAACAGTCCAAGGGTTTTGCTAGGATTGAGGAGAAGACTTGAATCCGAAAGCGTTCACAGAACAAGGTATCAGAACAATCATAAATATATAGCAAGTGAGCAATAACCAGGGCAATCTATGGCTGAAAGAATAGTGAGATTGGACTTGAAAATTCATTTTCTGAACAGTGACGGCGTAAGATACAATAGAAAGGGGAAAAGAATGTCATCTAACAAAATACAGAATTATGAAAGAAAATAACTAAAAAAGTAAAGGTCAAGAAAGAATTTAAGTTGGCTTTGCAGAACACAGAAACACGCACAGATACATTTGAAAAAACTATTGTATTTGAGTTCTGTATCATTCTTCTGAGTCTAGTTCTTTTTTATGTTTTCCATAATAAGTACAATCCACATACTAGGGAGCAAATCTCCTTGAATTACTTGTAACAAACTATCAATCTTGTTTGTAATGAATCTACACTTAACAAAGACAAAGAAAAGGCTTACCTAGCATCGTGAGACGATGGAGTGCAGTTATTGTAGTTGTTATATGCTTCTTTGCAAAATCCAATTTCTTAATGTCACGACATATCTCCTGTACCATTGTTTCACTTTGCTCAGCTTTGGTTTTTATTTCACGAATTTTGTACATGAGTTCCTGAAAAGAAGAATAACATCATCTAAGGCCAGAAGAGTGACTAATTGCAATAGAACATCAAGAGCCTCCTACATGTCTGGAGCAGTTAACAGTTTTCCACTGGTAATGTTTTGCTTGAACTTGTGATAATGTAAGTATATATAGAACAGACCTGCACAGCACCTGTAGCTGCAGCAAGATCTTCCTTGGCTTTTGTTCCTGAATTACTCTGCCATAGAATAACTAAGCAATCAGAGGACTCAAACTACAAAAAACTCGCAGTGTTGAAGGAGTATGGTACCTTGAATGATTACATCATTCTAATAGCTGACTCAGTATTTTAACACGAACAATTAAGACCTCAAGTAAAAAATAAAAAGCTAATCCATCATCATTCTCAAGGTACAATTAACCAAATATGCATTCAGAACCAGTCAATTTGCATCTTTCTTTCAACAATTTCAGACATGAGATTTAGTTGGTTACAAGGAGAACTCGCTAGTCAAAGATCGAGTTTAGAATGTCGTTATATGCAATAATAGAATTATATTCATATTAGTCTTTTTAAGTTGTCCTATGTGTTTCCTGAATCCTGAGCAGGATCAAACCTTTCAGCATGACTTGGAAATTGTTAAACATACATGTATGTACAAAACCGCGTCTGTATGAACAGACATAGAGTTGACCAAATATTGATAAATATCCTCATATATCTCCAATTTTGTGCATCATTTTCAATCTCCAATTTTATTTCAACTTTGATAATTTACCACAATATTCAAATTTAAAAGCTCAGACATTATGAAAACTAACAGCGACCGTCAGATTCTAACAAGTTGTAATGTGTAGATTAGAATAAACTTACTTTCAATGAATTTAAAACGTTTTAGAAGAAACAGTAATCAGTAAGCAAATTAACAACCTGTTGACGAACAGCTGCTAAAATTCCAGCATCCACACGACGAATCTCGCTATGAATTTTTTGCATCAGTGGCTCAACACCAGATAAAGATGCCTCTGAAAAACATATTGCGAATTTGCAAGAAATATTCTGTTCAATAATAATGTTATTTCCTACATCTCGATTTTGCATCCATATGCATCTAACACACACACACACACACACAGAAAGAGAAATTAATAAAGTATGCTATAAACAAATTTGCAAGCTTAGAGAAATGAATCCCTAATTGTTCAAACCATTTGGCTTCCAACTTGTACCAATATGTTTTAACATATAACGAAAAACATTCAATAGATTATTACTCACATTTTAGATTGAACTTAATCATTAGTTCATTATTACATCTACAGTGAAACATAACTGTTAGGATATGTGGGTGACAATATGAAATGATATTTATTTGTAAGCATGTCCCAGGAAGTACTTATAAGCTAGCATAACTAGGTGGCTTAGAATGATGACTAACCACTCTAGCAGGCTAACAGCAAAAAGATAGCAAGTAATCAGTCATGCAGCAATCCAAGTCCATATTTGTAACTATAGAAGATATATCTGCATTTACCTTTTGCCAAATTTATATACTCCCTCTGTTCCAATCCAAAACAACAGTTTCTAAAAACGACTTTTGAGTTACGAATATACCTCTAAAATTGATTATGAATTTTACAAATATGGCGTCACGCTATTTGATAATTGTTAACAAGCACAATTCACAGAGACACCAACCATATAATATTTCACATTTTTGCCGCATCTTTTTTTTTCTCTGGGTAATATAGCCGCATGTGATATTTATACATAACAATTTCCCTACCTAGCATGTACATTGCAATTGAAAAGAATATATCATACATGGATGGATATATATCATAATTTTCAGCAAATACAAATAAATTTTCATTTGAAATGAAGAATGCAAGCCCAATTAACAACAATGACTGGTAATTTTGAATTAAAATCAATATACACCTCCAATTGCAACAATTAGAATATGCCAAGTATGTAAATCCAGCACTAAACACACAGTTTACGAGGGAGTGTATGATCTGACCTGTGGGAAACATCTGGTTTATATAATCTAACGCATTAGACTTGTCCATTGCTCTTGTAAAATCTTTGAATTGAACAGCTGAACTAACCAATAAACGTAACTGAGAATGTCTTCGTACGGTATTTGAATTTACACAAAACTTAGGAATCCAAGAAATCGAAATTCAATTATGTATAACTTTACCTGGAGAATCAGAAGATCACGGATCCAAAACAAAACTGGAAAATCTAAGAATCTGAGTAGCGAAATACATCCATCTCTTTCCTCTCCTGTGATAGTTCGCGGGGAATGAAGAAGAATCCCAACTCAGTAAGGCCTGTTTGGTGTGTCTTATTTTAAAACAACATATAAATCTAATTTTTGGAATAATTATTTTAATTTCATTCATGAAAACATATTATATTAATAAACGATGCTTAATTTTTTGATAATACGGCCGAAGTGCAATTTGCTCTCTATGCTTTGCTTCGAATTTTAATTTGCCTTCGTACTAAAAAAAACAAAAAAAAGCATTATATATTGAAGTTATTCCAATTATAAATGTGTAGGGTACTTTTTATTAATCAATAAAATATAAGGTGCATACAATTCAAATTTAAGTATGGTGTACTAAGATCCAGAGTAAAATACGATGTGCAATTTGTACTTCATTTATAAGTTAAATTGTTAAGAAGTAATAATACTATTTTGAATTTCTTTATAGTCCATGAATTTATAAAAGATTTTAAATGTGTGGTCTTTATAAATTTTTCTTAAATTTTATGGGTCGAATATATGTAAACGTTTTATGTTTTATAAGTTTTAAAAGAAAGTAATATGTCTTAATTTAATCTCATTGATTTAATGCGTGGATTCATGTTTTTTTTTTCTTTTTCGAATATACATTTAAAGTAAAATATAATTAAAAATATTGTAGATTATGTCTTCAAATATTTTTAGTGACATGAATTGATTATTATTCTACTGTACTTTTTGCAATGTGAGTAATGAAAAATTAATGTAAAATATTTTTTTTTTTTACATTTTCTCCTTGTTGATTTTGAATGTAATTTGTCATTTAAAGTACTTTAAAAAAAAAGTTGCGGTATTAAAAAAATAGATAGATTTATTTCTCTACAGTTAATAGATCCATGTACATAAAAAAATTAGTAAGAGAGATTATGTTTTATGTTTTGCTACAAAAATAGTAGTTTCACAACAACAAAAAAAAACATGTTGTTGACGAATGAATGATTATATATAAATTTGATAAGTCATATTAAATAACTTATTTATTTTTCCAAACTGTGTGTTATTATAAATTGAATGTTAATCGTAATATATGGCATATATTTATCGTATTTATAGTCGATATTGTATTTATTAGTTCATACTGTAATTGTGTAATTATATTAAAAAATCTCCTCTTATTAGACTATGATTTTCATTAATTTTTACTGTGGAGTTTCTTTCTCCCTATATGAGTAAAGTATAACTGGCATTATATTTATTTGTTCAAATTGTTATTATACGTTCTTGTAATGAAATTGATGAAATTTAATATACAGTTTATACTTTGACTATAAAATAAAACATGCCAAGTCTTCCCGATTAAAAAGTAAATAAAGTACAACGACTGTCTCTCCTACGAATAAAGCGATATCCTATCAAAATGAAACAATTTTTGAAAAATTTAACCGTTTTTTATCAGATAAATGAATATTAGAGTGATACTTTTTCATTATTTACAATCATCCATCTCCATCCGACAATATTCTTTTAAAATAGTTATCAGGAACATTGTTTCATTTAAAGTTCCTTTATTTGTACTACAAAATATTGAATTTATAATTTTAGTCCTCTCGTTCGAATAAAATTTGAGAGTTTCATATGTACAAACTTTTTCATCTCCCTGAAATATTATTTTAAGAGTTAAAAGTGAGATAAGAATTTTTGTTCATATAAAGTTCTCGTATTTATACTATAAAATATTAAACTTACAATTTTAGTTCCTTTTTTAATGAAATTTGAAAATTTTACATGTACAAATTTATTTGTAAAGTTTGCCTATTTATACGCACATGTAGTTCATAGTAAGAAAAATTCATCAATATATCTTTCTATGTATTGTATTATTAATATGGGATCTCAAACTTTTATCAATTACTTTTCGTTTGTAATTCGATGAGTTAACTTAACACACTCATCGAGTATATTGACTCAACCAAGTTACATACATGTATTTAATTACTTTTAATTTTAAATATTTGACTTTAATTTACTCGTGTGACTTTTTAATTTTAAAGTTGACTTTATAATTTACTTAAGTGTCTTTTAGAACTACTTGATAATTAGTAAACTTTTAAAATCTTTAATTGTAAATAATGTTTTCAAAATTGATATAACAAAAACTCTATAACATGAGTAAATGAAATTTAAAAATGGGAAAAATCAACTAATGGAATTAACAAATTAGAAAAATAGAAAATAAGGACATTTCTAACAAGAAAACCCTTCTTAAATAAATTAAATTATTTGTAATTAATTTTACGAATAAAGTAAACAAAATTTCTTACGGAAAATATTTTTATTTGTAATTAACCATAAAATAAACTAAACTACAGTACCATTTAATCAAACAAAATAAATTAAAAATTTACATTTCTTAAATATTGTTGATAAAATTTCAAATATCATTAGATATGTACTTTGTCGATCTGATATATAAATAGAATAAGATTTATTGTCTAATTTTTTTATTATAATATAATTATTAACAAGTTTAAATAGAAAATATATATTTTATTTAATATTATGAAATTGAGGAAAAGATAATAAAATTGTACTATAATAAAAAAATTGCTTTTAAAAAAAGGGTCTGTGTTGGACACATGCAACAACCCTAATTGTATTATTAATACAGGACCTTAACCTTTTAACAATTTTTTTTTTGGGTAACTCAGCGAGTCGATTCGACATATTCACCGATTATATTGACTCAACTGATTTACAATCATGTATTTAATTATTTTTAATTTTAACATTTGACTTTAGTTTACTTATGTGTTTTTTCAATTATTTTTTAATTTTAAACTGTTAACTTTGTAATTTACTTAAGTGCCTTAAAAGTTACTAGATAATTAGTAAACTTTTGAAAATTTTAATTGTAAATAATGTATTAAAAAATTGATATAACACAAACTATATAACAAGAGCAAATGAGATTTTAAAATAAAAAACTCAACTAGTGGAATTAATCAAATTATATTATTCTATGATATTTATATTCAATTTTATTAATTTTATTTAAAATTTTAACTAACAAAAAAAAAATATAAACATATGTTTAACTAGTACAATATATTTCATTCTAAAATATATTATCGATATACTAAAAAAAAACCATAAAACCATATATAAGAAACAATAAATAAATGTTATGTTTGAATTCATTATTAAAAAAAGTACGCAATCAATTTTCAATTAAAACCAAAAATAAGATAAAAACAGTTAATAATACATATACCATACACATATATTAAAAAAAGATGTAATAACATTAACAACTAATTAAAAAATTACATATATCAAAATAAAATAAAAATTACACAAGAATTACTCCAGAATTAAAAAATATATCTACAATCACTACATTTAAGAATTTTATTGAAATTTAAATTGAAAAAATAGATAATAAAATATTTTACTAAAAATTATTGCAAGTAATTCTTAACTATTTTTATTTATTTTTTAAATATAAATTAAAAAAAATAAAAATATTTAAGAATATAATCCCGTGTTGTGTCCGGAATTCTATGTTAGTTTTATATTATTTACGGTATAAAAATACATAAAAATGTTTGGCCGGATAAAGTATACGGGGTATAATTCATATTCAAGAGCAAATCGAAACAGTGGTGTACGGAATACGGAGTATAATGCATATTTAAGACAAAATTAAAATAAGAATAAATCTTTTTATCTTTATTATATTTTAATTTCATCTCCAAAATTATTATAAACAGTACGAGATAACTTTTTAATGTAAACCATATTCTCTTGAGTCATATCATACAATTTATAGCAATTTTTGTGATAAAGTTATGAAGTATTATGAATGCCAAATTTTACTTTAAAATAATAAGGATTTATAATAGTAATTTTAGATTATGATAGTATACTTTATATAAAAATTTAGAATATCTAAAATTTAAGTATACGAAATATAAATGTATATTGTGAAACAAATCAAAATAATAGCAATTTTAGATTATGATAATATAATTTACATAAAAAGAAATTTAATATATTTAAAATTTAAGCGTAAATAAACAAAATTATAGTCGATTATTAACCTTTTGACTTGGTTATATTATCAATTACTCAATCTGTTATAAAAAAAATTATATTTATATTTTTTATAAATATTAAGATTGCATTTTTAATTGAGATTTTTATATATAAATCATAAGTTTTTTTTTTCATAAAATTTGTTATGAATCTTTAAGTTATAATGAGATTTATAAATTTGTAATTAATTTTTTTTTAATTTATAGCTTAATAAGAAAGAAATTTTTTGAGATTACAGGAGATTTCGAGATTTTCATTCTTCCTATTTTGGGTCATAAAAATCCGCGTCTAGAACCTACCAGGATTCATCATGCGCCTTCACGAGGGATGATATTTTTTATTTACAAAATAAGTGTACATTTTAAGAGGTATAGATTATTTACATCTTTATATATAATAATATAAACCCTCCGCACTGTCACGTAACCGTTTCAGTTGTGAAGAAGCTGCCTTACAAAAGCTTGGCTTGTTTGATAGCCGCTTGTATCATTTTTTAAGTTTGATGAAATGGTCTGATTGGAGTTAATTAGAAGGATGTAATTTAAAATTAAATGCATTGTTCTATTTTATATTTCATGTGTCCTTGTAAAATACCTATATTACATTAAATCATTAATCTCGAATGAAGCAGATGATGACTTACAAAATAGAATTGATCCATGAACTTTATAAAATTTTCATATTTCACTTGTAGAAAAATTTGAACATCTTATTATAGATTTTATTTCTAATTTTTAAAATTTATAATTATAAATAAATAATAATATCACTATATAAAAAAATATATAAAAGTTACCATGCGCCTAACGCTTCTCGCCATGTAGAAATAGAATCTGTAAATTGTGATCGATACCACTAGCTAGCTGACTAGCTGTAATTCCCATCACTTGCTCCGTTACATTGCCATTTACAAATAACATTATGTTTGTTGTCTTTATTTGAGTAGCTGTATGCATTTATGATAAAAGAAAGCTTAAAAAGGTAAAAATAATTTATCATTACTTAGGCGTTGATATTGGAATTTTATAGAAAAACGTGCACAACATACAGAATTATTGCACTAAACCGAGATAAACCGGTTGTGGAAGCCACCAGCAGACAGTGACTGCCGTTTCCCGATAAGAGCACATCACAACCAGAACTAATCGCTGGTATCGCGACACGTCAGCTTGTCAGACATGGGCCCACAGCCATCCATGCTCCATTCGCTTCGCTAACAATAATAACGCAAATCTCATAACACCGTCTACAGCTATAGCTCAATTTTTCCTCAGGCGTCGCCACCGCCGGCCGTCGTATCAGCTCCATACTTAGGGTTTTCAAAACCTCAATTGATTTACGCATATAGTTCGTATTTATTTAAAGTATCTACATCTCAATTAACTTAAAAATCACCAAAAAACATGCCACTGCTTAGAAGAAAAAAAGCGTCGGAACCGGAAAGCTCCGATGCGAATCCGACCGATGGAGAAGATAACAGCAAGAAGAAGAAGGTAATTGTAGAAAAGGTTGAAGAGAAGAAGCACAAGTGGTCGTGCCTCGATAGTTGCTGTTGGCTCGTCGGTTGCATTTGTACAGTTTGGTGGTTTTTATTGTTTTTGTACAATGCGATGCCTGCCTCTTTCCCGCAATTCGTCACGGAGGCAATCACCGGACCGTTACCGGATCCTCCCGGCGTTAAAGTGCTGAAGGAAGGATTATCGGTTAAGCATCCGGTGGTGTTTGTGCCCGGAATTGTTACCGGCGGTCTCGAGCTATGGGAAGGCCATAATTGCACAGATGGACTGTTTAGGAAGCGCCTTTGGGGAGGCACTTTCGGAGAAGTTTACAAGAGGTATTATAGATTGTTCAAAATTTTGTTTTATGCATAAAGTTTGAATAGATTTATTTATGATGGGTGTATTGTGATAGTTCGAGTATTTAGGTGATATGAATTGGTGAAATTCTGTATATTTTTTGTTTAAATTGTTGTGGTGAGGTTATCACTTCTTGCATTTAGAGCTCGGACTAGTCTCTTTCTTTATTGTTGTAATCTTTTTCTTTAATTGAGTAGGTCTGACAGTCTGAGGAGATTTGAAGCAAGACTCGTCTAATTTAGGTTTGGATCTGCGCAAGCTTTTCTGAATCTAGATAAAGTTAGCAACACTAACGAATTTCTGAATTTAGATAAAGTTGGCTGGACTTATTACTTAAGAGTACGTGTGTATCTATTATCTAACGACATCTTTAGTATTATATTAATCTATAATGCTTTTGAACTACTCCGTATTTTCTTATGGTAATATTTATGAACTTTGTAAAAAGGAAACCCTGAGTTTCTACAAAGAATTCCTCGGGTGCAGAACAGCCAGCTGGACCTTCATCTATTTTATCTTTTTTAAAAAAAAAAAATTTAAAGTGAACCTCTTTTGTGCAAAAGATGCTGATTTAGTCATTTAAGATGGTTTTTTCTTTGCAAGAGTAAGAGAAATGAGTTACTTTTTCATCGGAGGAACTGCTTAGTTGGAGTAACTTCAGTGCTGGATCTTTTTTGTTTTGTATGGATAATGGAAATATTTTTGGTTCATTCTTCATGCTAATACAGCTGAAGCAAGTACTTCAACCCATTTGACCTATGAAAGATAAAAGAATTTCCTATTAAGTGACAAGTACATATAAAATCGTCAGGAAAGAGGTACAAAGAAATTTACTATCTTGTACTTGAGAGAAATTTTTTTGATGTACCAAGCTCAATTATATGGAATGCTCGATGAGACTTCTAATTTCCCTCAAGGAGGTAACAGATGTGGCAGTCTGGATAGGGCAATGGGCGTTCAAGATCTTAATCTGCATAACACATTGATAATTCCCCAAAGTTGTCATCACCGGGAAAGAGGATCTATATCGGCAGCATTAAACTCTTATTTACAGAAAAAGGGAGAAAAGAGAGTGATAAAGCATTGTATATTATTTTTGGTAGCTCAATCAAGTTGATTTTTGTTAAAATTTAGGACTTCTGATCTATTCACATGATTAACACTTCAAAATCCTGGCAGTGCATGTTATCACCGTAGTTATCAGAATCGTACGATACGCGATATGATATGTATGATTCGATACAATACACAAACAATTCAATACGTATCATAAAGCGTATTAAAATTATCACCATATCACAAGTATCGGTCACGATACGATACAATTCATACTATAACGATACATTTTACGAGTAATTTTGGAAGTAACATCAAGCTATTTAGAGTATTTTAAGTACTATAACCTATTTATAAATCATTTTTAGGTCAAAGAGTTAATTTCTAGTGCACTTTTATATTATGACATGCTAGTATGCTAGATTATCCAATAAAATTTGTTCTCTATGCTTAAAGATGGAATAGTAGTCTAAATTTTACATTATAATCAAGTTAAAATGCTTGTTTGCCCAACAAGTTTTGTTATAAATATGTCTAAATGTATATTATCACATTTTGCATTTATTTTATGTATCATACGATATGATACATGTAACACAATTTCTATATTCGATATTTTTACGATTTTAATAACTATGGTTATCACCTAGGTTGTACATGTATATATACATTTTGTTTGGGGGTTTATTTTATCAAGATTACATTATGTGGGGTATAAATAACTCTTTTCTTATCCTACAGGCCTTTATGTTGGGTGGAGCATATGTCCTTAGACAATGAGACTGGAATGGATCCTTCTGGCATTAGGGTCAGACCTGTCACCGGGCTTGTGGCTGCAGACTACTTTGCTGCTGGATATTTTGTTTGGGCTGTTCTTATTGCTAATTTGGCTCGAATTGGGTATGAAGAGAAAAACATGTACATGGCTTCATATGACTGGAGACTTTCATTCCAAAATACGGAGGTAAACTGTTTTTTGCTATTTGTCATCATGTAAACGTTGTCTCTTTCCTATAAATGCAATATTCTTAACATTTTACCCAGTTTACTTGCTTCCATGTTTTTGGTCTTGGTTCTGAACTCTGTTTACAGGTAAGGGACCAAACACTAAGTCGGATAAAAAGTAATATCGAACTGATGGTTGCTACAAGTGGTGGCCAGAAGGCAGTTATTATTCCACATTCAATGGGTGTTTTGTACTTCTTGCATTTTATGAAATGGGTGGAGGCACCAGCCCCAATGGGTGGTGGTGGTGGACCAGATTGGTGTGCTAAGCATATAAAGGCAGTGATGAACATTGGTGGACCATTTTTAGGTGTTCCAAAATCTGTGCCTGGGCTTTTATCTGCCGAAGTTAGGGACATTGCGGTTGCCAGGTAGTTTACCCTCCACTGTTGTATCTGACGAAGAATAATGCCTTCCTCTTTGTTGTGTTTTTCTTAGAAAAAACCATGATAGACACTACCCATAGTGAGGATGAAATGAGAAGGTCTTACCATTAAAAAAATTTAATTGCAAAATATTAAAAATGGATTGCCAGACCAAAATTTTGATGATATCTAGTAATAGATAAATCATAATTAAAGAACTCCAAACATAGTGGCAAGTTTCGTGTGTACTTAACTTTGATGTTTGTTTTAAAGATTTATTAGAGAAATTGAGTCACATGATTGATTTAAACCCATTTGTAAACCAGTTGCTGACTTTGATAATGAAAGGAAAGCAGGTGAGTGAGTTGATCCTTGTTCTCTTCCATACATTTTAGATCAAGTTACCAAATTTAACCGCAATTTAATCTTTATTTTCCTTTTTTTTTTTAAAGAAGTTATTTGAGTTTCATATTTTACAAGATGACGCTAATGAAATATATGTATATAACACCCTTTATATAAAGGTCATACATGCCCTTATGCTCATTTGTGCTTAACCATTAACCGCTATTTACACTTAACAGGTTGGCTGCAGTCTTTAGCATTTACTTGTTCTTTATGAAATCGAGAAATTATTGTCACATTGCTAGGTTGTGGGGGTAGCAACTGGACACTTTAACTTATAATTTATTTTTTCAAAAAGAGTTCTGAGGTTTTCAGTTCCAACATCTCACTGCATCTGCCAAGACTCCTGTTTCCATTCAAAATAGTACTTGCTCCCTAAATTTGTGGTAACAGGTAAAACTTGAAACCTGTTCCTGTCCTTGTCAGGGAAGGAGCCAACCTCCTTTCCTTGTAGTATGGCACTTGCCTACTATCTAAATAAATGCTTATCACTCTCTCAGATAGGCATTATACCCTTCAGATTTGCTATTGTCAATAGCCAATTGGATAAGGTCCTCACTCAAATGATATCTGCATGTATAATGGTCTTGCTTGTAATTAGTTGTAAAGTTCATCTTATTATGATAATGGTTGTAATAGTTACTTCTGAACTAATCCACCTTCACTGCAGAGCTGTTGCACCGGGGGTGCTGGATAAGGATTTATTTCGCCTCCAAGCAATGTTACAACACATAATGAAGATGACTCGAACATGGGATTCAACGATGTCAATGTTACCAAAAGGTGGGGACACCATTTGGGGTGGTATTGACTGGTCTCCAGAGGAAGGCTATTGTCCTGGCAAAAGAAATCAAAGGGACAATAATGCAACTGAAGTTCCAGACCAAGATGAGGCTGAAAGTCTAGTTTCTCAAGAAAAGCATGCTAATTATGGAAGAATTATATCTTTTGGGAAAGATGTGGCAGAGGCTACTTCTTCAGAGCTTAAGAGGATTGACTTTAGGGTAAATTAGATTTACGGTCATTTATAATTATATTGGCCAACTGGTCCCGCCCCCTCATTTCCGATCATGACTGTTTTTGTTATGGCACTTCTCCGTTCATCTATTGAGCTGCTTCAATTTGTCATTTGATTTTCTCATTGCGTGGCTTACGTAGTGTACTATGTTAAGGAAGCAAGCATCAAGCCTAATGCACTGCTTTACTGAACAAGTGACATTTCAACCTTTCAGTTGGTTTCTACTTTGTTTGCTTAACTAATTGTAAATGTGCAGGATGCTGTCAAGGGTAAAAATGTTGCAAATAGTACTTGTCGAGATGTGTGGACAGAGTACCATGACATGGGATTTAGTGGTATCAATGCTGTGGCAGAATACGGAGTTTATACAGCTGAGGAAGTTTTGGAATTACTTCAGTTTGTTGCTCCAAAAATGATGGCACGTGGTAGTGCCCATTTTTCTTATGGGATAGCGGATAATTTGGATGACCAAATATACAAGCATTACAAATATTGGTCCAACCCATTGGAAACAAAGTAAGAACTAATGTGCTTTCTTATACAACACTTGTCAGTTTTGACACGAGTTCTCTGTGTTTGTAGTTCTAGAAGGTGCTGACATTGACTTAGCCTGTCCTGGTCTCAATTCCTTCCACTGCTTTTGAAGTTCATGCTCCACTATTTTCATTTATAATTATTCAACTTGATTTCGATTGTTGTGGTCAAAATTCGTCAAGCAGTTCCTATTTTTCACTTGATGGTCCTTGATAAAGAAAATCAAAACATTGTACTTTGAACAAGGAAACAACGTCTTTTTGCAGCAAACCTTTTCATTTAATACTGAAGGAATCTGCTGCCTCAATTTATTATTATTACAGTATTTTTTTTTTCTTCTGAATTCTTTTCTTTTCAATGAGATGCTATTTTCTACAAATTATCATAGCTTACATCCGTTATGCATTTCACGTGATAAACATTATAATTGATCCATCAATTAGTGTTGTAATTGCTTCATCAATTAGTGTTGTAGCTTTTCAGCATGTGATTATTCCCATCATCATGTCCCTATACAGTCTTATATATACATATCTATATTTATGTTTGTAAATTTATCTATATTAACAGTTATTTATATTGTGCCAATTACTTTTTCGAAGTTGTTTTGTTGATCTGCAATATAGTTCACGGGCAATATCTTAGCAGTTGGTCCAACTTCATATATATGAGATTGAGATATCAAATATTGAAGTCGTACTTATACCTTTTATTATCATATGTTCTATATTCTTTGGTTTCAGGTTACCAAATGCTCCTGACATGGAAATCTTTTCTTTATATGGAGTTGGCATCCCAACTGAAAGAGCATATGTTTACAAGCTCTCACATTCGGCAGAATGCAGCATTCCTTTTCAAATTGATACTTCAGCAGATGGCAGAGATAAATATGGCTGTCTGACAGATGGTGTTTTTATTACAGATGGTGATGAGACTGTGCCTACTCTAAGTTCAGGATTCATGTGCGCAAAAGGGTGGCGTGGGAAAACAAGATTCAATCCTTCTGGTATTAAAACTTACGTTAGAGAGTATGATCATGCCCCCCCTGCTAATTTTCTGGAGGGTCGTGGTACTCAAAGTGGTTCCCATGTCGATATTATGGGAAACTTTGCTTTGATAGAGGATATATTAAGAGTTGCAGCTGGGGCTACAGGAGAAGACCTGGGTGGAGATCAAATTTACTCGGACATTATGAAGTGGTCAGATAACATCAAATTACGCCTATAACCTCTCATATGGTGATCAATTTGAACGTATGAAAGATTATCATTTTCAGCATGGCTGTACAATGCTGATGGCTATGACTTATTTTGGGCACAGTGACTGTCATCTGCGGTGCCTGCACAAGTTTGCATGTCGGAAATCACAAACACATTGTCATGTACAATACTACATATTACCTTTTAATACAGCCAGCCGTCTTTGTTATTTATTACGGGAGGCAGCATTATTCACTATATTGTAATTGTTGCGGTCCTGGCAGAGGCAATGCTCACAGCAGTCCTGAAGTTGCTTGAATTGATTGCTCTCAGCAGTGGTGGCTAGTGGATGTTCTCTCCTCTATCCGTGTAAAAGTGGTACTGAAATCTCTTTGTATTTTTTGAACGACACTACTTTGATCTCCCAACTATGTAAGATTCCATTGAATAACTTGAGTTGTCTGTATTTGGAAATTGGAACCAGTATACGAATTTCTACTGGTTAAATATTTGCCAATGCTGATGGGAATTAGTGAGTTGTTGATGGCCCCATTCGGAGATGGTAGTACAACTGTATGATCAATTCTATCAGAATGTTGGTTTGACGAGGAAAGAATTTTGAACAATATTTCGAAGGACATAAATGACACTATTTTTCGTGAGTATTGTCATTAGCCTTCCAGCTATGCATGAAAAGTTGCTAGTCGCAACATTCTGCAAATGAAGACCGATTCCTTCAACGAAATAAAAAATGGTCGTTTTTCTGTCCTATAAAAATGGTTTAAGAAAAATAAAAGCAGCTTAATTTTCTGTTGGAAAATAGACGTAATTAAACTTTATCTTATGGTCGATTTTGAATTCTACGCGTATGTCCATTTTAGTAGCATATTTTTCACTCGGACAATTTCAATTGCCAAAAGAAAAGCAAATAAGTTAATACAAAGTAACTAATTTCAATCCTAATAGCGTAGTACATAGTAAGTTATAATAGCTATTATAATTTTGTTGTGTAAAATTATAAAAACTTCGATTTGTTTCTTATTTTAACTTTCAATTTAAAAAGAAATATAAAAGGGTATTAAAAGAAACAGGTGTGGTATGATACTTGATCGTATAAGTGTCTAAATTGATATACTCCGTATAAAGTACATTTTTTGTATTATTTTATTACTAGCTTAGATGCCCGTGTAAATTCGAACACTGATGTCGTTTTATATAATTTTTATTGTAATTTATTTAAAATATAAATTCTATTTATTAATTTTTTGATCATTTAGACGTACTAACAAACTTCAAATTTATGTTGAACATAAATATTTAATTAATAAATAGTTATGCAAATATTTATAATGATTAATAAAATTTTTGTTCGATGTTTATGTAGGTTTTGGGGTCTATTTATGTGAATTTTAGTTAGTAACTTTTGTAGCTATTATATTTATGATGACTATACGTTTGTTAGTATACTTTTATTTTTGGTTTTGAATTTTAATATTATCACGTTTTTATTTGTATTTTAGTTGTGTATATATGATTTTTTTTTATTATGTAACTAATATTTATCGGTGATTCTTTTTAATTATATATTGATTGTATAATTGTGTTGATTTTTATTTGGTAATTATTGTTATTATTTTTTTGTAATGGCTGGTTTCATGAGAATTACTTCTCCAAAACATTTACATTGACGTCAAATATTAGTCACACTAATAAATGTTCATATACACCACAAATAGTAAGAGAAATTATAGTGATTATAGTTGTTTTATTTATTTAATATTTATTTTCGTTAGGTTAGTGTTTGTATCCTATGATGTTTATAATAGTTGGATTATATATTAATAAATAGTATTCACGTGTATTTTATGTAAAATGGAAGGGTATAAGGGAATATTATATATTATGATATTTTATTATATTTATATAGTTAGTATTATATGTTGTTTCAAATGTTTGAACCGATGATATATTTATTTAATTATTTTGAATTTGTTCTTAAAATTTGAATTAAAAAAATATAAGGAAATTTTTTTTATGCCATGAAAAATAGAATAAAAATAATAACTAAATTAATTGAATCATATTAATTCAACTAATTCAACTTAAGATAAGATCCACCTAACAAGGTTTTATATATAGGTATTGATAATTAAAATAGGTTACTCCATAGAAGAACTATAGAAGAATATATTTAGGTATTTAATTTTGAGTACCAACTAAAGAAATTACTCTTATAGATTATAACAAGAAATTTATAACGACGGACACGTATCTTATCGACCTTGTTGCCTACAGACAAATAACAAATTCATTTTTCGCCGCGCCACTTCCGAATTTCATTTTTCATTTCCATTGTTTTGGCGGGCGCCTCAACCTCTGCTTCATACCAAATACTAACATCACTACTAGTCTACTACTATAAGAAAACCGTACTAAAACCAATCTTGTCGCGTGATTCACATAGTGCTGATAGTTGGTAATTAATCGAGGACGAAAATGGAGAACCAAGAAATCGTAAACCAAATTCAACGGTTTCGGGAGCTAGATTCTGAGGTATTGATTGTTGAAGAAGTTGACAGCCTTCAGGAATCTTCTGACGAAACTGATGATCATATCAAGTAATTTGAGTTCATATGAATTTTTCTCTTTCAGCTTTTAAATTTAATTAATGTCAGTATGATTATTAGGTTCGGAATTTTAAATATCCTAACTTTAAGATATGGTAGCTCTATAATTTGAAATGTGTAATTTGAGTTCTGAATTATTGCACTGTTTTTACTTCTGTTAGTTAGCATGTTTGCTCAGCTACGTGTGCTTGTTCTTACGGGCTATATGGTAGTATATAGTTACTTGTTCTCACTTTTTTGGTTTTGTTTTTGTTGTTGATGTTGTAATATAAGTTTAGCTACATGACGGTTGATAATGTTCAAGATATATAAATAGTAAATGATGTTAATTGTTTTAATATTGTCAAAAAAATTTGTAGGGTGTGAGTATGATTATTATTCTGAGCGCAATTCGGAATTGGAGTACGCACATACATGCGCACACACAGAGTATATAGCAAAACACTATGTTTCCTTGCTTCTCTAATGTCTTTGTTGTCAATGCAATTATTGATATTCTGTTTTGGGAACTTGAGGGTGATAATTATGGTTGTTGCAAAATTAGTTATGAATATCTGGTATGACAATACCATACAGCTTAATGTTGCTGTATCCAGTAAGAAGGTTTCAAATGAACATTTAATTTACTGTCTTTTACTCATTAGTTACTTTGTTACTGTATGCTTTCTAAAGGACTATTTAAGGAAAAAGTAATTGATATCTTAATTATTTCTTCGAATTATAGTTTCATGGTACCAAAATATATATATCATTTAAGCTAATTATGATCAGCCAGTTAACCATTTAGTTTCATTGTCAAGAAGCACGAGTCAGTAGTGCATTTATTTTCTGGGATTTTTGACTATCCAAAGTGTCAGACAAATATCATATGATTCATTCATTATTTTTGCAGAAATGACAATTTTATTCACTTAACTTTATGAAAAAGTTGTCTGCCACAAGTCTACTGGTCTCAGTTTTAGGAGTTGGTTGATGATCGCTAATATAGTTCCATGTTACATTGATTTTTCCAGTAATCGTGGCTATGAGGGGACCTCTGGATCTGCTGAATTTACCTTTGATCCCTGTTTTGCTTTCTTACAGAGTTATCTTGGTGGTAGGCAACTAGGCATACTCATCCAACTGATTGTCCATTATTTTAATCCAGTTTTTAGGGGTTTGATGTATTGGTTTTTTGTGTGTCAGAAGTTGAAGACACTCCAAATAGGTTGGCTTTCTTGGATGGTGGTGCAGTTCTAGACCTGTCATTGTTTTATGTAGAAGGTAGTATTAGCTTTCATTTTACTGTTTTGCGGAATATGTTTGAATTCATTTTACTAATCATTTATATATAATATTTAACTGCTATCAGTTCGGACATCATTGTCAGGTCTTTCCAGATTGAATATAGTGGTTGGAGTTTATTTATGAATTGTTGTAGAACTTTTCTTCTCCTATCTTCACCCAGAAATATTTTCTGTAACTAGATTTCAGACACCTCATGTATATATGCTTGATAGGCATTAGTTTAGTACAATTCTTTACCTGTTTACAGCGACTAGCTGAAACTTAGGTCATGTGTTTAATTATTTATGCTTTTTCTTCTTGTTGTGTTGGTCATACTGGTTAGAGTTAGAGAAGTCCAAAGGTCTCCTTTAGGCCTAGGTCTGAGGTGCAAGGAGGTGCCTTACAATCAAGTTATATATCTGATCAATTTTCGGTAATTAGTTGGCAAATAACAATGTTGAAGGTTAAGGTACATGGTATACAGTGAAACAATATCATATTTTGGTAATAAATTTTGAAATGATAAATAACAAGTTAGTCTGTAACCGAAACTTGTGTCAACAAAATACTACAAGGGGAACATTCTGAATAGTAAATCATCATGATGGACACACTTAATTTAGCTTTGAAATTTGAGTTAAGCTTAATTCCTTAAAACTCAGTTTCGCAGCATATCAATTGCAATTTGGAAGTAATATTATCGTCTCTATCAGTTAGATGATCTGAAAAAGGATATGGAAAATGAAAAAGAAAAAGACAAGAGATATGTCACTGAATAATTCATCTGCTTCCTATGCTGGCCCTTGCACCATTGTAGCTGAGCCTTGATGATCATCGAACTAGGCATGGCTTTAACAACAACCACTCTGGTTGTCAAGCTAGGCATGCCTTTGAGAACAGTGACTTTGGTTCGACAGTGGATGACATAGAGAGAGTTTCACCTGTGGAATCATGGCTCCTGATACATAGTCATGGAGCTGATTGCAAAGTAGATCTTTAATTTGGATAATGTAGTGACTATTTGTTGAACAGTAAACTACCTGCATGGCATATCAAAAGAATACTACTTGGTAGTTTTCCCCTTCTATTTTAGTAACTTTAGACTCCTCATACTCTAAATATCCTATTTCAGGTACAGTTCTGTTCCCAGGGGTCACCCTTCCTTTAAGAGTTAAGCAACCTAATTTTATAGCTGCTGTGGAAAGAGCTTTAAACCGAGCTGATGGTCCTTACACTTTAGGTGTGGTATGTGAAGCTTTTGATGATTTTACTTGCTTTCAATCTATAGTTTTTTTTCTAATTATCTGAAACTTCAAATAAATTTGAACAAATATTCAGGTTCTTGTATATGTAGATTGTGGGAATGGAAGTATACGATTTGCAACCACAGGGACAACAGCAGAGGTATGAATCATGCTGCCGAATTTTTTGAAAATTTGATATCTTATTTTGATTTGGATATGGTCAAATGTTTATATTTATCATGTAATGACAGTCAATTAAGAAATCAAACACATAACATAGGTTCCTTCATTCATTAGTGCACAATGTAATACAGCTTTGTTTACATAAAAGTTAAAACTTGTATAAGTAATTTTTGGCTATCCATTCTTAACAATCAAGGAGTATATTATTCAACTATATTTTAGGGCACATGCTTACTTGGTGAAAGGGATCTTAATCTATGTAATGTTGTAGATTGACCTGGACTAAGAGATCAAGTACATATGTGGTTGTTTGCTGTTTTAGTCTGTCAACTTGTTGATTTGTGGAATTCGTCGTAAAGTAGAACATTTGAATCATGAAGTCTCGATCAAGGTTTGAGTAATAATTTGTTTGGATTGTAGTGACAAAGAAATGAATAAAAAAGGAAAATGAATTGGGTGAAAAGTGAGCAGTAGGAAAAATGGGAGTCTGTAGGAGAGATGTAATGAGACAGAATAGAATATATCATTACGCATCCACCCTTCTGCATCATATATCCATATTTCCTCATCTCTCCTTCTGATGTATACTATTTGCAAAATTTATTTCCTCCTAGCCTAATCAATTAACAATGTCCAGAACTTCAGATCCTGAAGTTTGTATAAATCAGAGCTTCTCATTGGGAAAAAATGGAAGAAGAGGAAGAAGATGCAAAGAAAAAGAAAAAATAATAAATGATATGAAAAGAAAGTGATGAGAGGTGAGTTCTGGCAGAATATGTTGTTTGATGTAAAGAAAAAACAGGAAATTTGTCGAGTGAATCTGTAATTGACAAAGCTTGGTTTTATAAATTGACCACATAGATCCCTTAATCATAATTAGGATGGAAGAGCTCACATCCACGGGAAATTCTCTGTTAACAAAAAGAAGGTCCCCAATCACTTTATACACAAACTAAATGATTTTAGTTTTGTGAGATGCAAGCATCTTATGTACTAGGAATTTTTTGAATCTGCTTTTACTTTTCTGGTTGCAAGGAGAAAGAATGTTCATTAACAGTTTAATATCTCAAAACTTATAAGGACTTGGCATTTTTTAATAAGTAATTGAGCTCAAGTTAAAGTTTCCCATTAGTGAATACATACATGCGTGCAGAGTTGCACAAACCCTCGTGTTCTTTTCCTTCACATAGCTGCTGCGTGGTCGTCTCATTGCATTTTTTTTGTTTTCTCTGCATTAATTTCTTGATGTTGTGTATTTGTCCACAGTGTTTTGAGCCTTGATAATTTCTACAGACAAAAGCTAACTTCCAACAGGATACTGGAGTTGTTTCTTCTTCTGAAGATGATAAATAACTATACCTGTGAGCTGAAGCTGCCAACTGATGTGTACTAATAGGCTGATATAGTTGGTATTTGATAGAGAACATTTTAAATCAACATGGGTTGCTTAAGTAGATTTGAAGTTTACTACTTAAATCAACTCTCAAGAGAGATACACAACAAGCAATGATAGGTGAGAAGTGACAGGAGCTATTTTGAAATTGAAACAAAGCTAATTCAAAAGTTTGATATGTTTTCAGTAGGTAAAAGTGTGTATCCCTTTCTGGTTCTCAATGTCTTGTAAAGTTGTAACGTTGAAGTTGACATTGAATTGAATTCTATAAAATCCTGGACACTACGGTGCGTCATTATCTCAGATGGTGTAATTTGGACATTGACATCTTTTTGCAGCTCCAACAATCAATTTGCTGCCAAAATTAATCTATGTCTATTCAGCTTTAGCTAATTTTCTTACCACATTTGCTAGATACGGCATTTCCGGCGGTTAGATGATGGTACACTGAATTTGGTTGCTCGTGGACAACAGCGCTTCCGTCTAAGACGTCAATGGATTGATGTGGAGGGAGCAGTAAGTTGTTTTCATCTCCCTGTTGAGATACTTTTACTGTTTTCTGTTCAAAACTTTTAAAGATTTACCAGTATTAATATTACTGAAGCCATGTGGCGAGATCCAAATTATTGAAGAAGATTCTTCAATAAGGACTCCGCGGGATGCAGTTGGACGATTGGTGCCACCGAGGAAATTGCGAAGTTCTAGTACATTCCAGACTAACGAGCACGGGCCTCAAAATGGAGGTGATGAGTCAGAGGATAGTTTTATGAGTGAACTTTCATCTGAAGAAAGGAGATTGCATGAGTCTGCGCTTGGTTCTTCTTGTGGCTCTGATTTGAATGACACGTCGACAAGCGGTGAAGATGAGAACTTTGGTTCCAAGTCAGAACTCCAACTGGGATGCTCTCACTTAACGAAGTCTCTTGGTTCACTTCATTCACCCAATACTAAAAATATTGAGAATGCGAATCGTGAAAATGGGAGTAAGGCTATATTGGATATACACGCTAAAAGAGGTGAGGGACGGAGAAAGAGTTCATTAAGCAAGCTTAGGGAGGTTCCAAGAGCCTTTTGGCCCACTTGGGTTTATAATATGTATGACTCATATTGTCTTGCTCAACAGGTTGCAGGTAAATTGACTTTCTTTCTGCAGTTTTTCCGTTTATATTCTTGTAGTTTGAAAGATCTGAGTGGTAGAGGCAGTGGCCATGCAACTACTTTAAGAACAATATAAGGTAGAAATGATTTTGATTTTCGTAAATGCCAAACAGGAATAGACAGCCTACTCACATGGTTTTTCAGTTTCACCGTAGTATTAAAATAAAGTTATTAATCTTTGGCCTTTGATGAATTTGATGCTGACTTATTATTTATTAATAGTTACTGATTAACAAAAGTTGCAGATATGTGGAAAGAGATAGTGAAGACACCAAGCATGGATGGCCTTGTGAATAATCCTGATCTCATGTCCTTCCACATTGCCAGCAAAATTTCTGTTTCTGAATCTACAAGGCAGGAGCTTCTAGAGATTGATGGTGTTTCCTATAGATTGCGTCGAGAAATTAAGTTACTCGAGAGCTTCGATCGTGTTCGATGTAAAACTTGTCAGGTTGCTAGAAGATGTTATTATCTTGATGCTCTCTTATGTGTGCAGCTACTAATTCATTTATTTGCTTACATCATGCAGAGAGTGATTGCAAGGCGAAGTGATATTTTGGTAATGTCTAGTGATAGTTCCCTTGGTGCTTATGTGAATTCAAGGGGATTTGTGCATGAGATAATAACTCTATTGGCAGTAAATGGCTTAGCTCTTGTTGGACAACCAATCAAAGAATATAGCTGGTTTCCTGGGTATGCTTTTCATCTTAGTTGTCTTCTCATTGTAAAATTTAATTGACTGTGGTAGCAAGCCAGCTAAAATATAAGATGGTTGTAACCTTACTGGATCTACTAGGATGATTCTGAGAAGGTTTAAATGATAAATTGAAAGATCTGTGTAAGTAGAGTCGGGTTTGGTTTATGCATACCTGCTCCAATCTTGCTTCAAATGTGATCAAATTTCTCTACTTCCTCTCGATGTTCAAATTTTTTTTAAAGCAGTCTCATGTTTCAAGGCAACTGTATCTCAAAATTACTTTTGTTTGCTTACAGACGTTCTATAGATATGGTGAATATGAGGTTTGCGTCCTATTACTGCATATTACTGCTTCACCTTTTGGAATGAAATATAACAGTGGGTTTATAGCGTGATCTTTAATGTCCAATCATATCATGAAATGGAATTGTCAATACTTTTGGGACGATAACTTTCACTTAACAATTTATAGAGGCATAAAGCTGCTACGATCTGAATCACTAACATAGCATGCTATATGTTGCAGGTATGCGTGGACAACTACGTATTGTGCCACTTGTGAACGCCAAATGGGGTGGCGTTTCACTGCTACAAACAGAAACTTGAAGCCACAGTCCTTTTGGGGTATCCGAACCTGCCAAATTGCCGATGACACAAGCTAAAGTAGTGTACCATGTGGTCATGTTAATGTGCTAAAGCTCCTTGTGGCTATGTGACAACTGAGATGCTACTATAGTGATAATTTTGATTTTTCATGCATCAATTGTCGAGAAGTTCAGTATACTGGCATTAACTATGCAAGTGGATGTGGTGATGAAGTTGAGGATTGCGCTTGTAAAACCCCAACTCTATAGGGCTTAGGACCGTATTAAGGTTGAAGTTGGACTTGGCTCTAAGGGGGTTGCATAGAATTATCAAGCCTACCCTTATTTGTTATATTTTGTACCTCAGGAGTTCTGATTTTTGGTGCATCCTATCTTCGTTTGTCAACGTTGCACTGTTATAGTGCCATACTGCAGTTGGTGCTAAAGTGGAGGAGACTGCTGTTTAAATGGAATTCTTTATTTTTTTTTGACTATTTTTGACTTGTTGTTTTTCAATTCGCTACGTGAATTAATTATTTATATCCCAAGATATTCTTTGTATTATTGCAATTTTATTCTTGAATAATTAAATAGAATATAATAAATGTAAGAATAATATTGGTATAATATTATTATAATTAGTAGTCCAATATACATTAAATCTATTTCTTGATTAAGTAAAAAGAAGAAAAACGAATAAAAAATGGAGGAAGTAATAGAGTAACTATTCAAAATTGTAAACTTTTTGAAGAATGGAGGATGGAGCTTGTTTCCAAGTTTCAGCACATCAATAATTAATGGAACTTGGGGTGGGGGAAAGGAGTCGGAGAAATGGGGGGACCGAGGCGCGGTGGACGAGGAGGGCAGAGGAAACGGCGTTGTGGGTCGCTGACCGTAAATTTGGTGGTCAAAGGGGGAAGAAAGGAAGAAGACGGTGAAATTACCTTGTTCTTCCCAAATATTAACAGGGTGTTTGGGAGTTTTTAATGAAAAAAAAAAAGAGAAGAAAATGAGGAAAAGAGAGAGGAAAAAATTATTTATAAAATCTCTCTTTGTTTGGCGTTTTTGGAGAAAAGAAATTTGACATGACATTAATTTAATAATTTTTTTTTATTATTAGGTCTAAAGGGTAAAATTGATATTATAATTTTATTTCTAAAGTCTTAACTTTGTTTCTCTCTATTTTTTTTTCTAGTTTTGGATAGAAAAATTAGATTTTTTTCTCTCATATTCTTTTGTTTTGTGTCCTTAAAAAAAACTTACAAACATTCATTTCTTTCATATTTTTCTCTCATTCTTTTCTTTCTTTCCACACTAAAACTCTCAAACAGGCGTGTTCCTCCTTGTATTAAAAAGATATGCCCGTTTTTAGGGCCCGTCAGGAAACACGCTTATAATCTAAAAATAGCTTTATATTGCCATAACATCTTTAACTTCTAAATAAACTTGGGGAGAATAACGGCCGGCATGGTTAAGTTTACAAAATTCCTTTTCAGTTGGGTTGTTTTTAAATTATTCCTTTGCAGTTAGATAAGGTATTTATTATCCCAAAAGTAACCTTCCAAAAGATTCTGTATTTTAAAATTCAAAATCTCTCACACCAAAGAGATAAACAACTCATTAATTTGTATGGGTATTTGTTTTCTATTTCTTGCTTTAATATACACGCTTTCATTTATATGTGAAAGATTAACGTTAACACCCCAATCAACCAACAATTACTAAATGGATAAGCTCATGCATTTTATTATTCAAAACTTCATGTTTCTCTTCTAATGCGGGCATAAAATGAATATCACAAGACGTAGTTTTAATTTTTATTTTAAATAAGTAATCAACTAAACAAAAAATTCAAACATATAAATTAAAAATAAATAATTTTAATACGCAAAAAGTAACAATAAGAGACAAGTAGAAATATTAAGAGTTTATTAGTAACAGTATCAAAGAAAATGTAACAAAAACAAGAATTAAATAAGTAAGCAACAAAAGAAAGAATTCAAACATATAAATTAAAAATTAGTAATTTTAATACGCAAAAAGTAACAACAATAGGCAATTAAAAATATTAAGAGTTATTTAGTAACAATATCAAATAAAATGTAACAAAAACAGCTACTTAAGATTGTCAAACTTTGAAAACGCCAACAAAAACAATAATTAGGAAAATGATGTAAAAGGTAGGACAATAAAAAGAAACACATCATGGGCATTTTCTTAGAGGCAGGTACTTGTCATTTCTATAGAGCTATATTCTTTCAGCCTTGCACTCACCGTTAATAATAAAGAATCAAAACAGTCCCAAATAAACAGATAAATTGAGGTAAAAAAATATTAAAATAATAAAAAACTAATTCAGTAATTTAAATACATTAAAAGTAATAATATTACCCACTTAGAAACATGATCAATGAATTAGTAACATTATCACATAAAAAGTAAAAAAACAAATACTCAACACGTCAAACTTGAAAAAAGCTAATAGTAATTTTAATAAATGACAAGTAACATAAAAAAATAATTAGAAAATTTAAAATTAATTAGTGATATCACTAAGGAGTTGGTAGTATTAAAAATTGAGAGGCAATATTTTCATGTGTATAATTTATACTAATTTCTTGAGATACACTCGCATGTGTGTGCAAGAAAAATATTTTAAATTTGAGAGAAAGAATTAATAATTTTTTCAAATACGGGGTAAGAAATAATTTTGGTTAGAGTTGGGACTTTTTGTTTTACTCTGTGATTTAATATGGATAAGATAAAATCACAATTTTGGCTTAACAATCAACCGCAGCAGTTTTTTAGCAGAATGATGTGCGGGAAGTATCTTTTTTTTTCTTCTTTTTGTCTCTTAGTGTGATGCAAATTCATCAAAGGATTATTCTAACACCTAAATTTTTAATAGAATATATATATATATATATATATATATATATATATATATATATAGAGTAAAGTAAAATTATAAAATAATATAAAATAAGATAAAATAATATTATAAGTTTGATAAATGTGAATAGTGCTATAAATTTAAGGATTCATTGTTCACAATTATCGAACTTACTTTAAAATATGAATACTGATACAAGTCAATTTTTTTTGTTTTATCAAAATTCTCTAAAATAAAAAATATGATTGAATTTAAGAAAATTGGTCCAAGTGCTCTTATGCCGTCTATATAACATATGGATGCCTTGGAACAAAAAATCTTACACAATTTAGGGGAGAAATAAAAAATATACCTAGAATAGCCGATTAGCTTTCTCTTTGGAGTATTAATTTTCTTACGTTATACGGAGTATTTGTGTTTTGTAGTACACCATTTACGTTAAATGAAAAAATAGAGAAAATGATAAGCTAAAAGGAAGGAGAAATTGAATAAAAAAAATGACCTGTGAAATATCGAGGATCTGAGGCACGGGGTACAACATGGTAGAGTTGAACAAGTCCTTTTTAACTTCTTTCTAAAATTTCGTTTCCTCACTCGTCATCATCTCCAATTCTTCTCTTCTCGTATTTTCTTTCATTTTTATTTTTCACTTTACTCGTTCTCCTCACATTTCAGATTTAACTTTCACAACTGGACATATTTATCTAAGATGGGTTTCGTATGAGATTATTTATATATACTAATATGTATGGTTATGGAGGAAAAAAAACTAGAAAAGTGAGAAGAAAAGCATCTTGGAACCAAAGGTTATTCCTTAGGAATGACTAGTTAGTTCTATCTCTTTTTTCCTTCTGGATCAACTTATCGGACAATAATACTATATACATTGTTGGGAATAAGACCTTGACAAATACCAAACGGTCCAGCCTGTCTGAATATTATTACTATTGATCCAAGTTTTCCATAAGATACAATTATAATGGAATATCTCACACTCCGTTAATCTACCTTGCAAACTCTCAATAGTTATATAATATTCTCACCCCCTTGTAAAAGACCCTCACAAAGAACTAAATATTATAATTTAGTTTTGATCTACCCATAAACACAATAAACCATTGTATTTATAGACCGACATAATGTTAGAAATTGTATTTATAGACCCCAACATAATGTTAGAAACCCAAAAGGAATTGGAAAAAAATAACCAAATCCAAAACCCAATTGGAAACATATTCTGATTAGGAATAGAAATAAAACACATCCCAATAGGAAATAGAAAAAACCTATTCCTAATTGGAAATAGATAATGTTGAAGTATGATCAAACTCCAACATTCTCCCACTTGGTGAATACTTCACACATAATGCAGCAGCTCCTATACCCTGAGTCTTTAACCCAACTTCAGAAGTATACCACTGAAACTTCTCTAAAGTAACCGGCTTTGTCAAGAAGTCCGCACAATTTGCCACTGTGTCAACCTTCTCCAAGTGCACCACTTTGTCCTCCACCTTTTCTCGGATAAAGTGATATTGAATATCAATATGTTTCGTCCTGGAGTGATACGCTGGATTCTTTGCCAAATGTATAGCACTTTGGCTATCACATTTCACCACAACAGATTTTTCCTTAAATCCAAGCTCCTTGCACAGCCGACGAAGCCATATTACTTCCTTCCCCGCATGAGTCAATGCCATGTATTCTGCTTCAGTAGATGATAAGGCAACCACACTTTGCCTCTTACTCATCCAACTAACCGGTCCACCAAACAAGTTGAATACATAACCACTTGTCGATCTTCGATAGTCTAAGTCACCACCCCAATTTGCATCAACTGACCCCGTCACACCAAAAGACAACTTATCTCCATTACCCTCAAAACATAAAGCATAATCTGAGGTTCCACGAAGATACCTGAACACTCTTTTGACGACAGTCCAATGCTCCTTGCCTGGATTAGACATATATCTGCTCAATACTCCCACTGAATGAGCAATATCTGGTCGAGTGCACACCATTGCATACATTAAGCTACCAACCGCGCTAGCATATGGAATGTGTGTCATCTGTTCCTTTTCCTCATCACTCTTAGGAGATAGCTCCGCAGACATTTTAACTCCAACTGACATAGGAGTCCCGATTGGTTTGCAATCAGACATGTTGAACTTCTTCAAGATTCCTTCAATATATTTTCTTTGTCCAAGCCACAGTTTCCGTTGTCCCCGATCTCTCCGTATATGTATGCCCAAGATGTAAGTAGCAACCCCAAGATCCTTCATCTCAAACTGTTGTGCTAGCAATCCCTTAACAGTTTTGATCATCTTCTTGCTATTACCCACCAAGAGCATATCATCAACATACAAAGTCAGAATGACAAAATCCTCACCTGACCTCTTCACATATACACAATGATCGGCATGGCTTCGAGTGAATCCGATCCGTTGAGCATAACTATCAAACTTTTGATACCACATCCGAGGTGACTGTTTTAGGCCATACAAGGATTTATCCAACTTGCAAACTAAGTTCTCTTTTCCTTTGACCATAAACCCCTCAGGTTGTTTCATGTAGATCATAAAACAGTTCTAATAGATGTTAGCTTTGCCACTGGTGAGAAGATCTCTGCATAGTCCACTCCTTCTATTTGAGAATACCCTTTCGCAACCAGCCTAGCTTTATACTTCTCCACTTTACCATCTGCATTCTGTTTCTTTTTAAATACCCACTTGCACCCAATTGCCTTCCTATCCTTAGGCAATTTCACAAGCTTCCATGTGTGATTTTGATCAAGTGACCGCATCTCCTCTTTCATTGCTTCCTCCCACAGATTAACATCATCTAAGGCCCTCGCCTCTTTAACTGAACCAGGTTCATCACTAGTGATTGTCAAAGCATAAGAGGCACTAAGTGAATACCTGCTAGGTGTTTTTCCTAACCCGTGTGGATTTCCTCAATGTTGGCTCTGCTTGAGGCTCTTGTTCGGCCTCCACTCCATGATCTGAATCAACACTATCATCATCATCCTGTTGAACTGATTGTTCTTCATCTGAATCATCATCAACAGCTTCTGATGTACCATATGAGTTTTCATCTTCCACATCCTTTATTGAGCTCATATCAAACTCAACATGACTAGTCTCCTTGGGTAAATTTTCAGTGACAACATCAACCTTTGATGTTTCTCTAAACACCACATCTCTGCTGTACACAATAGTCCGGGTCTCTGGATTCCACAATTTGTACCCCTTGACTCCATCTTTATAGCCAACAAACTTGCACTTCTCAGATTTGTAGTCAAGTTTTGTCATTTTCTCCTTAGGCACATGCATATAAGCATCACAACAAAACACACGAACATGACTCATACTTGGCTTCTTTCCAAATATTACCTCATATGGTGTTTGATCCTTTACCGCTGAAGTAGGAGTTCGATTTTTCAAGTAACATGCTGTAGCAACTGCTTCTGCCCAGAACTCAGGCTCCAAGCTTGCCCAACTTCGCATACATCTAGCTTTATCCATGAGTGTACGATTTAGCCGTTCCGCCACTCCATTCTGCTGAGGTGTATACCTTATGGTGTTCTGTCTTGCAATGCCTACTTCTGTACAATACTTGTCCACGAACTTATACTCCAAACCATTGTCTGTCCGAAGAACTTTAATCCTTCTATCAAGTTGATTTTCAACTAATGCCTTGAACTCCTTGAACTTTTCAAGCACATCTGATTTCCTTTTCAAGAAATAAATCCAAGCATACCTTGAGTAATCATCTATAAAGGAAACGAAATACCTTGATCTTCCAAGAGATTCATCTGGAGACTCACAAAGATCACTGTGTATCAAATCCAACACTCTTGTAGCCCTTGTACCTTCACCCTTAAACTTTACTCGGCTTTGCTTTCCATACAAACAATGCTCACAAAAGCCAAATCCCATAGAACAATTTGGGACCCCTTCCACTAGCTGCTTCGAGGCTATGGTAGAAAGCCCCTTCTCTCCTATGTGTCCGAGCCGCTGATGCCATAACATGGCTACACTAGTGTCATCACTAGGCTCTGTCTCAGAAATCAATACACTCCCAAATTGAGGCTCAACAGTGTCTCCCAGCAGCTTGTACAAAGTACCATATCTAGTGCCCTTCGCAATTATCATTGAACCGCGAGTCATCTTGCATGAATCTTTAGTGCAACTGAAGGTGATGCCTGCATCTGTCATCATGCCCACTGATATTAAATTTTTGCTGAGTCCTGGAATATGCATAACTCCGAGAAGGGTCTTCACCATCCCATCACTCATTCTGAGTCTAACTTTCCCACGTCCAACTATCCTTAATGTCTCACTATTCCCCAAGTAGACACTACCCCCATCATATTTCTCATATTCGCAAAACCACTCTTTGTGGGAAGTCATATGATAGGAAGCTCCAGTGTCAATATACCACACCTTAGAATCTGACTGAGCCACACAAGCCGCCACCAAGTACAAATCGCTGTCATCCTCCTTTTTCTTAGGATCACCCTTGTCTCCTTTGGCTGCTTTGTTTGGACAGTCTTTTTTACCATGTCCAATTTCTTGACACTTCCAACATCGCATCTTTGACCGATCAATGCTTTTAGATCTCCCACGTGATCTAGATCTGCCGTTTGATCGCCTACTTTTGTCTTGGTTTCTACCTCTCACAATCAAGGCCTCCTTGGTGGAACTCTCCATACCTTGGCGTCTCATCTCCTCAGATAACAAGGCCGCAACAACACTCTCAAACGAGATCTCTGTATTCCCACTACCAATCGCAACAATCAAATTGTCCCACGAGTCCGGCAGTGAACAAAGTAAGGTAATGGCTTTGTCATCATCCTTCATATCACAATTAATTGAAGCCAATTGACTTACCAAGGTATTAAATTCCTGAAGATGAGCCGAGAACGATCCACCATCCTCCATTCGCAACTTGTACAATTTCTTCCTTAGAAATAATTTGTTGACAAGAGATTTACTTTGGTAGAGGTTCTCCAATTTTGTCCATAGGTCCTTTGCAGATTTTTCACCGGCAACATTCACCAAAACAGTATTGGCTAGACACAACCGAATCAATCCTCGAGTCTTTCGATCCAGTTTTTCCCACTCGGCAATTTTATCTTTTATCGCCGTATTAACAATAGAGGAAGAACTACCATCCTCCTTTTCTGTAATAAATACCGGCTTCGGATCTTCAATCACCGACCACAGATCACGATCCACGAGTAGATCCTCCATCTTGAGTTTCCACAACTCAAAGCTCTTCCCATTGAATTTCTCAATCTCAACTCTAGATGTATTTGTCGACATCTTAAATCCAGATTAATCCCAGAAACTCTGTGCGCAAACCTGGCTCTGATACCAGATGTTGGGAATAAGACCTTGACAAATACCAAACCGCAAGCAAAGAGATAATTCAATAACAGAAAAGAACACAAAGATTTACCCTGATTCACCCAAATCCGGGCTACGTCCAGCCTGTCTGAATATTATTACTATTGATCCAAGTTTTCCACAAGATACAATTATGGTGAAATATCTCACACTCCGCTAATCTACCTTGCAAACTCTCAATAGTTATATAATATTCTCACCCCCTTGTAAGAGACCCTCACAAAGAACTAAATATTATAATTTAGTTTTGATCTACCCATAAACACAATAAACCATTGTATTTATAGACCCCAGCATAATGTTAGAAACCCAAAAGGAATTGGAAAAAAATAACCAAATTCAAAACCCAATTGGAAACCTATTCTGATTAGGAATAGAAATAAAACACATCCCAATAGGAAATAGAAAAAACCTATTCCTAATTGGAAATAGATAATGTTGAAGTATGATCCAACTCCAACATACATGTAATGTAATTTATACTGTCAGAATTTAGAATCTTATAATTTTAAGTTAAAATAAATGAGGTTTATGTTTCCAAACCAAACGTCATTAATTTTTCAAACATGGAATCCGGATTTATATTAATGAAATTTGATAGAAACAAAGTTTGGAGTTTTGGAAATTAATTTTGTGGAGTTTATTCCAATTCTAAACTATATAGAATCCAGTCAAGGAAACGCAATTTCAAGACTTGAATTAAAGCACCAGATATTTGTTATTTCTGATGTATCATCTTAAACAACAAACCAGAACAACTCGAACTAAGAGCAAACTACAAGAAATATAATTGCAGTAAAAAAAAAAATTTCCTCCGAGTTAGCGATAGCAGCGATACGTTGGGGTGTACATGCAACTCTCTGCATACTCAACCAGGTTTTGAGGCCGAGGCAGACGCGAAGCAAGACCTTGAAAGCAAAAGGTTGATGTTAAAAACGATCATCAAAAGAATGAGCTTATTACTATTAGATCAATTGACTCACCTAGTTCATATGCCTTAGCAGCTACTTTAGCAGCAATATTAGCTGAAATCTTTCTGATACTCGAGAAGGGTGGATATATCAGTCCCTTCTCATAGTTCTCCTCTGTCACTTGACTAGCTAAAGCTTCAGCTGTTGCAGAATACGTAATAGAATTGAAATATTTGTCATACTTTGCTAACATAATGCTTGATACTTCAGCTCAAGATACATAATTAAGAAGTAGAAACAATTTAAACAGTTGGTAGTATATTCCTTCAACACAGCATGATGATTGGGAACCTCCAAAATAGATGAATATGCAGTATATGGGAATGAAGTTTATAAATTTGAAAATGTTTGTTGAACTTACAGGCTGCTAAAAGCATTTCATCGTGAACTCTAATGGTACCCGACATAATTATGCCCAAACCAAATCCAGGAAAGACGTAAGCATTGTTCGCCTGTAATATAAGTCAAAACATGTAACTTAGCTTCCATTACATTCATGATTGAAGAAATAGTACAACATTCTGTAATAGGAAGACCTGGCCAGGAACATGAACTTTTCCATTATATTCGACAGGGGCAAAAGGGCTTCCACTAGCATAGATTGCTCGACCCTGAAAAATTCAGTGTGGAATAGGGTAGGAGAATGCCATATCATTCAATAAGCAACAAGGTAGATAAGTTGACCAGTAAAGCTATAGTATCGATTGCTCAAGAGCACATTGAAATTGAAAAATTAAAAAATTTTAAACTGAAAAAGAAATAGTTAAATTATTTTACCTCAGTCCATGTATATGCTTCTTCGGCAGTACATTCAGCTTGTGAAGTTGGGTTAGACAGTGCAAGAATGAGAGGTTTCTGCATACCAGTCATGTACCAATGTCAAATTTGTCACTGTTAATATTGTAATTCGACATGCTTCTCTGTGTAATGTTATGAAACAGAGAGAGCACCTCATTCAACGAAGCCATGGCCTCAACAACATCCTGTGTAAATGTTCTCCCAACGCCAGATGTTCCTATCAATACTGTTGGCTTGACTGCCTGTGAAGTTTCAAAGACAAAATGAGATGGAGAAGGAGGAGGTGAAACCAAAGGGTAGGCAAAGAAGAGAGGCATCACAACGGTTTAATGATGTAGGAGCTCAATAGAAGATATGGTGTTGACCTTGACAGCTTCTAAGAGTCCCTCAACAGGTTCATGCTCATGAGCCCAAGGTTGCTTGAAATGCTGAAGGGACTCTTTGCGGGAGCTAACAATAAGTCCCTGCAAGAAAGGTTAACTTGTTAACTGCAAGGGGATGCAAATATACTAAATAGATTAATAAGCAAGATTTTCAGTCATTGCTATTACTTTTGAGTCCACAAGCCATATCTTCTTGCGATTCTCTTCCACTGAACTGTTTGTCTGTCAAAGATCAAATGAATAAATAAATGAACGAAAACATAGAAGCAATAGATAATATAAAGTATAAAAAGGAAAAAGATTCAGTTAGTGAGCAACATATACTTTTTTTTTTTGGCTACAACAACATAATTCTTTTGTTGTCAAATATTATAGTAGTAAATACAGGTAGTAACTGATTAATGCAAGTTGATACCTTTTTGGATATCTCAAGGGCGATGAGCTCCGCTATACCAGTTCCGGCCTAAAATTGGTAAAAAATGCAACATGAGACAAATTCAACAAACGTGATAAGTATATTGATAAAGCACGTAAGTTGTTTCTTGTACACAATAGGTATAGGTATGATCAGCTCAGCAATTGACAGGAATATCCTGTACAGTGCTCTAGAGAGCAAAAGAAAAAAAAAGGTCTGTTCTGAACAAACGTTTTAAATTTTTACAAAGAGTATGTGGATCAGGAAGATGTTTAGGTTCAAGTATGTGAATATACAATAAGTTGTAAAGAAAAGCAAGCTCTTGATGCAATGCCCACCTCTCCAGCACCAAGGAACAGGTACGTATGGTCAGCTAAGGTTCCACCAACTAATCTCAAAGATGCAATAAGCCCTGCTAGAACCACAGATGCTGTACCCTGTGACAAATAAATGAAAGATTTACTAATTCAACAAAGTAAAAGATATTGCAATTGTTTAATTCTTTTCATATTAATGGTACCTGAATATCATCATTAAATACAAGATGAGTTGTACGATATTTTGCCAAAAGCTCAAAAGCGTTATGGTTTGCAAAATCTTCAAACT
Source organism: Centella asiatica (assembly GCA_014636745.2). Taxonomy (NCBI): domain Eukaryota; kingdom Viridiplantae; phylum Streptophyta; class Magnoliopsida; order Apiales; family Apiaceae; genus Centella; species Centella asiatica. The sequence goes on along the minus strand of CM025780.1, from coordinate 40,009,887 downwards.
AGAGATCAAACACAAGAGCAGGTAAAGCATTAGAACATAAAAAATCAGCATTGGTTAGGATGCTTTGCACTAACATGTACCTGTATGAGGATTTTCTCTCCGTAATTTTGCTTAACTGCAGACATGAATTCCTCCAGCATTTCGGCATATTCCTGAATGGTAGAATTGAAGGCAACTCAACCTGTCAGTAGAGGAATGCTTTTGCAACAGAAAACTAATCAATCTTCTATGAACTTGAAATTCAAAAATAAAAATAAGAAAAGACCTCGCCAGTTGCCCTTTTTTGTCTGAGACCAATATAATAATCATCATCCAGTAACTTTTGATTATTTGTGCCCACATCAATTGTTATTGGCAAGCACTGTAAGTGATAAGCATATATAGTCAGTTATAAATACCAGCATGGATATCCTCCAGTTTATATATAGCCTTTTCTAGCTATGGCTGTGCTTGTTAAACCTGAAGGTTGTCCACAAATAGGCTTCTTAGTTAAGAATCAACTTAAGACATACATAAGATTCAGTTTCCAAGTTAGGTAAGTACAATAGAGAATATGTTTGCATATCCACAAGCAGTTATCTAAGAGATTGGATTTTTGCCAAATTGACATAAAACACAAACCAAGATCAATATAGATGTGATAATTTAAAACGTTTCTAAGTAGGCAATTATGGCAATAATGCATCTTCCAAATACCTAAAAGAGATGTAAAATCTAATTACCTGAAAATAATCTAAGTATCACTATGTTGGTATGAAATTTTGAAACTCGGTTGATTAGGAAAGTTCAATAACAATCACAACTTTCACTGAGTAATATGTGCATGGTTTCTTTATCAGCTTATTATTCGCTGTAACTTCTGAAGACAATAAATACCTAGACTTGAAAAAAAAAAGATCTTCGAATTATTTAGTTGTGAATGTTAACATCAAACTTACAAATACAGGAAAAAGAGCACATAAATTAAGTTGATTATATTAATACTTACTACTGAAGGACGAACTCCTCCAAGTGCTGTATATAATGAAAGTTTTCCAACAGGAATTCCCATCCCCTGCAATATTTAGTAAAATTCAATTTGAAGCAATGAGACTGAGAAAGAACCAGTGCTTGACACTAATGTGGTTGACTTGGTACTTATATAGTATTGTGTTAGTAATTCAATAAAATATATAAATGCTCAGAGATGAACTAGAATAAAGCAAATCTCGTTTCAAAACTTATTTGTAAAGAATTTGATTACATTGCTGGATGCAAATCAGCTTGGCTAGGCAAAATTTACCTGACAGCCAAGATCTCCAAGTCCTAATATTCGTTCCCCGTCAGTAACGACAATCACTTGAATAGTTTTCACAGGCCAGTTCCTCAATACTTGAAGAATCTTCCCCCTGATAAAAAGAATAAACTAGTCATTATTAATGTTGTTTAAATATTTTTTCATGTCCAACCCACCGAAGCTTAACCCCCAATAGAGAGAACATATGGCATAAGATAAATACAAAACAGCAAAGTTTGGTGAACTTACTTCTCGTTCAAGCTAATGAAAAGACCCTGTGGGCGCCTAAAAATGCTCCCGTATTTCTGGCAAGCTTCACCAACAGTAGGAGTGTAGACAACTGGGAGAAGTTCCTCAACATTATCAATTAGAAGTTTGTAAAACAGCCTTTCATTTCTTTCCTGAAGAATACATGATAATGAGAATAATGTGATGTGAGCTCATGTTATCATTCTTATTCATAACCAATCAAAATTTTGCAATGAATATAATTATGATTGTTCCATATATTGCAATCTGAACACTCATTGCTTGATTAGAATATTGTCATTTTGCAAATGGACGTAGGAATACAAGGGTAGACAGGTACTAAAGTTACATTTTGACATTTTTTAAGTAGACGCATGGATAAAAGTACTACTATTTGCTAGTTCAGTAAGAGTACTCCATAACTCTAGTCTCAATAATTAGAAGGCACTCATATTATGCGAATGATGGTAGATAAAATACCTGAAGATCCATCATGGCCATGTATCTTTGCAATGGAACTTCATAATTCCGCAGATTTTGCATCATCTTTTTCCCCTAATAATACAAAACCCAGAAAGGCCAATCAAAGACAACTGGTATGAGTACTAATAAGAAAGATAAAATATCAGGAACTAAAAGTTGCTATGCAAATGGTAGGACTCTAAGATTTACCTGAAGTTGTTGGGACATGACCACTGGGGGTAGAAGGCCACGCAGAAAGAAGGCATCTCTTTCTGTCTCAGAGAAGGCAGTCCCTTTGTTATGGCGAGGATTGCGCAACAAAGTGTGACCACTGCATGAATGACAATGTTCCATATAACAACAAATTTTATTCGACGAACTGGTAGCACGATGAGGCAAAATGCCATTTTAAAGGATTTAACTTCCGGTAAACAGGATCAGTACGGATATGACCAAAAATACGTGCAATAGACAATTATGTGCAGGTGATTAAAATTTAAAAGAACCATTCTGTAATTTAAATTAGCATACGGTTATGTAACAAGTGATGTGTTTTAGATAAATCTTGTCTTGTCCATGACAGAAAGAGCTAGAAGGAAATAAAGATAAATAATAATGCAGAGTGAGACAAATAACATATATGGCATGCGATAACATTGTTAAGGTTACTGATTCTGCCTATTATGTTATCGATAATTAGATCTCAAACGAAGTTCTGAATATAAATTGAATGGAATAAAAGTTAACGCTCCCATCAATTAGGATCACTTTATACTCTTTATATAATTATGAGATTTTTAAGTTTTCACTAGTACTACAAATTGCGAGTTTTATTATTTTAAGATTTCAAATACATTACATCAAATTTGAGTTTCGAAATGATCCAATTGATTTTTGAAAAGTTAACATATATCTACAATCAAAGCTATTACACTTTCTAATCCTAGTGGCTGGAAGAAAATTAAACAATTGGACACAAACTAACAGCAAACTACATGTAAATAATTAAAGAAATAAATAGATCAATATATTTAAATTCTGAAAGGGAATAAAATTATATAACCTAGCTATGGAGACAGCCCATGGGGTTATAAGATGATCTTCAGTGGCTCTGTCTTCCCCATACATGTCCTGAACTCCACCAGAAGCACCACATTTCCCCTCCAAGTCAAGAACTGAATCACCATCTGTCACATCCTTCAATGTACTATTCATTGTGCCACTAAATTTTCTCCCTCCAAAAATAAGTTTCTGTAAATCAAAATGGTTGGAAAAAGAAAATTTTCCAGAACCCCAGAAAGCAAAAAATGCACAAATCTATTGTCGGTGCTGTAATTAAGCAAAAAAATACAATAAAATAATTGTTTCGTTATTGCTATTGGAAACTAGAATACAGATGTTCACTTTTTTTCTCCTACCAAAGCAAGTATATATCTATTATATATCCCAAATTTAACCTTTACAGTGTCTAAACAAGAATTTGTTGTTGAAACACTAAACAAAACTAATCAAGAAAGTGATCCTCGAATGTACAATTAAATTTTCAACTACTTATTCTATGAAATGTGGTAGCTAAAATGTGGGGTTCAAAGAAAAGTGTGTAAAAGAGTGAAATATAATTAGTACAAGAACATTTCCCTTGTTGAACGGACTGATAGAGTAATAGATGTTATTATTTGCGCGCATTTAGAGAGAGAAAGTAGGGAATTTATGGTGTGTTTTGGAGAGAGACCAGCATATGGGAGTTGAGATTTTAGCTAATCTGGAAGCTGAAAGTTTCTTTCTTTTCTTTTCACTTTATTTTCTTGCTCCAACTACCAAGTTTATTTTTATTAGGGGACTACTATATTCATCACTAATTATAATATCTCCACAACAATTTGTAAATGTATTGTGGTTACAGAATTGTACCTTATATGCTCATAATTATTTACAAGTTTTAAAGTGGGGATTGTCATTTTTATATGTAGACTTCACTTCTATGTATAATTTTGAAATAATGAAAATTTCTATGAAAATAATAATTCCCTTAAAATAATAATATTATATGAAAAAAATACGTAGAAAAATATATAGATACCTTAATAATACGAGGTGTTATTACCTTTTATTATTATTATTCCATTCTCATATTACAAATGAAATAAAAAAATAAAATAAAGAGCGCATAAAAAATTATACATAAAATACTGAAATTAATTAGAAAAAGTTATTTTTTTAATCATATTAGAAATTATAATTATGCTATAAATACATAAGTATAGTTGAAAATAATTTTTATCGCTAAAAAATATCATTAAATATCATATTATTTTAACAATATTATCCTTACTCTAAGAATATCATTTTTCAATTCTACACGAAAATATTAGTTCGCACAACTGGACTGCAGTGGAATGTCTGCTCACTCAGTCACTCTTTTATTGGGGTACAAAGATGAAATTCTCACCACTAAAATAGCAACCTAAAAAAGTTATTCTATATATTTAAAATAATTTTTTTTATAAAATAAAAATATATTTGCATAATTTTATTATAATATTTTTATTTTTGAACTTTTTGATTATACTTTTTTTATTTATCTTATCGGTAATTGAATATTTATAAAAGATTATAAATATCTTTATTATTTAAACGTGAAATTTCTTAAACCCAAATATAACTCTTGGTGGGGAGCGAGTATTGTGTACTGTAAATGCTCTATTACTCCTCCGGCAACAAAATATTAGAAGGCGCCCCAACTCAAATCAAATTTATTTCCATGTGAAGTGTGTGTGTAGTCTGATTATGAGCGAGGTAGCTAGGTTTTGCTGATTTTCATTCCAAAAACTTAGGGTTTTAGAAAACACGGAAATGGTTCGTCTTCGGCCTAGAGACAGAGAATATGTCTTTACATCATCTGAGGTACTTTTTGTGCAAAAATATATAAAATCAATCATATGTTTAATCTTTCTTTTGGGCACCTTCTGGTTTGTTCATCTGGGTGTTTATTACACACACACATGCAAATGTTGTAGGAGTCTTTGTTTTATTGTGATTCATGTCCTTAATAGTGTTTTTTACTAGTGTTTGCTTTGTTTTTTTCTTTTTTTAATGCGCGCTCGCTCGTGGTGGTAAATATATTACTCTAGATTCTTGGCATCAGTTCAGCATAATGTTGGTCCGTTGATTTTTTTTTTCTTATTTCACTATATGTTAAAATCATTTTCTTTTTCTGTTGTATGAGATTATCTACAGGGTATAAATTAGTCAGCGTTCACATTCGGACCTCTGTTTAAGTGGGTATATACAATATCAGGAATATGAATTTTTTAATTGGTTTTATTATTATCTGATTGTGAGATATAAGTAGGGAACCTTATTGACATCTCATCTTCTCTTCAGTATTTTGCCAATACATTTCCTAGGAACATTATTATTTTGTTATGCAGTACAATTATGGTATTAATAAGTATTAACTTCTGTATTCAAAGTGTCATTATGTTCTTCAATCAGGTAAATGAATGTTTCTTAGTCTATTTTTTTGAAGGAAACAAAGTGGTTTCTTAGCACTATGTTCTTTGTGTATTTCGTTCTTTATTTGCTGAAATAAATGATCAAAGATCTTTCCTTTACTCCCAACTGAAACAGATTGAGACAATGGAGAAATTGCTCAAGGAATCTGAAGAGATGTCTTTGGATGTTTCTTTTTTTCAAAGACTGACAAGAAGTTTCAAGTAAGTTGTATTTCCTGCAGTTTATTGTTCTCATGCATCACTTATTGAATGTTGTTTATAGTGCTTTTGCTGTAGATTTCTTCAGAGATCATTGGCTTTTCATTTTTACTTATTTTTTGAACCATTTCCCCTTTGGTCTTTGGGGCTCTCTTTAACAGCTCTTGCGGGCGAGCTGGAAGACCTTTTCTGAGGTGGTCCAAGGTTGTGACTCAATTCATCGTTCTCTATTCACCAACATCTCTCTTCATGTACTTTCACTATTGAACTCCAATGAGCGTGTTATATTGTAGGTTCAGAATTGGTACCGGAACAGACAGCTACAGTCTCCATCCAAGGATAATTCATTGGATGGCTCTATTGAATTGGATTGCGAAGCTTGTCCATCAGCCAAATCAAATTTAGAGAATGACACTTATAAATTGGACCCGGAAGCTTGTCCTTTGAACAAACCAAATTCATTGGATGGCTCTAATATTTCCGAAACTTGTCTGTCAGGCAAACCAAATTCACTGGATGGCTCTAATAAATTGAATCCCGAAGCTAGTCCATTGGACATCCCAAATTCACTGGATGGCTCGAATAAATTGGATTCTGAAGCTGGTCTACCAGACAAACCTATTTCACTAGATGGCTCTAATGAATTGGATTACGAATCTTATCCATTGGGCAAACCAACACTGGATGAATTTGAGGAATTGGATCCAGAAACTTGTCTCTTGGGCAAACCAAATGAAAACACTTTATCTTCTGAAGGTAATTCTACTGTAATCTCCATTGTTCGTTATTTTACGAAGAATTAGTTAGCATGTTTCCAAATAAATGTTAATGACAAACACCTCCAGTTTCTTTTTCCGTTGAAAAAGGTGATCTGATTTAACTCTTTAGCAACTTTACAATGCATATCTTGCCATATAGTAAATCTAAGACATTCAGTATTCTCGTGCTCTTACCTCTCTGTATCAGTTCCCGTCTTCTTGGTAATCCTCATTTTTTTGTTATGGAATTTTTCCAGTTGATGCTCATTAGTCATGTTGCTGACTAGGTAGAGGTAGCACATATTTGTCCTATTTACCAGATAATTAGTCTCCTGGGCGTCTATTAATTTGGTAGGGTCCATAAGATTTTTTGCCACAATAAAATTGCAGCCTAATTGCTCCTAAGTTTGTTTCTGAAGCAGGAGTAAAGAAGTTAGATTTATCAAAGTTGGAGTTTGAAGCCAGGTCTTCAACAGATGGAGCATGGTAAGCCAGGTCTTGCACAGATTGCTGATAAGTATATGTATGCACATATGTACGTATGTAGTGCTTAAGCAATAGTTTATAAAATTCAGAAGACTGACTGTGTCCTGCATGTCTTACGCAATCAAAGAAAAATTAGGGACAGGTCAAAACAATGTTTTTAAGTTATCCAGCCTGATCAGAAAGTCTGAGTCACACTAATTGTGATTTTATATCCAAATTTGGATGTGGCTGAGCACTAATGTACATATATCTTAATTAGAATACATACATCTTGCTTTATATTGAGAGCATTTATTCGGGTATGAGCCAATGTCTTTTCATTTAGGATAATCTCATATCCTAAATGAAAAGACATTCTCTCTTCATGTACTTTTCATTTATGTTCTCACTCATCCACGATAACGATATAAGCTTCTAGAGAGACCTCTTCAATTTAAGAAGATCAAGAGGACCTGTATCTATTTCTGCTGCATTAGTACTCTTCAGCATATTGCTTTTCCTCCATTATCTTTGCTAATGCTGCGATTCGTGCTCGGAACTTGTTATTCTTTAAGTGCAAGAATTAATGATATCATAGTAAACAACTTTTACAGAAGTTGTTGCCTTTGTTTTCTTTTCTGCCTTTACAGGTATGATGTTGAAAAATTTTTAACCTGCAGAAGCACTGAATCTGGAGAAACTGTACGTACTTGATGTATACCTTGATCAATCTCATATTTTAATAGTGTGGTGTCTTTTGGTTCCCTAAGTTATTCAAGTGGTTGCATAGTTACCTGTAATAGAGAAGAGAATGCATTGGCGGGTTCTGCTGCATGAATTTATAGCCATGTTTCCTAGCCAAATCTACATTTGTTGGATTTGAGACGATGTATTTTAAAATTTTCCTATGGTGTTTGAGACAGTAAATGTAATATTTCCAGCTGCAGAGTCCTCTGTAGCTGCAGCTTATATGTTCGCTTTGAGTTAACGATTTGTTCAATTAATATCTATAACATGTACAAGGTTAATGAAACATTCCCTCCCTCCCTTACAAAAATATAAGTTTGTTATCCTATTCTTAAAAGTTAATGTATTTTATTGTTAACAAACTAGCTATGAGTTTTGAGAACAATAGATATGGTAACTTGTACTTGCAGATTTTATAATAATTTCTATTGAATAAAAAGAAGCAGATGGGTTTCAATTTTTTAATGAGAATGTTTGTAGTTATCTTTCCTAAAGTCAAGGTTGATCTTAGATTTTGAAGTTTTGATATGGAGGGAATATTATGTATGGAGTTTGGCTTACCTGTACTGAGGAAGGAGCCAGTTAACTTCAATATTGTCGTTTGTTGCAGGAAGCCCTTGTGAGATATCTCGGGTTTGGGTCAGATGAAGATGAGTGGGTGACTGTGAAAGGGTCGATTCGTGAACGTTCTCTAAGTTTAGAGGATTCTGACTGTGGTTTATTGAATCCCGGAGATCATGTATTGTGCTTCCAAGTAACTTTTTCTCTATCTTCTTTCTAAATTTATTATATTTGCTAAATTAGAAATATCCCATTTATAATTTTACCCCATTCTGGCTGATTTAATTTTTGGAGGCCTTTTTTTTTCTTTTTTCTTTTTGGGTATATTTATTCAGGAGCAAGAAAATACCTCAAAGTATTACGACGCTCATGTTGTTCGTGTCAAAAGGAGGATGCATGATGCAAGGGGCTGCAGATGTATTTTCTTAATTCGATACAACCACAATAACATTGAGGCAATCACAGATTCTCTCAAAATCATAGTTTTTACTCAACTTATATGCGTGAAAGCTCAACTGTTTAAAATTGTTGCTTCCTTTGTCATCAGGAAAGAGTTGACTTGACCAGATTGTGCCGCCGACCACATAATAGAAGCGTTATCTGAAGACGCATTACTTATTGCCGACTTCTTGTGTATTAGTATACTTGACAGATGATTAGTATACCTGACAAACTAGTTACCAAATGGATTCATGGATAATATTTTTATTCATTAAATGGTTATTCACTATCCATTTCCGATCCGGTTAGCGACATTTGCTAGGTCTATGTATTAGTATCCTTTTGTACTCGGAAATAGCCGGTACATAAATGTGAGAGCCAATATCTACATTTCAAAGTTATAGTTTCATTACGAATTTACGAGGATGGTGTCTCTTACAATTTTGTGAATCGTAAATTACTACTCCCTCCATTTTAAACTAAAATGTATGACGTTTAACTTTTTAAACGTACTTTCAGATGAAGTTTAATATACGTTAAATATTTTACTTTTTTAATAAAAATTAAAAACTAAAAATATTTTAAATAAAGATTAATATGATATACAAATTTAAATTTTATAAAATATTTAACATATATTAAATTTCACCTAAAAAAATTTCATACAATTTGGAAGGAATGGAGGTAGTAGCAATGGGAACATTGTCTTTTACATTGGGTTTCCCTAAACCCTCGGAATCAAATTTTAAAAATAGTAGACCTTTTATATTAGCCAAAAAACAGTGTTCTTCGTATTTATATTGATATTATTGACCCTTTTGGTAATATATTTTACATTTTTTTTTGTTACATAAGAGGCTTCTTTTGGTAATATGTTTTACATTTTTTTTGTTACACTGCCTAAAAAGTTAAACACACACGCCCATCAATTATTTTGCAGGGCTTTTTTATTAGTCTAAAAGAGAAATTCTGATGTCTCCACTTTTCAGAATAGTTTATAATCACCTTAATCTCCGAAATCTTGATCTTTTCACTTTTTAGAAGATATAGTCAATGACTACCTTGATCTATCCACTTCTCAAAAAAAATAGTCGATGACGAGTAAAACCAATTGTCAGATCAATATATTTTACATTTTTATTTGTTTATCATAAAAATTTCAATTCTGCGCATATATTTTTTAGCCGTCTTTAAACTTCTAACCCGCACAGACTAAATAGAGCCTAAAGACAATTGATCATTTTGTGCATCTTATTCATCCTTTAAATTTAAAGCTCAATGTAAAAACATGAAAAGCAAAGACTATTTACCATAGGTTAAGTGTTTAAGACATAGTTTATTCATGATTTGTCGCATGTATAACTATAGCTTGTGCACGGATTTATCTGTTTGATTTTGTTTTGTTTTGTTTTTTATTTATTTATTTTTTTTTCGTTTTTAGCCTCCATTTTTATTTACATGTCGATTTATTTTTTTACAACTAATTTTAGGTGCTTTTTTTTTGTACATGTTAAGTATTTTATTTAATATAAATATTTTATTCCTATTAATCTTCATTTAATTTTTTAAAAATAAAATATTTAACATATACCAAAATTCATATAAATGTGTATAAAAAAGTCAAACATCATGTACATAACCACGGAGGGAGTAAACGATATCAACTACCCTTATGTGTTTACACATCAAGAAGTACTTCACTAGAGCTATACTTGCTTGATTTGTTTTAATTACATACGTATAAAGTATGAAACCTCTGTGATTTCTTTTACCTGTTCGGCTGTTCATATTTTGTTATTTTTTTCAATTATCAGACTTTACTTTAAATTTCCTATTTGCTCCTAAACAGCAGCAACCTGCCTCAAAAGAAAGGTAAAAAAAATGAAAAAGTACACACATACTTGCACTTCTTCACCGACTGTGCCTTCCGTTTGGATGGTTGATTTGATCAAGTAATTTCCGCTTATAACTACAAATTTACCTGTAATTTTTATCACAAAGCTATTTCGGAATTTTGGATACTTAACTTGAAATATCCTTTTCAGTCTTAACCAAAAAGATATATGTACTCTTTTTAGTTAAAATGGTCAGCTTGAAACGGTCGGCCAAAGAATCAATTTTCCTTGGGGATTTTCTTCTTTTCTTTCCTTTTTCTCCTTTGTCCCCGAATTGCGAATTTTTAACTTATTACTGGGGTCTTGATGAGTTTGAAATGATAAGGAC
>CM025780.1:39912541-39998982 GCA_014636745.2 Centella asiatica | reverse complement strand
TTTTTAACTTATTACTGGGGTCTTGATGAGTTTGAAATGATAAGGACTCGAATTCAATTGACGTGTAAAAGATGAAAATAGAGTAGCATAATTAAGCCAAAGTAAAGAAACTCCACGCTTCTGGAATTAAATAATTCCCCTCTTTTAGAGGAAAAAGAATACTTTACCAAACTCGGCTAAACGAAGGTATCCGTGTACTTTCATTCCATTCCGTGACAAGTGCATCTTCAAAGTGAGCTCCTCCTATACTGTACTGTACTGATTGATTGAATTGCTCTTGTTTTAGTTTGTTAGGTTTTCAGTTTCCTATGATGTGATGTATCTTTCGCTGGTACGCCCGTAATTCTTCTTTTTTCTTTGGGTAAAATTACCGTTTATCCACAATTAAAAAAAAAAAAAAATTTACTGCTTCCAAATATACAGTTTCTGCTTTTACTCGCAATACTCCCGTATGTTTTAAGCAGCAGGCCGAGGTTCCCAAGGCCGCAAAAGAAAGATGATTGGAGTTTCGAAGCCCCGACCAAATTTTAAAATCTAACATTTGCTCATTCATATTCATATCATTAACAAAAATCACAGACTTTGGGCATACCTACAACAAGTAATTCCTATTCAAGACTATACAAGCTTCACCTCGAGCAAAAATACACCTTCCAAGGTCAAAGACAAACAGCGGAGAGGCATCGGTGAATCTTCTACATCCTGATGGTATATTTCTGCAAGCACCAAATCCCAAATCACATGCAATTTTGCTAGACTGCAGGACCTCTTCTAACCCATCTCTTCCTCACATAGTTAGGAACTATCCCCTTGAGGCCATAAGATGAGGATTGCAAAATACATCTGGTAAATTGTGCCAGCTCATGAAACGGTTTGACCATAACACATGGATGCAATATAAAGATTCTTGGCCCATTTTTCCTGCAGAATACATACATATACGAATTTAGGCAAAACAAAAGTCACAGAAGTACAATAATACGCGTGCTCACGCTCACGCTCACGCTCACGCTCACGCTCACACACACACACACACTATATATATATATATATATATATACACATACACCTTATATTATACTACCTTCACATGTGTGCTAGGAAAAGCAGAAGTCCGAAGTGTTTCTTGTGTCTCATCCATAGGTTTTCGTTTTGGTATACTAAGAACTACAGCAGTTTGATCTGAAGTTGCAGCGGTTGATGTGATGCGATAACCTGCATCCCATCTGCGATGAATACCTTCACTGGGGTAGAAAAAATCTAGCTCTATGACCTGTAATCACAAGAAAGAAATATCGGTTAATAAGATGAAGCTTGCAAGGAACATGAGACTTTATTAAAGTTCTGGAACCAAGAAAACCTGGTGAGAAAATCCAGCACCACGAGACATGATAATTCCCCATCGGCTTCCTGCAGTTGCCATGGCAGTAACATAGAAACCCTCTCTCCACTTCTTATTAATCCACTTAAATGGAAATGAGTCACTAACTTTATACGACTGCTGCTGATATTGAGTGCCTAAATTTCAGGAAGCAAACTGCATGAGATGGTAAACTGGAGAGTGGTTTGGCTAAATCCTTATCAAATTTTTGCGTTTATTACTCTACTTATTTTAGGTATTAAAAAATCAAACATCCAAAAACAGAGAAGGAAAGAAATCTATGATAAAATTTCTAAATCAATCTTCTCATTAAAAAATAAGCTATATAACAGTTTGACTAACCCTTTGACATTACTACAAGTGAACTCCCATTATTAGCCCCTGCTACTGCGCTAATGTAATAATTCTTCTCCCATTGTTCCATTATCCATTCCTTCAGCAAGAAAGATTAGATATATTAGCTATTGATGACGTATACTCTTTAGATGACATGAATGTGCATGAGGAACATACTACACGCATAAGAATAAAAATAGTCAAACCTTGTGAAGAAAGAAAGGTGAGAGTTCATAAACTTGAGAGGTGTATCCAGTCCCAGCATCCATGACGAGGGCCCACAGGTCAGAGCAAGATGCCACGCTGCTGATAAATAAACCATCTTCATTTCCTTTCTCAATGTGTTGACCAAGTCTCAAATCAGACACATTGTAGTGATATCTGAAACATCAACCCAGAAGATGACTATTTCCTAATCCATTTGCTATGAACCTGGAAGAAGTTATGAGCTTAAGTTGTATATAGTCCATACCTTTGCTTCATGGGCCGCCGAGCATTGTAAATACTAATCCATTGAGTTGCAGGCACCCCGGTCCTGATTTTCTTCTTTGGTTGGTTGTCGTCATCTTCATCCATCATTAACCGTCCTCTCTTATGTCCAACTTGATGGATAAGCTACATAATGTATCATGTATACATGTATTAGAAATAATACACTTTAAAATTCAACATTATAGTTCTCTCATGTCTGTCTTCCATAAAGGAGAAACATACATACATATATACTTACACTCACATGTGTGTGTGTGTGTGTGTGAGGAAATAGGAGGTTCGCTGTTGGCGCATAACCCAAAAATGAGTGAGAAAAGAAAATAGAGTATAATAAAGAGATAGAATAAGTGGAGAAGGTATAGAATGAGTGGACAAGAAGAGAGAGACAGTTAGAGACTTCACGAGAAAACTAAGCAACTGATCATGTCCCTTTTTCATGTGCTTGTGTGTGCGTTTGTTGCTATAAAGCTCAATGCCAATGAAAAATCAACTTCTAGGACAACTATCGAGAACGTAGGTAGAAAATAAAGTGAGAATCAGACATAAGGAATACCTTTTGCGCACCCTCAGTATCAATTGGTCTGACATTCGGATTAGGTCCAACTATAACATCGAACAGTGAAACATATTTTGCATAGTTGGGAGTTTCATCAAACTTCAAATTTACAACATGTTCAAGAAATTCTTTGAAAGGTGCGGGACAAAGAGAACAAAGAGCCTCTGGAGAAGTAGCCATCTTTTTCTTGCAGACAAGGAACCCTTTATTCTCTCCCTGAACCAAAAGCTATGTAAGTTATAACAAAGCAACAGCATATGACAAAGAATTAAAGAAATCTTTGAAGTTTATTAACAACAAACCTGGAAACCTTGCCAAGGCAGCCGTCCACGAAGAAGGAAAATCAGAGTGTAAGCAAGAGATTCTAAATCATCTCTTCGACTCCCAGTTCTTCCAAGATGAGCATGCACACTAGCATAGCGCACAGTCCCCCTGAAACACATGCTTGTGCCTCAGTTAAGAGAACAGACATATATTGACAAACAATAAAGATGGAATAAAGAAATAAGATCTTATACAAGGTATAAGGCATCATGATTGTACCTAAAAGCATCTGGTCTTTGATCATAATCAACATGTGAGCCAGTTGATATATCTCGCCACTTGGTGGCTTACATGTCAAAGGAGATAAGAAGATTCAATAATTTGAGCAATTTCATAGTTAAAAAGTTGTTGATCAATTAAACAGTAAAGCGGGATATCTCAAGATTTTCAGTTTACCTAGTCCAAGGTCAACAAGAAAGAGTTTTTTCTCGTCGGGTGTTCTGGGTGGTCCAAGCAAAAAGTTCTCAGGTTTGATATCTCCATGAACATACCTACAAGAACAGAAGTTAGTCTCCTCGGCGGAATATCAATAAAATATGACATATGTGGTAAATAAATAGTTCATCAATTGTTCACAGCAGTAACCAGCAGGAACAAATTATTTTCCAACATAAACCCTAAAAAGAAGTGATTACCTGTACATAATTTTCACTAATAGCTAAAAAATTTGTGTACTACTCCCTCAATTTCCTATCTGATTAAACTTTTTAACTTTTGAGATATGCACACAGACAAGGGAAGTCATAAATTACTTGATCTGTTAAACTGACATATAACTCCAAAATTATATTAATCTAGTGTTCCAACATATACCATCTTTCTCTCTCATCTACCCATGTCATGTTAAAAGAGATGAAATTAGAATTTCGAAGGAAAGATAATAAAGATGAGAGCTATAAACACACACACACACACACAGATTAATACACCACTCATCAAGCTCTAATAACCAACATATAAATAACATTTTCCCTTAAAAATCAAAAACGGTGAACTATAAGCAAGTAGATAAAATTACCCTTTAGAATGAACCTTCTCTAATATGGAGATCGCTTCAACAGCAATACATGCAACCATTTCAATGGACATCCTGAAATTTTAAATTATTGAATAAGACACTGTTCAATGATATCGGGCACAAAGCGAAAAGTACAAAAAGAACATACAAAACTAATGGATTTAACTGAGACTTACTTGAGAGGAGTATTATGCCAGACATCCCATAGACTAGGTCCAAGCATATCCATAACCTGCAAAAGGCATTAGGTTGTTTCACAAAGTTGTCAGAAAATTAGGGAAATCAGCATTAAAGGTGTGACGATTAAGGGAAAAATAATAATAGATTTAATTATGGTAGTTTACCATTATGTAATAATCTCCTAGTCGGCCCTTGTAGTGCACACGTGGCACACCGTGACTACCACCAAGTGCACTGGACAAACAAAACAAAGAAGCAATCAAATTACAAGATGCACTATCCAATAACTGACAAGTTAAAACAGTTTAGCAGAATGCATGAAACTACGTCGTCACGAAACCATATAACACAAAAATGCTCACCCATAGACTTGCCACTCATTAGGCGGTCCATATGTACATCCTTTGCTGCTTCTGTGCTCAAATTTTAAAGCCACCTAAATTTCAAAATATATGTATTAAAACTGAAGTATGTAGTCAAGATTCAAGAATAGATCATCATAGTAAGAAAACAGAAGACTGTGAATGTAATGAACGCCAGACCTCTACAGCTCCTGCCCCAGTTCTTTCATGTGGGACTTGAGCATGAACTCGACGCCCTACATACACTTGTCCAAATCCTCCTTTGCCCAATTTTTTCTCAACCTTATATAATGGGGAACCACCAACTTGGACCTGTTATAAAGACCAAATATTAGGTAAATGTCCCAATAAACAATAGCTAGATCCCATCGTTAGAACCTTCATTTACAAGCACAACACATACAGAATCAAAGCAATAGATCTTCCAATCACGATTTCCTACTTCAATATATAGTTCAGATATTAAGATTATCAATCATCTAAATGTAATAAGTCTTAAGAGAGTATCCATATTGGATAGCTTTTACAACAACGTATTCTATTAAACCATAAAAACCACGTAAAATATCAACCAAATTCTGCTCCTTTGCAAAGGTACAAACAAGGAATCCAATACATACAAATCAGTTTCTGGGAGCAAACCTTCTGCTACAAAGACTAGCTAAAGATATTATCCAATAACTTCCACAGAAAGCAATATAGGAAAACATCACCATGGATCTTTTTATGCATATATACACAGTTCAACTAATAAGTTGCACAAACTGGGCAGACCTTATGACACATGATATACATACATATACCAAAGAAAGTATAGATACATATGTATGTTTATACATGTACATATATAGGAAATTGCTGATTAAGAATAAACTAAAATTTCTTTCCAGATTTCCACTAACCACACAGATTTAAGAAATCCATAAACTAATACCCCTATGTTTCTAACAGAGAAATATATAGGATCATTTAATTTTCCTTTAGAACTTATAGCATCATTAAAAAAAAAGGCGCAACAAAAAGACGAAGCAAATTAATGAGAAAAGAAATGGGGAATCAACCCTATCGGGAACCGGAATGGTTCCTTCATCTTCCAGGGGCAAAGCCTTATCACCGCCACTCTGTCCACTTTCATCCATCTCTTCCAAAACCCTAACTACTACTTTTTCTTCTTGACTCCTCAACGACGTCGTTTTCAACACATTTTCATCATCCGCTCTCTTCTTGTTCTGATCAGTTCCGTTTTTCCTCGGACGACCACGTGCAGCTCCGACAACCTTATTCTTGATCTTTGCCGGCGCCGCTCCGGCAACTTCAGGTGCAGTAATCGGTTTCTTGGATGGTCGGCCTCTGCGAGCTCCGGTGCGGAGTTGAGGCATATCAATGATGAAGCGGCGAAAGGCCTAAAACGACCTTCATGAAGTTTCTGGATTCACTCGTAGGACTAGCGATGGCGATCAGGGCTAAGGAGGGTAAAATGGGAATACAAAAATCTAGAGAGAGAGAGAGAATGATCGGCGGTTAAAATATGTATGCGTCTTTGTCTTTGTCTCTGAGGAGGGAAGCCAATATTAAATAGGATTTTCTTCAAAAGAATTTCTTATTACAGGGACCTGTTTGTTCCAATTTAATCTGTTTTTTTTTTTTTTTTTTAAGAGTTTATTTGTTAAATTCTTTTAGTTGGAAATAGTTCAATATTTTGGTATCAAATTTTCTAGAGTTGAAAATAGCATAACATTCATTAAAATACTAAAAATGTAATAAAAATTTGGATACAATGGAGGTTTTCAAAAGAACTGATTTCTTTTTACAAGATTAGGCTTACAAAAAATCGATAAAGAAGTGTAGATATCTACAAACGAGTCACATAACTTATGAACTCAATGAATCAATAAATCTCAAATTGAATTTGATTTGAATACCTATTGAAGTAATTGCAAGTATAAAATATGACAACTGAATAAGTAAATTGAAATATTTGAGTACCAAATGCATCAATTGAAAATTTTATTTCAATTCCACTTTCATCCGGATTCCGATTCTCATTTCATCATATTGATTTTGTCAAATTAAACTGCTGACAAATATTTATTGAAATTTAATTAAATTAAATTAAGGTGAATATATATATACACACACACAATGTCTTAAAACAACGAAAATAGAGCAATTTCAATATTTTTTATGCACCAGAAGATCAACAACAAAACATCCGAAGAAAACATATATATTAAATTGCAGAAGTTAAATCTTTTGTCTTCTTTTTTCTATTTTCTCTATTACTGTCATCAAATAAACTTTTGTCATGTACAATTTTAAGCACTATACAAATACAATGCTGTTCACCTTGGCCTAACTCCTTTTGTTTTCATTTATTTGTAATATGGACAGATGATCAATTTCAATTTGGAGTCTAATATAATTATATTTAAATTGTGTTTGATTTGCCGAAATTGAATAACACGAAAATAAGGCGACATAGTCCGCTACTCGTGTATTGAGATTTTTTACGCACCTTATTCAAATTAGCGTCATTGAAAGAAAAAAATAAATATTGACTTTTTGTTAGCATAGGTCTTACAGAAAAATACGATTGTTAAGGTAAAAATACAAATGTGCAGACAAGTATTCTTTTCGCAATTTTCTAAAATTACGTAAATTGTATTCCGTATAGGAAGGTAGACAAGTATTTTTTTTTCGTTGTTTTATTTAAGTTGTAGATAAGATAGCTTAAGAGAAAGACAAAGATTATTAAAATTAGTAAAAAGGGATTAAATATGGATGAGATGGATAAGAAATGAATAACAAAAGTAAATATTGAGAGAGAGAGAGAGAGAGTAACTTTAATTTCACAATTTTAATTATTTTGGTAAGTTTATAAAGTCTTATGAGGTTTTAAATATCTGGTGAGCTTTTTCTTTTTTTTTTTTATTTCAATATCTGGTAAACTTTAATATTTATTATGATACATAATTTCGTGTGTTTGTAGTTGAATATAAATTCAAAAAGAAATATAGGAAAATCTATTGTTATTAACTGCTTGGCAACAGTAGGAAAAAAATAATAATGTTTAACCTGTTTCCCGTTGATTTTTTTTTTTTCATAGTTAGGTCTTTTGACTAAAAACTGAATTCAATTATTTACAACAAAGAGCAATAGATAGATAACTTAAAGCTATTTTTTATTTTAATTATGTGGGCTCGCGTCTCAGCTACCTTTCTCCAACAAATTATTGATTTTATATATATGTAAAAAATGAAATATTATTCTGCCTTTTTTTCCTTTTCACTTTGGGGATCATAAACTATATATATACATACACACACATATATATAATTTATACTTGAAGAGTTAACGGTTGCAATTCTGAGTTGATTATATTGTCAGGTGTATACGAGCCCAACTTTGAAAATAAGATAAAAAACTGAAAAAAATATTTAAGACCCACGGTAATAAAATGAGTAACAAAATAACAGAGTTCAAAATCCTATATCAAAGAATAGATTAAATTAACTATGATAATAATATAAGAAAAGTTCCCGTTTTAGCCAAAAAAATAAAATAATAATAATGTAGTTAAACAATCTTTAAAATTAATGTAGTTCACAAAAATTAAAAATATATTTTGATATTTTAAATTAAACGATAATTTTAATCTTTAAAATTAATGTAGTTCACAAAAATTTTAAATACAAATTATGTTGTGATAAATTTTTTTAATCATAAATTATAAAATACAATAATTGTGTAAACTAAAATTAACTACATTAGAATTAACTTAAAATTTGATATGAGCATGTTTAGGTAACACTTACAAGCTGGTCAAACATACTTATAAGTGTTTTGTTATATTTTAAGTGTTTGGGAAGTACTTACAAGTAAATAAATAAGTAAGAAGAAATAAGCAAGCTTGTTTGCTTATTTCATTTCACATTATAAGTAAATTTGAGAAAAGTCCTTTGAACAAATGTTATTACTCATAGACCCTTCATTTTTTCAAAATATTATTTGTACATTTAAAATTATGTCCTTACTAATAATTTTACATTGAACTTTTATTTATTAATCTACATTAGCCAAACACTTATTCAACTCGTGTGAACTTATTTTTTAGTTTATGAGATAATTTTTTACCAAATACTTTTATTTATAAATAAAAATTAAAATTCACATATTTTTTACTTATAAATTTACTTATAAGTTAAAATTAAGTTGTTGTAACAGGTTGTAACTCATCTATTCAAATATGCATTTCTGTATAGAATTAACAAATTCGATGAATGAAGAATGAATTCGAAAAGATTTAACAGAATCTCGCCCTACAAGCTAAAAAAAACACAATCTAAAAAAGAAAAGTAAAAGCAACTAGGTAGCTAGATAGAAAAGAATTTGTCGACTAGATTTGATAATGAATTTGATAACTAAATAAGTTATAAATAAATAATATATTCATTTTAAAATTAGAAATAAATTTATTTCATACAAATTAAATTTGTCAATTCATACGATTTAAAATCAAAGTCAAGTTTTAAAATTTTATAACATAATATTAAAGTACCTTTTAAAATTAATACTTTTTAAGTGTTTAAGTCATCCAATGCAAGGAGTCCCATATGAGCTCTTTATAGATCTTGCACATTAAATGATAAGAGTCGTGCGCGCCCATATATATAGATATAGATATAGATATAGATATGGATATGGATACGAGAACAATATATAGTAGCAAAAAATTTGAAGAACACGTTTCTCAATTCTATCGATGGAAGAAGTAATTTCACATAAAAAATGGGAAGGCAAGGTGTCCACAACACTAACAAAAGCAAAAGCAACCCAAATATGGCCTCTTTTCAAAGACTTCTTTAATCTACACAAATGGCATACAAATCTTTCAACTTGCTATGGCATCCATGGATCCAATGGCGAACCGGGTTGTATCCGATACTGTTCTGGGTTCTCTCTCCCTTCTAATGACTCGGTGAGTTGGTCAAAGGAGAGGCTCATAGCCATCGATCATGCTAATTATAGTTTGAGCTATGAGATTGTTGACTGCAATATTGGCTTCAAGTCGTACGTTTCGACGATCAGGATTTATCCGGGAGGTGGCGGCGGTGGCGGCGATGGGTGCGTGATCGAGTGGTCGTTTGTGGTTGATCCGGTGGACGGTTGGAGATTGGAAGATTTGGTGAGCAAGTATGAGGCTGCATTGCACTCTATTGCTAGGAAAATGGAGGATGCCTTGTAACTCTATTGACTCGATCTTTAACCTCCCTCCTCTTTTTTTTTTTTTTTTTTTTTAAATTTAGTTGTGTACTTTTGTTTGTTCTTTGCTGTTAATTTTATGTGAGTCAGTATTGTTGTTTCAAAAAGTGTAAAATTGTAAAAAGTCTATCAAACTGTATAGGTGAGGCTGCATTCTTGTTTCAATATAGGTGAGTCAGTCTATCACCTATATCGTAATGTAAATTGTAAAAAGTCTATCAAACTTATCCCATCTCTTTTAGTTGTAAATTGTAATGTAAATCTAAAATTCGAAGTAAAATAAGTGCAAATTATTATACTTGATTAATTGATTCAATAACAGCATAACATAACGATAATGATCTCATAATTATGATGAATGAAGGATGAAAGAATAATAAGTCACAAATAATGATCTGATTTAGTATTTGGGTTCAGTTTGAATTAATGTTTGATTTTTCATCGCCCGGGGTGACCTCAATTTATGTTCTCAATGTGTGAATTAGAGCAAAACTACGATAAACTCTATGGTTTTGTCTATCCTCACTCGGACCAAAATTTTCGCACCGGGGGGCACGCATGTGGAGCTGCCAAATAGAGTAAGACAAAGAATGACTGTTCGCAATTTGACCATGTTAATTGTTAGTACTATCTCTTCTTCAAAATAATTGTTGTTTAACGTTTTTATATGTATGTTTAGGTGAATTTTTTATATGTTAAATATTTTATTTTGATTAAAATTTTTATTTATATTAATTTTTATTTAAAATATTTTTGATTGTTAATTTTTTAAAAATAAAATAAAATATTTAACATATAAAAAAATTCATCCAAACTTATGTGTAAAAAAGTCAAATGAGGAATTCAAATGTGATAACTTTTATATATCCCCTTCCTTTTTGTATAAAATTTAGTAAAGATGGAAAAAGGAAGTCAATAACCCTAAGAAGGTACAATTACTTCAAGAGTAGCAATATTGTTTTAACAGAACAACATCGCTGATCAATGATAATAGGTGCCCCTTTTATTTTATCTTTTTGAGCACATTTTTTTTCATATTTTTCTTCAGTACTTCGTTTTCACTACTTTATTATTGTATATGTTCATTGAACACAAATAATTATTAATTGTCAGAAGATGTCTTTTTGGAATCTATAATGGATGACACTAAAGTCCGACTAATACAACTACGTTTAATCATTAGTACTAATTTATATGTCGAAAAGATCGGTTCTGGCTGTCCATTTTGTCCATTTCAATAAACGTGACAAAAATGGACATGTTGCGCGCGCGAGAAATTAAGATCAAAATTTTTGAGAACCCGATTTTTAATTCGGTCAGTCCAATACTTTTGAAAAAAGTCTAAAATATTAATAAAAGTTTGTTTAGCTCAGAAGGTTCAACAAACTCTTTAATTAAATTAAAAGTCTGACTCTTATTAATCGTCCGGCGTAAAAATCATCGACAATTCTTTTACTAGGAGCATCGGTGTGATTGGACCATTAAGTCTTTTCGAAATATATACCCCATTACTTGCTTGATGGCATATATTCTTCTGACCATACTTGTGCAAAACTAGTCCTTTTCACACAATTAATAATGGCACAGAATCAAATTAATTAATGTCTCGTTAGTTTCAAATACTTCCCCGTGATAAAGGACTTCACATGCCAATCTTCCATAAGTCATAACAAATATTTCCCATTCTTTTGTTTCTCATATTTCTCATTCACATGGCAGAAGAAACAAAGCCCATGTGGGAAGGCAAAGCCAGTGCCAAGGTAAGAGGGAGAAAAGCAGAGCAAGTATGGCCCTTACTCGAAGATTTTTGCAACTTTCACAAATGGCTTCCTAGTATTGACACATGTTACATGGTCCAAGGAGTCCATGGCCAGCCCGGCCTTATTAGGTACTGTGGCAGCACAGTTTCTTCATCGGATGGGAACGACGACAAGCCAATCACCATGTGGTGCCATGAAAAATTGTTAGAGATTGATCCGATGGAGCGACGTTTAAGGTACGAGATTACAGATAATAACATGGGGTTTAAGTTGTACAAAGCGACGTTGGAAGTATTGCCAATGGATGGTCCTGATGGGGATGGCAGTTGTGAGATCAAGTGGTTGTTTGTAGCAGAACCTTTTGAAGGGTGGAAGTTTGAAGATTTGATGTCTTACATTGAGTCCTCCCTGCAGGGCATGGCTGAGAGAATGGAGAAAGCACTGCAGTCTTAAAAGGTAGATTTTCTCTAAGATTATAATACGTAGGTGGATTCGATTTCCAATTCTCCCCTTGTCGCGACTGTTTAGTTTGATTAGAGATTTCTCGATAACGCCTTGTTTCAGGATTTTTAACGTGAAGAAAGAGAGAAATATTTCTCTCTTTGTTTGAGAGTTTATGGAGAAGGAAAAAACAAGTTTAAATTTTTTTTATTCTTTTGTCCGGGAATACAGAAGAAAAGTTTGTAAACATTAAAACATAGTTTCTCTTCAAATCATCTCACTTTTGAAAAGAAAATTTTGGGGACAAATTTTTTAATTTTTCTACTCATTTTCTTTTCCTTTCATTCCCAAAAAAAATAAAGGAAAAAAAACTCAAAAACAAGGGAAAGAAATATTTTCCTCCCATTTTCTCCTCACAAATAAACTCCAAGACACACTCTAAGTTATATGGAGTATGTTGTACAAACAGTAAGATTTTCTTATGAAATTTGTTATAAATGTTCAATTAAAGGTAATATTAGAAGATTATAATGATAAATTTCAAAAAATATAACATAATAATGAAAAAATTATGCAAATATTATTTTTTTTATTTTTTTGAGTTTTTTAAACAAATCTCATTACCAAATGTTGCTCGATAAAAAAGATTTGTTTTGTCACAAATCTCGTCTTGACAAGCTAAGTTAAGAGAACTTTAACTTAGATCAATTCGTTGCATTTAGCTAATAATTTTTCTTTTCATTTAATTTGATTGAATAATTTTGATGAAGTACTAGCTAGATCACATGGGGATCAAATTGGAGTGAGAAAAACAGAATGAAAATACGGGTTGTAATTAAGTTAGTAGTTGAAATTTCGCCCATTAAAAAAAAGGAAGAAGCCAAATTGGGTCTGTCTTGTTTTTTTTTTTTTTTTTTTTTTTTCAAATCGTGTTTATCTCTTTCAAAAAACACTAAAAAAACTTTATTTTTTTTTTCGAGCATTCGTCTTTTTATTTTTTAACAAAACTAATGGCATTTGCTTCAATGTACTTTGGTTTGTGTATGCAATATGCGAAAGATAAGGTATCATGGTCGGGCATATGTGACGTTTTTTATATTGTCAGGTGTCCGCTGTGTTACTAGGGAGAAGGGCAATTAAGTAATCTGAGGACGACTTTAAATTGCAACGCGAATCAAAGTATTCTGCAAATTATAACGAAAATCCATCCCTTAGAAATGAAATAATATAAGCAAAGTCTGGAATCTGGATTCCTCCTAACAAGGGAGAAAAATTGGACCACAAACATTCTTGTGGGTGGTGGTATAATCCAATTTGTATCCAAACTGCAAGTACTTAATTTATTCTAATTTCAAGCATATATGGAACTGGACCACAATCCAAAGAGCAGAGGGATCGAACAATATTTACATTTCCCTGTTCTATGGAAGTGACCTTTCGAGATACCCAAGCATAGGACGAATTATCAACATATATTGTCATTTTGAAGTCCGTTTATTTTTAATTCACAATGTTCATTATTTATTATCTTTAACACAAGCACAGGAGGAACTTCTTCTTGTTTTCCACTTTCTAGCTATACCATTTCCTTTCAAGATTTAATATAATCGAAATTGGAAACAAAAACATTAACAAGCAAATAAACAAAAAAAAAGAAAGATTAAACCTACATAAGAAAAATATATTTCCTATTTTTGTAGAACTCTATTCCCATGCTTGGATCAGTGTTGCTATGAATGTGATGAATTTAACATCAAGTAAAAGATGTATTGGGTTGGGGCTTGGGCAATATAATAGAATTCGAAATTGCGTAGACGCCCTTGCCTCTTGGGGTCATTAATTACAATCAAAATGATGTTTTAATTTAAGTTGGATACTTAGATGCACGTACCCTTTCAAATATAATAATTTTCGTAAGTTTTATCATCGTCAACATCCACGTGATTTCCTCTTGATAGTTCCATTATAATATAAATGCTACATAAGATAATAACTAGTGATTTTTGACGGAATCATCCACTTAATTAAATTATTTTTTAAAAAAATTTACCGGTATATGCACTTTTAAGAGTTGGGTTAGTTACCTAAAATAAAAAATGCGCGACTCCAAACATATTGTTGACTAGTCCAATTCACAAGCAACCAGCGTATGAAACCGAAAATTCAGACGTCGTCAATTTGTTTCGATGTTTATATATAAAGGCAAGAGTGTTTGAAACATGTAAATTCAATGGTGTTTCAACTTTTCTAAATTTAGCTTATATCATCTCTCTGGTTACTAGCAGTCTCACACGCAATAAGCAACTCATTATTTAAAAAATCATTAACAATCTAAATTAGCAAAAGCACAAACCAATATAAACCACGCCCCATGGATCCATTGGTTCCACAAAATCATCTTTTTGGAGCACTATTTATTTATCAATTACAATATCAACAATATAATCTCCAAAATTGGAGGATTTGTTACACAACCAGGGAAGCCATATTCATTCACATACTCTGAAGTACAACTTGTATTCATATTTGAGACAGAAGTTCCACCATGCTCGGGCGAGCTCGACATTTAGCCATCAAGCCCTCAACCTTGGGTGCAAAAAGTCCGTCGCTCTCGGTCATGTCCACCATCTCCTTTCCAACTCGATTCCAATCAAAGCACTGAATCAATGATCCTATTGACAATACAACTACACGGATCGCCAAGCCCTCGCCGGGGCATTTCCTCCTCCCCGATCCGAATGGCATGTACGCAAATCCGACTTTGGCACCTTCAAACCTCTCAGGCCTAAACATTTCAGGGTCTTTCCAGATTTTGGGGTCATTTTGTATGGCCTTCAAGTTCACCAGCAGCATAGTTCCTCGGGGGATGCGATAACCACCAATGGTGCATTCTTCAGATGATTCATGTGGGATTAGAAATCGTGGTACTGGATACATCCGTAGTGTTTCATTGATTATGCAACGCAAATATGGAAGATCAGGCACATCGGATTCTTCGATTAGGCGATCTTTTCCCACAACATTATCGATTTCATTTTGTGCCTTGAGCAGTGCTTCTGGGTTGTTAAGCAGAAGTGCAAGTGCCCATTCCATTGTATCAACTGATGTACTAACTCCCGCTTGCAAGAGTGTCTGCATAGACAGATTGTACAGATGTTTACTGTTACACTCTTGCATTTGAAATTTTCATTTTTTGAGATTGTGATCATATTTTCAATTTTATTTTTTTTTATCTATCTTCTTGTTCGAACAAAGTCTCATTTATTAAACTATACTGTACATTTTAAACAGATGCACCTTGTGAAAGTTCAAAATATAGAAATATTGTACTCCATTACTAGTAATTCTTTTAACTAATAATTAGAATCCTAAACAATAAGCAGATCAGTTCTTAAATACACAAGAACCTGTAGAATCCTCACTCAAACAAAAAAATTATGAAATTACAAGATAATTACAACACATGAAGAACACTAACAAATTTAAAGGCAACATAAATGCTAAAACATAATCAACTCCTACAAATTTCCAAAACATGCCAAAGCAACGGTCGATCGTGCAATGGGGTACTATTAGTACATAATGATTATTATCTGCATTAAAGCTACAATTATTTTATTTACTACTATGAGTAGCAGAGTAACAGTAATATTAATATGATAGTGTATTATTTAATTAATACTCCGTAATAGTAATATATTTCATATTATAAATGAAAGATAAAAATTAATAACTAATTAATATTTTTTGTTATATAGAAGATCATTGTTTAGAATTCAGGCACACACATCGAACTCATGCATAATACAACAGCCTAGAACTCACGCACAATTCCATCAACTATTTTACACGCATGATACAACTGCCTAGAACTCACGCACAATTCCATCAATTATCTTACACAACTTTTTATCAAGGATCGAAACCTAGACCCCCCAAATTTGAGAGTAGATAGTCAATGTTCCACGAGACCAACATTAAGCTTCTAATAATCAATATTTAGAAAACAATATAAATAGCAGATTTCAATATATATAGTTACCAGCATTAAGCTTCTAATATCTTCATCAGTATAATTATCCGGCTCAGCTTCGTGCATATCCAACAGAATCTCGATCAGAGTTTTATCCCCCTTTCTCGAAGACGATGAAGATACCTCATCTGTTGCAGATCCAGACCTACCTTCACGAAACTCTTCGATCAATTCCTGCATAAACTCATCCCTTCTCTTACACAACGCCACGAATCTATCCTCCAATCCTCTCAACAAAAACCACCGCAGAATCGGCATATAATCCCCCATATTCGATGTGGCCGCCAGCCTCGCCGTTTCGATCATGATCTCCTGAAACCTCTTCGCCTCTTCCGATTTCTCGGCGGTTTCACCGTAATACCTCTTTCCGGAAATCATCCTTGTGATCACGTTGAACATCACCTCGAAAAACCTCGGTTTTACCGCTACAGGCTGATCATCACCGTTCGCCTTCGATTCTCTGTAAAAGTGGCGGATCAACGTTCGGACCTCGTCGGCGCGGATCTGCGATAGCTTCTGTAAGCGGTGAGCCGACAGGATCTCCAGAGCACAAATTCGGCGGAGGTTTCGCCAGTAATCGCAGTAAGGACTCCAGACGATGCTGGTGTAGTTGTAGCCGATGTGCTTTCCGAAGAGAAGGTGAGGGCGGTTGGCGAAAATGATGTCGTTTTTGGTGAAACATTCCTCGGCCGCGGCCGCAGAGGAGGCGACGACGGTCGGACGGGAACCGTACCGGAGATAATACACGGGACCATACTTTTCGAAAAGCTTGAAGAGGGTTTTGTGAAAGGGTTTCTTGAGAAGGTAGTAGTGACCAATTAAAGGCAGAGCTGGGAATGGAGTTGGTGGAAGATTTTGGAGCTTGTGAAGAGCATGTTGAGTAAAGATATAAAGAGCTACAAAGAGTATTGCAAGGTATAGATACATAATAATGTCCATCTGCTATTCCTGCTGCTGCTACCGAGTTGAGGTACCAATCATACTCTGAACTGACACTATGACCTGAGTTTACATTAATATGAGAAAGGTTACCTACTCGCCTCGTTTCCAAAATATTTATTCATTTTTAAATATTATGTAAAATTTAACGTGATTATTTTATTTTCTAAACGTTTTACAAATATATACGTAGTTATCGTATCGGTATCTTCTTCCAAATTCGTAAGTCAAACTTTTAAATGTATACAAAATTTTCACAAATTTTGAAATTTTATTAAATTTAGAATGAAAAGAGTGTTATATTTTGTCATTTACTTCTTTTGTTCTCTTGTGGAGTAGTTATCTTTTAACTTATTTTCACACTTTTTAAAAATTAAACATTTGTTACCATTATTTATAGGTGTATATGTATTCCTTATCCGTGTAGTTCCATTTTTTTGTGTACATATTCGGTATTATACTTCTAAAATTTTACAAGTGTGGAGTATAATTTTATTTTTCAATTATATTACTATCAATTTATATATAGTTAGTTTATTATTTTTATAGAAAAAATTTATAATTTTTTTGGTTTTTAACACTTTAGCCTGCAAATGGACGGACCAATCTAAAATCGGTTGAACTAAAAATGCTCAATTTTTTTTAAGTCCATTTTATAAGCCAAAGCCCAATGAACTGAGCGTGCCACAGATTTTTTACCTTTCTAAAATTTTAAGTAATAAAACTAAAGTACAATGTTTAAAATTTTAATAAATTGAACATCATATTATATTGCTACATAAAATATTGAAAATCTTCATAAAATAATAAAAACTATTTTTTACTAATCAAATCCACAAAAAAAAAAATGAAACATAACTTAAACAACTAAATTTAGCTAGGCATTGATTCTAAACAACTAAATTAAATATTATTAGATATCTGATATGTCGTTCATTGGTTGGAAAAAAATGGGCTCATTTTTTTAGGATGCCCAAATAAAAGATCCAAAATACTTATAATTATTATTATATAAGTGTTGTTTATCTAATAGTAATTTATATTATTTAATGTTATCATGTTATTTTATATCATAATTATTATTATGTTATTATTATTAAAAAAAAGATGGTGATAAACAATTTCATCAATTTCTCCAAAAAATATTTTCTAATAGCTTGAATGAGATCACTACGGAGGTGAGAGATTTGAACTTGGCGGCTGTGGTTACGGAAGTGAACATGGTGGAAATTAACCCGAAAGAATGGTGGACATCGGTGCTTTTAGACATGTTTGCACAAATAGGAACCACTTCTCCACTTTTGAGTCGGTTAATGGTGAGAAACTCTACATGGGAAATGATGTTGTTGCGACAGTTGAAGACAAGAGAAATGTGCTGCTGAAGATAACTTCGGGCAAGGTGTTGACACTAAGAGACATGTTGTATGTGCCAGAGATCCGCAAGAACCTTGTGTCTGGTTCTTTGCTGAACAAGTATGACTTTCGCATTATAATAAAGTTTACAAACTTATTTTGTTTGAGTCAAGAATGTTTGTAGGAAAGGAGTATGCCACTGATGAGCTGTTTAAACTAAATGTAATGACTGTTGTCAATAAAATGCATGAGCTGTTTAAACTAAATGTAATGACTGTTGTCAATAAAATGTTTGAGTCTTTCAGTTTATGGCATGGTAGACTAGGTCATGTTAATTCCAATTCGATTTGTCGTTTAATTAACTTGAACCATATACCAATATTCCAGATTAATTTAGAACATAAATGCGAAATTTGCGTTGAAGTAAAGTTAACAAAGTCGTCCTTCCTATCTATAACTAGAAGTACTGAATCGCTGGAATTAATTCAAAGTGATGTTTATGACTTGAAGACTGTTCAAACGCGAGTAGTAATAAATACTTTATCACCTTCATCGATGATAGTACAAAATACTGCTATATACATTTGATGAAAATCAAAGATGCGGCCTTAGAAAAATTTGTTTTCTATAAAACTGAGGTTGAGAACCAACTTGATAAAATGATTAAACGGTTGAGGAGTGATAGAGGTGGCGAATATAAGGCACCAATTGGTGACTTTTGTGCGAAACATGAAATTATTCATGAAGTTACGACGCCTTATTCACCACAATCTAACGGGGTTGCTAAACGGAAGAATCTCACTCTAAAAGAAATGATGAATGCGATGTTGCTTAGTTCTGGCTTACCTCCAAATATGTGGGGAAAAACTATTTTGTCAAACAATTACCTTTTAAATAGGATACCCCAGAAAAAAGAGGACAAATCTTCGTATGAACTATAGAGAGGAACGAGACCATCCTACAAATACTTGTGAGTGTGAGGGTTTCTTGCTAAGGTTGTTGTGTCAGCACCTAAGGCAGTTAAGATTGGTCCTAAGATAGTGGACTGTATCTTCATCGGGTATGCACTTAATAGTAGTGCTTATCATTTTCTCATGCATGATTCGGCGATACGAGATATACACAAGAATACGATAATGGAATCAAAGAATGCATTTTTCATTAAAAATATTTTTTTCATACAAGTCTAACAGTGGATTCAGTTCGGTTAAATGGACTAATGAAAAAATTCAAGATCACACTGAAGTTCAAAAAATTGAATTGAGACGGAACAAATGAGCAAGAGTGGAAAAATCGTTTGGTGATGATTTTGAAACCTACCTGCTGGAGAAGGAGCCACTGACCTATGCTAAGACAGTGAGTTTGACTAAGGGACCTATGTGGCAAGAAGCTATAAGAAGTTAAATCAATTCCATCTTGCAGAATCACACTTGGGAATTGGTCGATCTCCCTCATGAGAATAAACCATTAGAGTCTAAGTGGATCTTCAAGAGGAAAATGAAACCAAATGGTTCCATTGATAAGTACAAGGCAAGACTCGTAATTAAAGGGTATAGGCAACGGGAAGGCTTAGACTACTTTGATACATATTCTCCCGCGACGAGAATAAATTCTATAAGGTTGATTCTTGCTATTGCAGCCTTGAGGAATTTGGAAGTCCATCAATTGGATGTGAAAACAGCTTTCTTAAATGGAGACTTAGATGAAGAAATCTACATGGAGCAACCCGAGGGCTTTATAGCTCTAGGGATCGGAAAGAAAGTCTGTAAGCTAGTCAAATCGTTGTATGGTCTTAAACAAGCTCCAAAGAAGTGGCATGAAAAGTTTGACTATGCAATGATCACTAGTGGATTTAAGATCAATGAGTGTGACAAATGCGTTTATGTCAAAGAGACTGAAAACGGTTATGTCATTTTATGTCTATATGTAGATGACATACTCATTGTTGGTAGCTCTGACAAGTTGGTTAAGTCTACAAAGGATATGTTGAATTCTAAATTTGACATGAAATACATGGGTCTTGCTGATGTGATCTTAGGAATAAAAATCCTTAGAACCGCAGATGGTATAGGTTTAAGTCAAGCTTATTACGTGGACAAAATTCTTGATAAGTTTAACAAGGATGATCCATGTGTTGTAAGAACTCCATTAGTAATTTCCATTTAACAAAGACTCTTGCTGAGGGTGATTCCAATTATTGAGAGTTTGATGTATTTAATGAGTTGCACACGTCCCGATCTTGCTTTTGTGGTAAGCAAGTTGAGCTCCTACACGAGTAATCCTAGTACTGAGCATTGGACTGCTATAACTAGAGTATTACGATACTTAAGATATACTCGTGATTACGGATTATATTATACTAGATATCCTGTTGTGCTAGAAATCTACATGGATGCTAACTGGATATCTAATATAAAGGAATCAAATTGCACTAGTGGTTATGTGTTCAGACTAGCTGGAGGTGCAGTGTCGTGGAAGTCTGCTAAGTAGACTATGATAGCCAAATCCATAATGGAGTCGGAGTAATCCTTGTACTGAATTAATGGAAGAAAAGATTTTTGGTATTTTCTAACGGCTTTCTTCTGCCTATATATAGAGGTTTATTCCAGCAGTCAAGAGACACTCAACAAAAAGCTTTCTTTCAGTCTTTTTTAGCCTTCCATATTTCGTCCCAAAGTGTTCATTACAGTTTCTAGTTCTTGTTCGCAGATAAACAGATTTTGTGCTAAGTCCGGTCTCTGTAATCCGTTGTATCTTGGGAAACAGTAGTCCGACGATCCTCTGAAGCACTTAGTGAAGGGACTAAACTATTTTAAGGAAAACGTGTTCACACGTATCTTGGATTTTTCTATTTTGTTAAGCCGTTTCGAATACTGTCTTTTAATCTAGTTATCCAAGCATAGTAATCAATTCTTCCCATTCATCACCTTTTCCTTTTATTTTTTAAATTTATACTTGCAGTTGATATCAATTTTAGTCATCTTCCTTTATATCGTCAAAAAATCTTATGTCTAAATTATAATTATAATTTATTAAAATTTTAAAAGAGTTGAATTTTATCTTCGTATATATGTTTAGCAAATTACAAGACTCGCTCATAATATAATAAAAACTTTTAAAATTTATATATTTTTTATATAAGATATTATTGACGAAACAGAATTAGAGATAAATATATCTTATTTTATCTTTTCATTAAATAAAAGCGTCTTTAGAAACATAATTAAAATTGTTATGAGAGATAAAGATATTGTGTCATTCTTCTTACACTTTTATAAGATTTTGCCCTACCTAAACTTATTTTCTAGATCCCTCCCTATATATATATAGATTGGTAGATAGATATTAATAGATGGGCAGCCTTCCATTTTCTTTTAAATCCCATTTCCTTTATTTTTCTTCAACAAAAATTATCCATTGTTTTATGATTTTCTCAAGTATTTCATTTTCACACAACCCATTACTTGTCATGTACTGAATCGCCAAGCTGTGCAAAATAGTTAATGGTTACCCCCAAATTCTAAATATGGGAGATATTTTCTCAATTTCAATATAAGTTGTCTTCTAAAATTACATATTAATGACACTAACAAATTAGAGACTAATATCTTTATAATGAATAAAGCATCTTTCCTATAGAGCACTGGAGTGATTCCAAATCCTCTATCTGTCTGAATTTTATCTATAATTGACATGTAGTTTTCTTAAAATTTTTATTTAATAATTTAAAATTGTAAATCACACATGACAACAATAAGACTAAAGATAGCACTGAATGTCTAAATGGAATAAAGAATTTCTAATTAATTGGATTGCCAAGTCAATTATCACTGGACGGAAGCTTTGTATTAACGTGACATCCTATTCCACATTAAATATATTATCAAAGATATTGAGATTTGTTAAGTGAATTATAAGCATTGAGTTTTACTATCAATGTTATCAACGTATCTAGACCTTTTAAAGTGCTCGTGGTGGGTTTACATAACTGGAATTGGTGCACTTTGGATAGTACATTCGAGGCGGGATGTAACAATTAATGGCCTATATTCTGCTAGCATAATAAGTCTGGCCCACATTTATGCTATTTTGACACAAATAATAACATAATACTATCAATTTAACTAATTTTTTACTCTATATATACTCCTACATGACGAGGGCTTCTTATGCTAATCTGTCACAATAAATCTCCCTTTCATTCTTACTCACATGGCAGAAGAAACAAAGACCATGTGGGAAGGCAAAGCTAGTGTCAAGGTAAGAGGGAGAAGAGCAGAGCAAGTATGGCCATTGCTTCAAGATTTTTGCAACTTTCACAAATGGCTTCCTAGTATCGACACATGTTACACGGTCCAAGGAGTCCATGGCCAGCCCGGCCTTATTAGGTACTGTGGCAGCACAGTTTCTTCATCGGATGGGAACGACGACAAGCCAATCACCATGTGGTGCCATGAAAAATTGTTAGAGATTGATCCGATGGAGCGACGTTTAAGCTATGAGATTGTAGACAATAATATGGGTTTTAAGTTGTACAAAGCGAGGTTTGAAGTATTGCCGATGGATTGTCCTGATGATGAGGGCAGTTGTGAGATCAAGTGGTTGTTTGTAGCTGAACCTGTTGAATGGGGGAGGTATGAAGATTTGATGTCTTACATACAATCCTCCCTCCAGGGCATGGCAGAGAGAATGGAGAAAGCACTGCAGTCCTAATCTGAAGAGTGCAGTGCTCGTATATATGTGCCGCAGATATAATACTATTGATACAATCCATGTAACATCTATTTAGATAATGCCATGTGAATAAGTGAAGGACAGATAAAACATTAACATATTTGTCTTGAGCCTTTGTGTTTTCCATTTTAGCATGTTGTGACTTATTGAGAAAATGAGGCCGAACTTTAATGTTTTTCATCGACTCTATCGTTTTTCTAACAACCCTGAAACCTTTTTTTTTTCTTTTTCCATCGAGTAAATGTCCTTACAGGACTGTGAACATTTGCTTTCCCGCACTTTTGTTTGAGTATCTGATATATCTATATCTATATCAAAAGTTGAAACATTTTTGAGTAAACCGATATATCTTTTCTACTGTTAAACTTTCCAAAGTGTTCTTAAGAACATCTGCTAATAATTTAAAGAGGACTTTTACATTACAAAGCAAAGCAAAACAAAGTATTAGACGCATCCCTATTCCTCCATGTTTATCATTCACCGAACGAAAGACCATATTATCCCTTGGAAGTCGGGAATATAATAAATTGATCTCCCAACTTCTCAAAAGAAATAATCGATGACTAGTAAAGCCAACGACCAAATTATACAAAGTATGTTTTATGTCACTATAATATCTTTTTCGGGATAGCCCCGTGCAATATAATTAATGAAAATTAAGAACACGAGAAACAGATTTTTCAGCCAAGTCAAGATTCCTCCTAATTAAAGAGAATTTCCAAACACAGAGAAGTTATTCCTTGGATCCCTGAGTAGTGACACATTGACAGGACTACCCACAGTATTCTGATTTCTGAGTAGTATAATCCAATTTTAATGCTAATTGCAAGTTTCATTTAGGTTGGAATTTATTCAAATTTCAAGCATCAAAGTAAACCACAATCTAAAGAGCAGAGTGAAAAATATATACATTTCCATACTCAATGAAAAGTACCTTTTCAAGATACCCAAGCAAGCTATTCGAGTAAAACATGGGATAAGTTCCATCACAGAATCCATATAAAGAGAGATGAATCGAATTTTATTAAATAAAGCTAGCTTCTTTGAAAACCTGTAGTCACCGGTCACAATCCTATTATACTATATATATTGTGACTAATATCATTGTAGACTATCGATGTTGTCCAAATTGCTTGCACTTAATCTTTTCTCCATCCAATCAATGATGTCCTGAGCAATTTCTTCACGCTCGGGCTCAAAAAGGAGGTCATGCAAGAATCCATCATAAAGCTTTATGTCCTTGAACTTGGAAGATGCTTCATTATATAGATCCTGCGAAGCCAGTGGATCGGTGACTCTATCAGCAGTTCCATGAAGGACTAGGAAAGGGACGGTTACAGATTTGAAGTTCCGCATCAGATAAGAGGAAATGCGAAGAATCTCGTGTCCCGTCCGAATCCTTATCGGTCCTGTGTAAACCAATGGATCAGAATATTTTGCTACAAGGGCTGCTGGATCCCTGGAAACTGGAATACCCCTTTTATTGGCACCTTTGAATTGGTATTTGGGAGCTACCAGTGAAAACAATGGAGCAACAGCCTGCATAAAAGATATTGGGAGAGTTTCAAAATTACATCCCTTGTGAAAAGAACTCTGTAAAGAAATCTTCTTTCTGGTTCCCAAGTTCTAGCCATTTCCTTTTAACATTTAAGATAATGGAGAAATCACAAAAGAACACAAGCAAGAGTGAAAATTAACAAACAAAAGCTTGGACTTATAGAAGAATAATATATGTCCCTAGTTTTCTAGAACTTTAATGCCACACTTGGATTGCATAAATAAAAAAGCATGGGAGAATGACTGGGCCCTATAGTAGCAATGCAGAAAACCCCTGAGAAAAACAGGGTGGGTGAGAGAAAGAAGGAAGAACAGAAAATGGCCGATCCAGTCAATTATGATGACATTTCATTGATCCAAGGGGAGAAAATTGTTGCTGATTTTCTCTCTCCCCTATTCCTGCTGATAAGCACCTATCCCACAGCCATCATTCACTCAATTCATCCCCTTTCCACATTAATCATCTTCCCTAGTGCATTCATGCGATAAAATGCAGCATCAGACTTTAGATCCTCGTTATTTTTAGTAATTGAATACAAGTAGTCTCTGAAGTGATCATGTTTATCCACATAAATCTCTGTATTTAAAATTTCTAATCGGCCAACATATATCAGACTTTGTCCAACAAAATTATACATTTGTTTGGAGAAGAATCTAGGATGTCACATCTAGAAACTTAGCAGGAAATAAAGTCTCGATTAAGTCATCTAAAGTCTAAATCACACCAAATATGCAAAATTTATTTAAAAAATAAATAAAGACTTACACCAACAATAGGATGTGCTGGCTTAACTCGCAAAGCTGGGGAAGTCAAAATAATTCCCTCCAGCATTTCTTCAATGTGTGGGTATGAAGCTGCCTGAACAGAGGAGAACACTATTGAAATTAGCATGTGTAGCATGAGACATTGGTCCACATATTGTAAAAATTGATTGCTTGGCTGTAAATACTACCTTCAAAATCACAGCTCCTCCAGTTGAGTGACCATAAAGAAAACATGGTACCCCAGGGTTCTCAGATCTAATCTTTTGCAAGAAAGCCCCCTATTAACAATAAATATTTATTTAGTAAAATAAGTTGTATGAACTTCAAAATCATCAAGTACCTAGCAGATGGAGGGAAAGGACTCAACAGTTAGGCCAATATTTATGGTCAAACTGAGGACAACCAGTTGGATGGTATTAAATTCTGATTTATTAGAGTAAGGATGATTACAAATTTATCTCAAAGAAACTCAATGAAAAAGTTAAAGCAATATTCAAATACCAAACCACGTATAATTGGGCAACAAAATTGTTGTCTTTGCAGTTGAGATAAATTACAGCATTATAAAAACAAAATCTAACGCTTGAAGTTTTGAACTCACAGTATCTGCCACAACATGATCCAGTGAAGGCACATATCCATGCAATCCATCACTGCCACCATGACCTGTAAGAGGAATAAACAGCTCATGAAACTTCTCAACTAAATTAGAAATCAATGGGGAGGAGAATCTTTCTTTAATGGTGACAACTAGAACATAAACATTGTCAATACTTTCATTATTAACACTTGGACACCAAACAAAATGATTTAGCAGCATTCCTTTTCTTTTGTATTTTCACCACCAACCTTTAATCAAGGTTGGCTAATGGCTATTGACAAATTTGGTGCTCATTATGAAAATTTATGTTTGATATGTGAAAGAATAATATTGCTTAGACCAATAAGAAGATGAAGAGATGAACTTATGTCAAAGAGCAAGTCCATACAGATATGACTAGCATAGCTTTCAAAAATCTTCGCATGGCAGGCAGAAAATTCAATTTAGATTTCGGGAATATGCTCCATCAATAAAACGCATGAAGCTATCCTGTCATAAGTAAATACCTATCCAGTCCATTGCATAAACGCCAAAATTGCAGGAAGTTAGTTGTCTTGAAAATTCAGCATATCGTCCACTGAAGATAGAGAACAAAGATGAATTATCAGGCTATATTATATGAAAAAGATATCACTGAGCTTATATAATAGGGATCAAACAAAACTTCCAAAGAATCTCAATCATTAACTGATATAGCAATACCTGTGCTCATTGAGCCCATGTATAATGATCAGAATACCCCTGAAATAACAAAGCACGGCTCTTAAATGAGATGAATGCACCACAGGGTTTAAATAGACCCAAGCAATATTTAGAGAATACCAGCAGAGGAAGCACATAAACATACAGGCTCTCAAGATGTTCCTGATTTTTTAGTTGTTAAACCACTAACAAACAAATCAATGAAAAAAACTGTCACACTGGGATGGTTTTAAGCAGCATCTAACTTTTTGAATAAACAAAACGCCATGTGCTGCAACATATAGTTTTAATCATTCTTAAATATCTATGTTTACGAGTAGGCATGACAACGGAACGGGTGTGGGACGGAGAAACTGTTCACAAACCCTATCCGCTAAAATTACATAGTCCCAAACTCATCCCGCTTCTACCAAACTCATCCCACCCCACCCCCGGTTACTCAAAATTATTTTTTTTAATTTAATTAATTTATTTTTTCCCTTTGTTTTTTTATATTATTCTCTTACAAAATCTTCTAAAATTATTATAAAATATGTTTTATATATAAACAGGTCAGAGTTAAATAGGAGGTGAAACCCTCTATAAAGTTCAAATAATCGGGTCTCATTAGGGTCGGAGTTGGACGAAGTATTAGCAGCATTGTCATCTTTGTTTACGAGTCTTGGAGCTAAAACTCATGTGTGTACATGGCTTTTGATAGTTTGGGAAAATATCTGTAGTTTTGTGGGACAAAAGTAAATGCAAACCTCGGTTCATACTTCAGGCCTTTGCTGTATAATTAAAAGTGAATAATTAACGTGTAGCAATGCCTTCAATGAACACAGTGCATTCAACACATATAAGCAACGCAAAATGCCAAATAACCAGCAAAAGGTTATGATCAGTAACTATCGATCTTGAAATAAAATAAAATCATTTTTCGTTAAAGGCAGCCCAGTACCTACGTAGAATTCTTACGTTTTCAAAGGAAATGGAGCTTTGTGATGAAAGTTCAAAATTTATTTTCTTTCTAAAAAAATTTCACTTCAACCTCCAATTTATGCAACTCAAACAAAAAAGGCCAAAACTCACACTGAAATGTGCTTGAAGTTGATAAATTCTAGTATAAACAAATCCCCAAAAAGGTAAATTAAGCATCGAGTAGAAGACCTTACTTAGTTTCACCGAAGACCGGCATCCACGACCGGCAAAACAAAGCGTTACCCCTGGCTCCATAGAAAAGCGAAGTGGTCCCCTCGCATCGACAGTTCCCGTCGCCGGGTACCATTCTCAAACTCTCAGCAAGCGCTCTTCGTCGCAGAATGTCCTCTTCCTCCCTCCTGAGAGCGAATTTCCGCTTAGAGGAAGAGCCTGCCGCGGACGTAGGCGACGGAGGCGGAGACGAGGAGGAGGAGATACGGTGGCGGCGGAGAAGGAGAATGAACCATAAAAAAATCGATTGCACGAAAATCAAGGATCGGCGGAGAGAATCATAGGAGAATACGGAACGCCGGAGATTCCTGCATACCGGAATTATACGACCGCTGGCACCCGATGTCAGCTCCTCCACCTGTACAGCTTCCATGGGTAGTCTAGAGAGAGAAAAGGGAGTCTAGGGAGAGAAAGAGCGAGAATATATATACAGAGAGAGAGAGAGAGAGAGAGAGATACGTATATATATACCGAGATATGCTCTTTATATTTTAGAGAGAGAGTATTGACGCGTATTGCTAGATTGAATTGTGTGTGACGCAGTCTTTGGGTAATGTTACTTTTGTTGACGTGTCAAATTTTCATTCGCTAATTTGTAAAAGTAGTCAACATGGACCGAGTACTGAAATTATAGGTGAACCAATGAATGTGAGAAGATGGTGTGGTGTATAAGATCATGACTTGTTATTTCTTCTTTGTTTCAATTTAAAAGGCTGACGAGTTGACTTTTAGCTAACGGCCAGCTCGGCTGGGGTTGCGTGGTGAGGTTGGTTGGATATCTACATTTTCTTACGACACCCGCCATCAAGTTCAAGTTTACAATTTACAAAAAAATTAGAATTAATGGATTACTTCCAAAAACACTTAAATCAAATCAAGATACATATAGCTGGCTCGAATTTCAAACTACTAAATTTAGAGTAATAAAAGTGCAACTTAATTTTCTCTCCAAATTTGGGATTATAATTTCAGTTTTACTCTTCAATTTCTTACCTTTTAAAATTTGTAGACTCGTCGATAAGAATCAATTGGAACTTTGTAAGCATATGATTTATTTCCCCGAACTCACAAACAAGGTGAACGAATTACTTTTAACCAATATTCTTCCTCTACCAAACAAAGAAGAATAAATCATTAAAAAAAAATAAAAGAAAAAATTTCTCTTCTATCCTTTGTTTCTCATTAAAAACTACAAAGAGCAAAAAAATAAATTATCCTTTGTTTTTCCAATAAAAAGTCACAAACACGTTAAATTTGCAAGAGCTCCCCTCGTATTTGCGAAAGAGTAAATGACAAGCCTGTGTGCATTGGCGTCCACGAGTTCTTTAAGATAATAACAATAAATAAATAATGATGCTGAGTTCTTCTTGCGTCCTAGTAAAATTCTTCAATGAGATTGTTCCACGTGTATAACTCCTTATTATAGATTGACACACATAACATCTCAATCAATCAATAATTTAAATAGCGTAGTGTAGTATGCAATGCTCCAAATCATAATATTGTGTTGATCGTCTTTCTACCGGAGTATTTAACCGTACGGCTGTAAATCCAATCAAAGATTCGTCGCCTGTGTTTAATTTAAAAATTGATCGGTTGGATTTAAATTCGATATAAAAATAAATTAATTTTGATAAGTTAAACGAGTAAAATTTAAGTATACCAATACTTGTTCGATTATATTCGCGAGTAGTTCGATTCGTCTCTTTATACTAAAATATCATAACATTTTTTAAAAATATATAATTAATTATTTCTTAATAATATATTTAAATATTATACATATTGAATAAGTTACTCTAAATTTAATCTTCATAAATAAAATGATTATTATATATAATTTTTATCCTTACAAAATAAAAAAATTTATTTATTATGAAAATTTTTACCAAATTTATATGCTCGTGAGTAGTTCGTAATCGACTCAAATTCAATTAAAGCAGAATCTAAGTATTAAAATTCTATTCGAATAAATACTCGAATTTGAATATCGAAAAAATTATTAAAATAAAATCTGAACACATTCCTGTTCGCTCGAGCTCAAATTCGACTTATTTCCGTTGCTATTTAAACGTCATTTTCATGAACAAGTTCGTCTTCTTGGACTATAATGTATGGATTCATATCAACAAGTCCCTTTCTTTCTTTACCATATGGCGATATATATGTTGCTTAGAGTTCGGCGTATAGGATATACATACATATGGACTTGATACACGGACATATGGTATAGTCATGTGCAAAACAGAGCCTTGTATATTTAGATAAGTAGGAGTGTAGGACCTCAAACAAATCCACTACTATCGTTACCATATACGTTCTAATTTTAAAATTAAACAAAGATTCACCTGTATGCGAAAAGAATGATCGATTCGGATCGATACGAGAGTCTAACTACATTGTCATAATATATTAAATTTTATAATTAATATAATTTATGAAAGTTTTAAGAGTAATTTATATTGTAATCAAATATTTTTGTCATAAATTATAAAATGATAAAAATTGTATCTAGAAAAATTAACTAAATTGACATTTATTTAAACTTTAATATACCATAATTTAACTTAAATATCAAAATATATCTTTAATTATAACGGAGGGGAAAGTATTTGTCTATCCAAAATTAGTTGTTTTTTTTCATTTCAATACATTACTTAAATTGATTTATAATGTATTATCTGTTAAAGAGTTT
The DNA here is from genome assembly GCA_014636745.2 of Centella asiatica. Taxonomy (NCBI): domain Eukaryota; kingdom Viridiplantae; phylum Streptophyta; class Magnoliopsida; order Apiales; family Apiaceae; genus Centella; species Centella asiatica. The sequence goes on along the minus strand of CM025780.1, from coordinate 39,968,300 downwards.
AGATTTGACTTAAATCGAGAAATATGAAAAAATTTAAAATCATTTATCTCTTTAGTTATAGCATTTTCCATTCCTTCTCACTAATATCTTCCCGCGCGCTCCGTGTGCTTGTAAAAAAAAAGTGTTTGCAACTCAAAACTGCTTTCATTAAAAAAAATAAAAAATAGTACATCAAACCACACATTAGTGATGATAATTTAAACCATAATTAAATCTGAATCGGTTAAATCATTTTAAATCGGTCGATTTTTAACTGAATCAATGGCGTAGTTAGTGTGATTTTAGTTCAAAAATTCTTGAACCAATAGCAATTTGATGCAATTTGATGCAATTTGATGCAATTTGAGTTTTTACTATTAAATCATTAGTGCACCGAACAGAAACTTTAATTTGTATTAATAAATTTATATAGTAGCTTTTGCTATATAATAATTTTTATTATTTTAACTTTGATTTTGTATTTTATAAATACTTAATTTTCTTTACATAGGTTTTACTATCAACAAATTTTGTTTATTATAATATATTCATAAATCATTTTATAGTAAGTATTTTTTAAATATATACTCCGTATTATATTATATGTCTCATTAAAATTTGGTATTGTATTGATCGAATTGATGTATTGATCGGTGCAATTTTGATTTAAAAATATTTTGAATTGGTATCAATTCGATGCGATTTTAATATAAAATATTTTATAACTAGTTTAGAAATGAATTCCACAAACTATGAACAATGGGATCATTATGGTGAATCTCAATACGTTAAGCACAATCCAGCTCCAACTATGTCGATTATATTCACATATTAAACATGTGAATTAGTACGCGATCAGTGCTTCATATCATGGACAAAAACAAAGGACGAATCTTGAATTTTCTTTAGGAAAAAAATCTAATTTTCAATATATCTTAAGGGGCAATTCTCAGCCACAGTAAAAGGAGAAATAATTTTTACTAGTATATATGAATTTTTTATTGTTCCAATGAACACAATGTCAGATAGATGTGTGTCTGCCGCCAATACATGTTAGACGTGCGTCAAATATCAATGTATATCAATCGAACGTTACTAATTTTATCCTTACTAATATTAACATTACTATTTTTAACTACACTAATTTTAAACTAACTAAAGCAAGATTACCAATTTATTCAGTTTATTTGTTGTTTTCTGAAGACTTTTTATTTCATAATCTCACCATTTCTAAATTTATTGAGATAGAAATAATAATTTAATTAATTTCTTTGCTGTTTACTGAACGAACCTTTTATTCGATAACCTCGCTAACCTCACTACTTGTAAAATTATTAATTTTACAGATTTCGAATAGTTCAGACATGAAACATTCAAGCAACTCCAGAAAAGAACTTAGAATTCAAGTTATTTTAGGTGCTTGATAAAATTATCATTGTAATCAACAACAAAAGTTAGTATTCAAGCTATTTTAAAAAAACAAACACCAGAAGATCCTCAACTTGACCATTATTTGGTATTCTTATTTTTTTTTAAAATTACTAAAATTACAACTAATCAAAATCCAAAACTAATTTTATTTCAAAATCACGATCGTTGGAACAAAGCAGATCTATAAATTAAAGGTTTAAACTTTGATTTCAAGTTGCCACTGGCCATCTCGTCGTCATAGATCTAGAATCAGTTGTCTTTATAGATGTTAGTCGCCGTCGATCTCGTCGCCGTCGCCGCGTGCCGGAGTAGTGATTGGAGGGGCGGATGTAGGTGGGGTTGAAAGTGGAAGAGGTAAAGAGGGAAAAGGGAGAGAGAGTGAAAAAAATTATAATATGGGTTAGTGAAAAATAAGTTTAAAATACTATACCCACTTGGCATTATCTCATATCTTAATGGATCGACATTTCTACCTACTTCAGGCCGAGAAGTGAGAGCTACAGCTATGTGCATTTTGGACAAGTTGCTATTGGGCTAACTTCAATTCAAAATAGTAGTCTTCTAAGCCGAGTGAGTATATATGGGCTTCTACTTTATGTTTACTCCTTATCCCAAAAGTTAGTTTGTAAGGTAAAATTGAGTGATCATTCTAAGGACAAGCCAACAACTAGATTAAAGCCAGACCCAAGATTCACATGGAGAGTAGCCCCGTAAACGAAATTCAAAATATCTGATATTAGATTAAAATATTCGCGTTTGTATTCAAAAAATGTGAATGTTATTCGTATCCGATTAAAAATTAATAAGATACGAATATATGCATATCCGTATCCATTTTTAGCAATTATTTGTACTAAATTTTACTTAATAATTATGTTTTCTTTTAAGGTATATGTAATTTTTTAAAATTATATAACAATATTAAGTTCATAAAGTTACAGACAATTCATTATAAAATAAATATTAAGGTTATGGTAGGTTTTTTTTAATCAAATGAATACAATTTTATATTTTATGTGTTATATATTTTACTAAAATATTAAAATTACTTCTACTTAAAATATATCTGAAATATCCGACATCTGTATTTGTATTCAATTTTATCTGACAGATAGAAATGAAACGAATACGGATATAGGTATATCTATATTCGTTTATATCCATTTACACTCTTAACGGAGAGAGTCTTATCTGTTATCAAAGTGTTGATATGTGAGGTAAAATTATTTAGTTTTTTCAAATTTGTCGTAAAGAAACGGATAGTTATGTTATAAGTATGAAATGAATGTCTCACCTTTTTGAAGTAATTTTAGAATGAGAGAGGTAATTTGTACCGGAATAAAAAAAGATTTAATGTGTTAATCTCTAATATTTTAAAATTAAAAATAGAGAATATAAGTTGCGTCTCCAATACATGACATAACAATAAAAGTGTATAAATTGTTATCATGATTAGGTTTTACTAGACGTTTACTACTTCAAATCTCATTGATTGATATTAGCCATAACAAAAACCAAATTATTTAGTTTCAATATAACTATTCTCTACTAGTCTTTTCAATTACCCAAGAAGTTGAAAATGGAAAAAAAGGAAAGGAACAAAAGAAAAAAGAAAGCAAACAGTTCATCTTGATGAGCAATGATTTTACATTATTTCTCGGCTACAATAAAAGATTGGCCATAAGTAGAAAAACATATATATATATATATATATATATATATATATATATATATATATATAGTTAGTTAGTTAGTTAGTTAATCTACATATAAGATTCCTTTGTTTTGTCCGTGAAAATTAAACAGTGATTTCTTAGTATCTAGGTTCTTGATTTTGTAAACATAGCCTTTTGTTTATTTAAAGGAAATTTATCATCATTTTATTTCTGATTCAATTTCTTCTTTTTCCGAATCTTGGAAAAATAAAATAAGGATCAAGGTAAATGAGAAAAGTGCTTCAGGATGTAGGTCAAATCTACCCCAATATATATCGGGCCAAACTTCAAAAACAGTTCATAAATTGTGTTGAGTGGGTTGCCACGTGCACGGGTATGATATTATGATTATTACAACATATCTTCGAAACAAGAACAGGTGTATTGTATAAAACTAAGAAAACCAGAAATTGGTCAAGAAAAATGTATGCTATGATGATATGGAGCATATAAGTACTAAAGAGAAAAAATAATTAGTGGAGAGAGAAATGTATTCAAACACTTTTCCTTACTCTAGCTCTGGATGAGAAAACTTTTAACAAAATATTGGAAGAGGAATCGAAAAGAAGCTTTTGAATGAAAAGAAAGGACTACGCACATGCCTGACTTAATTTTGCATGGTCTCCAAGATTTTTTTTAAAAAAGAAGGGGGAAATAGTTGAAATCAAATCTAGTCCAATGCCAGCAAATTTTCTATATTTTACCTCCTTTAATTTCTTCTTCTTTTTTTTTCCGGTCATGCGTAGAGGGAGGCGTAACTAAGATAACATATCGAAAGTGATGAGAGAAAAAAATACGACCGAAAGGGTCAAATGCAAAAGACTATATAATATATATAAAAAATTTATAAAATTCTAAAGATGATGATAGAAATTTTGATAAATCGAAAGAAACAATTGTCATCTACGTTCTAATGTAGTTTTGCCCCAGATCACGCATCAAATGCCTTATGCAATTTCTTTGGATTGTAACAATTTTTTAAAAAAAATTTATTATGTAAATAAAAAATTTGCATGAAACATTTGACAAATAGTTCAAATTGTTTTTGTGTTCATCGAACTGTAAAAAACCTCGTTCTAATTTTATTTATGAATTTGCTAGGTGTACGCGCACCCGTACACTTGCCCTATCCTATCACTCAGCCGAATAGAACAATCGATAATGGTTCTCGACCGTTACGAAATATCAGTGGGTCAAAAGCCGGCCCGTTGGCGACATAGGTAGCCGTTTATATTTTGTGTGCTTCGAATGATATGAGCACAGCTGGAAAAGGTTTGTTGTGATCACAGCCATCATTGTTAATTCTTCACAAGGAATGTAAGAGAAATAATAATGCGACGATTCAAAATTTTAGTCCCAAGAGCATTCTCACCAGTTAGTGTAAATCGGGTAAAAGCTCTAAAAATACAAATTAAGGAATAAAGTCTAAAACTTATGCGCACCGGTTTCCGTAAATTACCACCAAAAATTGCAGGTTATGAACATGAATTCATACCCTATAAGAAGAAGAAATGATTTTTTTATTTACAACCATTTGACATCTTTTTGTTATTTCTTGTTTGACTCGGTACTTTGCAATTGTTTAGTCCCCATGTGTACTGATATGTAGTACTTAATTTTTTTAAGAAACAAAATCGAAATTCTAATTATTTATAGTTATTTAAACAGTTTCCAATAAAATAAATTGAAATATTTTTTATTATTTGTTGATTTTTATTTATAATATTATTTACACAATAACGAAATTTGTGCGAATGTTGTATGATAGATAAAAATAATAAAAATAATGAAAAGAAAACAAGTTTGAAATATTGTTATTTTATTGAAGTATAAGTTAAAATAAAAAATCTGGTGTAGATGTGATAATAAAGAATTTGTAAAAATAGTAAAAGTAAGATTTAAATTTGTATGATAGAGAATTTGTTAAAGAGAAATTTGTATGAATGACCTAATGATTTCTATAATAATTTGGTGTAATAATTATAATAACGTTGTTATAATAATAATAACAATAACATATATGAAAAAAAATGTGGTGTGGTCAGAAGTGAAGAAAGGTTTGTGGGCAACTCGATCTGGTCGGAGAGATGGAGTCACATCGATCCTAAAATGGTCTACGCCCTTTTTGACCTAATTAAGGAACTGCACTTAGATACAATTTAATTAGTGATCTATCTGGGATTAATTGAAAGAACATTGAGATACCGGTAACTAATTAAAAGGTACAAAAAAAAAAAAAAATCACTCAAAAAAATATTCTTATTAAATTGAAAATTTAAGTATAATTTTGGAGTCTCTCTGTATTAATTAAAAAACAAAATAAAAAGGCTCACTCCGGCAGAGTAGCATTTTGTAGAGTATTATGTATCTACATGTATTATCGTATGAATCAAAACAATGATGAACGCTGTAGCATATTTAGGTGGCTTTAGTTAATACTCTATCCATTTTAAAATTATAAATATATTTTTAATACAATGATGATAATTTTTAAATATATCTTTATTATTATGTTATTTGAAATAATAATAGTGATAATTTTGATAGAGTAGATAATTTTTATGTTACAAATATATTTCTATTATTATGTTATTTGAAGTAATAATAGTGGTAATTATGATAGATTCACTAACATTATGTTACTGAGTTCTTTTTTGGCTAGAAAAGAAAAAATAGAATAGAAAAGCCCAATATTTTGCCATTTTCTTGTGTTACTAACGCTATATTTATGAGTTTTGGATAGATAAGAAATGATTAGAAAACTTTTTAATGAATAAAAAAGAATAGAATGAAAAACTTATAAGTTTATTTTGAGTTTAATAAAGGAAGGAATATAAAAACTTAAGTAAAATATTAAATGATTATATTAACCTTAATATTATACTTTTATACTTTACCGTTGAGTGTCTAACAATTAAGCTTCAGAAGCAAAAAAACACTTAATTGTAATGCTTGATAACATATTATGTTGTTTCACTATTTTTGCAGTACGTACGTTCCATAATTATTATTAGAGGAGAAACGTGAAGCAATGGGACGGACAGGCAATAATATATGAGATGAAAGCTAGCATTAGATGGATGCAAGCATGTATGTATGGTACAATTGTAATGGTCCCTAGCTTGTCAAGAATGAGAATAATTTCGAGCTCCAATTTGTTGACAAAAACTTATTCCTGCACATCAGGACCATTCACTTGCTCCTGCTGCACCCTTTAATTTGATTGGTTACTTATATCATGTATTAACCTTTAGCCCATAAAAGAAATCCTCAAATTTCGAACTATCTGATTGTAACTCGATATAAAGAGCTAGGAAGTAGCCCGGGGGTACGCAACCTAGCTGTCAAAAGATAATTTTAGTTTAGCAGGGGTTGATAAATGTAAGTGATTGTTAATAAAAATAGTCATAAAATTTAACTTCATATAAATAAGTGGAAAGAAAAGATGGATCGTATAATAAGTATAAATAGACGACTGCTAATAAAAGTAGTCACTTATTTCCTGTTTTCTCTTCCCTTAAATCTGAGATCAAAGATCAATATCGCAAAAAAAAAGATTCTCCTGAAATGTATAAGGATGAAAGTTAATTTAGATAAATATTTCTATATTTAAATATATCTTTTAAGACATGCACTGACTTTAGCAGAATATTTTTTTCCTTTTTCATTAATCGACCAAATTTTTTAAAAATAATTCAATATATTTATATAAATTAACATGTTTTAAAAATTAGATATAATAATTTGTTATAGGTTGTTACGGTTATAATCTCTTCAGCCACAAATATATAGATCGATTGTAGACAGAAGTTGTGGTTAATTCAAGTGCTTAAATCACATTCTCTATGACCATGAGCTCAATGATCAAATATTATCGGGTGTTATAAATCAATTAATGTGCTTATATAAAATTCAAAATGTACAAACCATATATAAGCTCATCTTGATACCAAAAGTTGCATAGGGCGCGTATGGTAGAAGTTATGCAATAAACGACCACATGTTGGAGGCCAAAACCATGAAACGTACTATCACAGCGACCACTTTTGAAGTATGGAAAGCAAAAGGAAAAAAAAGAAAGAAAATGATAGATGTATATATGTACAAACTTCAAATGGTGAAATCTGCAACTTTTCTTCTTTGTAAGATTGTCCTATCTCTTTCCCATCTACCCATGATAGTGAAAATATGTGAAATATTCTCTCTTTTCTCAGTAACAATATAGTTAAAAGGGAATAACTTTTATGACCATCTTTTCGTGCATCTTCCACTTGTCTCAACAACCATATATATGGTCCAATATGAACAATATATGAATTGAACGTGCCTGTTTGTGGTTGTGGTGGTACAAGAGATAGAGACATACATTTAATTAAGCTATACTAGTATCCCTGGTATACCAGGCATATGCAGATTCAATATATAATATATTATATTATTATAAATATTATGTTTAAATTATATCCCTCATAATTAAATAGATACCGTATAATTTTATAGAATAAAGATATATATGTAGTTGATAAATTTATCTACAAATAAATATTAATAGTCATCACTTCTCTATAATATAGAAAATAAGGGAGATAAAGTTTTAACGTGATAAAAAGAAAGAGGAGGGAGATAAGTGTTTTAGGGTGATAAAAAAACCCCTAAAAACTACACTATGCGGCCGTTTTATTCGCCTGATGCAGCATTATGCAATTTCTTTGGACTCACCCTATAATTGCGATTACTCAATTTTTTCCCCTCTCTCTATGGAGTCTACGGAGAGAGAGAAGCAAACTCATGATAGTTATTCTAAGAAATAAACTTTTAAAATAATAAATAGATATATTTCTCTATATATATTGAGCATCAATAATCTACATCCTTACTACTTTACACTTAATAATATGTTAAATATAACATCAAACAAAACATTCTATTAACATACTCAGAACGATTAACTCAAAATTTAAACGAGGAAAAGAAAGAAAATCATTTTAGAAATAAAATAACGTTTAGAAACTAAAAAACCTAAACGCTACGAGATAAAACTAATTATGTTGTTTCTAACTAATAGAGCATATATTGTGGTTTCATTGGGGACAACAAAACAAAACGACGTTTCATAGTTTGAAACAACATAATTGATCGACACCTGTAGCTTGGTGGTGGCACTAACAGGAAGTTGACCTCCTCATGACAAATTTGAGGGTTTTGGATAAGTCTTTGGCGGATGGTCTAGCCAGGGGGTCTAGGGCGGTGCACTTGAGAGCCACATTCATCGTTTCAACAATTTGGTTTAGATAGATATTGAGTTCGTGTGGGTTGACGGTTGGATCAACCCACGTCTCCACATGACAATCCGAGTAGCAGTAGCGTGCCCATTCTACTATGCTTTCGTGCACACCCCACGACTCCATATCCCTGGGGCTTCTTCCGCTCAGCAGTTCTATTAGGAGAAGACCGAAGCAGTAGATATCACTTTTCTCGGTTATGTCCTCGCTTTCTCTGCTCTCTGCAATATCAAAATAAAGCATAAAAAGCATTACCAAAAAAATTATACTACTAAATATCATTTTTAATAGTTTTATTATTTGCAGATGTAATTATTAATTAAGTACGGAGTATTTATTATAAATAAATATTTACAAACGACTAATTTAATGAAACGGTGGAGCATGGTATTTGAAACAACTTTTTAAAAGAACCAACTAAAAGTATAATAAGAGCATTAACATAGTTTTACTTGTTCTCTCAATTTTCATTCAAATCTCAAAAATATGTCTTTGGTTCACTATAATCTCGTACAGAAATTAATCAAAACAAGACGGACAGTGAAATTATTATTATTACCTGGTTCGCATACAAAAAACAAAAACAAAAGAAAGAAACATAAGAATTAATTACCTGGGGAAATGTATGATGAAGAGCCCAACCACTTGGTGTCCATAGAAACCATCGTCCCCGGAAGATTCAATCTCAGGCGAGGCTCATCATTTCCACAAACCATAATCTTCTCGGGCAAAATCTCACCTACTAGAATACTAGGTGAGCATTTGTCGTGAAGATATTGAAGGGCTTTTGCGACGCCTAGAGCAATCTTTCTCCGACGCTCCCAACTTAGTTCCGGTAGAACTTCACTCAAAATGTTGCCTAATTCCCCATATTCATACACCAAGAATCCACCCTTTGCTGATCTACATATCGCGATAAACTTCGCAATATTTGGATGCTGAAGCTTACCAAACTCACCAACTTCCGTTGATGTAAAACTCAATGAGTTGATATCATGTACCAAGAAGTGCGTGTTCTTCTTTGAGGACTTGCCTATGTAAGAGTTTCCAAGCTTTCCTCTCACCACGATATTCTCATCTCTCACGGAAGATAAAATATCATCAATGGTTATTGATTTCGAAAAATTGACATTAAAGAACAGTAGTTCCCAAATTCCATCCTCACTTTCTACTCTTTGAGTCTCGGATGCCTTCTTTCTTCGGACTACAACAATGACAAAAGATGCAAGTCCTACAACCAATAAGGCCACGAAAAGACATGGCAAGAAAAACCACCAAGCCGGAATTTTAGCATGTTTGCATGGTGGTAAGCCACTTGTAGTGCTACTACCACATAAGTTGTTGCCAGAAACTGCAGTAGCTTTTATAGCAAGGAACGCTCCGGTGGATGGCAAGCTTCCATGGAAATGATTGTGAGAGATGTTTACTTGTACAAGTGATTCTACTTTGCCTAAACTTTGTGAAATTTCACCAGAAAGTTGATTGCAAGACAAATCAAGCTGGCCCAGAACGGGCATTTCCGAGAAGGAAGTGGGAATTTTCCCACTAAGTTGATTATGGCTAAGGTCAACACTCACAAGCATTTGACATGAAGATAGTTCATCTGGGATGTTGCCAGAAAGCTTGTTTTGACTGAGTTTTAGTTGCATGAGATCCGAGAAGTTCCCAAAACTTGATGGGATTTGACCTGAGAAGTCGTTTTCGGACAAGTCCACATTTTCAAGCTTGTTACTACCAAAAGAATCTGGCAAAGTCCCATGAAATTTATTTTTTGACAAGTTGAGCATTTCAAGCGCTGGCATTGCCCATGTCCGACCACTTATCGTGCCCGATAGATTATTTTGAGAGACATCAAGGAAGTAAACAAGTGGTAGCTTGAGGAAATCCAATGACAGTTGGCCGGAGAGTCGGTTCTTTTGAAGCCTGACTCTTTGTAAACTCATGCAGTGGCTCAGACTTGTGGGTAATTCACCTTCAAGTGAGTTTGAGAAGAGGATGAGTTTAGAAAGGTGTCCGGAATCACAAAGAGTTTCGGGGATTTTTCCGGTGAGATTATTGGTGGAAAGGTCTAATATAGTGAGATTATTATGTTTCCCAAGGTCTTTTGGAATCTCACCAGATAAATTGTTCGACCATAATTGAAGGACTTGGAGATGAGGCAAAGATGTTAAAGCATTTGGAATATTCCCACTAAAATTGTTGGAAAACAAGTGGAGAATTTCCAAGTTGTGCAGTTGGCTCACAGTTTCAGGAATTTCTCCAAGCAAGAAATTATCGCTTACATCAAGTGATTTTAGCATTTTGAGATAGAAAATTGATGGAGGAATGTGGCCAGAAAGCTTGTTTAAGTACAAGAAAAGGTACTCTAGATTGGTGAGATTACCAAGAGAAGATGGAATATCACCAGTAAGATTGTTGTAAACAAGATTAAGATGATACAAAGAAGTTATCTCACCAAGCTGGTATGGTATAGTACCTGAAAGATTGTTGTATCCCAAGTAAATTAACTTCAAACTCTTCATGAGGCCTAGTTCACTTGGAATTCCACCAACTAATCCATTAGAAGCCAGTATAAGGAATTCAAGACTTGTAATATTAGTGATGGATTTGGGAATGCTTCCCACTAAAACATTTCCACCAAGATCAAGGTACTTGAGGCCGGAGAATGATCCGATTTCATCTGGGATTTTGCCTGAGAAGATGTTGTTTGATAGGTCTAATTTCTCCAGCTGGGAAAGTGAGCCTTTTGGCAATGCACCTGTTAGGTTGTTTGTGCTTAGATTGAGATGTCTAAGAAACAAACATGAGGTAATATTGCTTGGGATTCCACCATATAACTGATTATTGGAGAGGTCGATAACTTGAATATATGGGAGTTGAAAAATTGATTGGGAAATTTTCCCAGATATGTTTTTTCCAGAGAGTTCAATTTTTGCAATATTAGAATGATTATTGCAAGTTATACCTTTCCAATGGCAAAAGGAGGTGGAAGAATTATTCCAACTGGAGAGAGACCCCAAAGGATCATGGATAGAGGATTTGATGGATAATAGAAGTTCAAACTCATTAGCAGTACTGCATGCACATAATCCCAGTGAAAACATGAAGAAGAACATCAATTTCTGATCATGTATTAATGATCTTTTCTTCACCATCTTTATAAATTTGCTGTCACAAAATTCTAGCTATATCATCAATGTCAATTAAGTTGGTTCGGCTTGACAAACTGATGGGCTAGCTCTTGGTAGGGAACACGTACTAGCTATCTGTTACAAGCATGATAGATCATGAGTTAGCTAGATAATTGAACCTTGGATCAAGTGCAACCAAAAGTTGATCAAAAAGTAAATAAAGTAAGTTGCTTTATTCTTACATGTATACTGAGAGAATCTTTTTGTAGAATAATATGTTGATTAATTATATCACCACCAGAAAAAAGTTAGTGACCAATAAATTATATGTTCATATAAATGTTTATGGGCTGAATGGCCGATTATCCAGAATAACAGTTTTTTTCTTAACTAATTTTTGATCTAAAGATATATACAGACTTCTCCTATAATATGTTTAGTCATCTATTACTGTATAACTAATTAAAGGTCACTACAACTAAAAGTTGTCATGGATATATTATTTCCATGTCTGTATGCATATATGTGCTCATTCATGAAAAAGTAATTCCTGGAGGTGCAAAGATAAACATTATTGGGTGAAAATTGAGTGAGAATAGTAAAGTGAAAATTAATTTGATTAATTTTAGGAGTAATTTGGCCCATAAAAAAAAGAGAAAGAGATGAACATTGCACACAACTACACACACATAGTCATGCAATAAGTGGGGAGAAGTGTGGAGGGAGTAACTCACCTAGAACATATTTTTGAGTTGGGTGTGTGAGGCTGTGGAGTGCATGCTAGCTAAGATGTGCAAGAGGTTTGAATTTGAAGTGATGTAGTGGATTTTTTTAGAGGTGTAGGGTTTGGGAGTGAGAAATTGTGTGTATAAATAGAGCTAGGGTTTAAGACTTGTACGTACATATAATTAATCGGACACGGAATGTAACAATATTTACGAAATTGCACAAATGGGTTGAACAGAACATATATCCTCGACTTATATTAGGTTTGAACAAATTTAAGAGGACGAATTGAGGGGAGGGACATATGTCTTTGCTTTTGTCGGAAAATACCAAAATGCTCTTTTGACTGCCTTTAGATTGTGACTACGAATTTCCCTGTAACCGTTGAAATCTTTCAAACCCTTTTTTTGCTCTATCCAGCTCTTCTTTACATGCACAAATCTTGCACTATCTACATCATAAACTTCTTTTTTCTTTTTCCCAGTTAATATTTTTAAATTTTCGTCATATATATGTTTAAAGCAAAATGTTATGATTAGCTCGAGCTCAGTGGTCAATAGCTTGATTATGAGGTATAATTAAATATAAATTCGATTCGGATCTGATCTGATCGAGTCAGAACATTTTCAACATGCATCATGCAATAAGCTAGTAAATTAACTTAGCTATATATGTTGATTTAACCTTAAAATGATGAACTGCTCGATCTCTAATAGTCAACTAATTATTGAATTGAAGAGATATGATGCAACATATATATATATATATATATATATATATATATATATATAGATTCTGGTGTACGTGCCATCTCCATTTGTACTTCTCTAAATATATACCTAACTATTGGCTGCTTCCCGGATTTTAGTTTTTTTTGTGTGTGTGTGTGTATATATATATATATGCTGTTGACATATTAATTCTTAATTTTATCTGTCATCCCTTTTTTTTTTTTTGACATTTTCTAAATTTTTGATGGAAACCGTAACATGTGTGCGGCTATATACATAAAACCATTTTCCAGCTTTAACAAAAAAATCAGTCTACATGCATGCATCAATGAGAAGAGTATATATCCTGCATGATTATGTTAATGTATTTAGATATTTAACAAGTGTAGGAGTATTATAGCACATCTGTACACTTCCATGTACACAGACACCCACATTACCTTTACTTTTTTCCTTTTTCATTATATATACATCTGAAAGAAGAAGAAAAAAGTGTATTGAATATTTGAATGATCAAAAGCTTTAAATACCAAAGAAGATTGATGCAGTTGTCATTTGTCTGTAGGATACATGATTATGAAACCAAATTATGACAACTTATTAGTTAAGGATAACATTATGCATGCATATATGATGAAATGATACTTGCAATAGTAATTTTTTTTTGTTCACAAGTACTTAGACAGAGAAAAGTAAAAACTTTATTCCTATGTATAAAGTAATATTCTTGAACTCGTTTTGTTTGGACTTTCAACAGTGTGTGTATCATATTGGATTCTCCCGCCCAGTAGAGAGAGAAAAGGTTGGTAGAAAAATGAGAGAGAACGAGCATTCTTTCTCCATCTCTATCTCCTGCCCACTTTAGACACACAAGAAAAAGAGTACAGAAACGTCAGAAAAGAATTTAAACAAAGTGTTGTTTCAAATACTGCGCGCTCTGATCGTTTTACCTTTTTAATCGGTGTTTTATTGTTTGTTTTATTCTTTTTAAGTTTTGACATGTATTTTTCAGAATTTTAATAGGGGATTAAATAATTATAGTAATTCAAAAGGTCGTAGAATTATAGAAGCAGTTGACGAAATATTAGTCTGAACATACAATAGAGCCGTCGCATTAATTTCTGTCATATTAAACTACTGTATAACAATTTTCATAGTATTGCCATATTTTATTAATGACTACATAAAGATAAGATATTGTATAACGGCATATTCACAATCTAATAGGAGTATGTCAATAGCAGTCTAGTATTGACCGGTTCAATTCGATCTGGATCTGTTTTGGAGTATTTGTTCAGTTTTATTTATTATAAATACTGGATAAACTTCAAGTTTTTCCATTTAAAATCATACAATAAATTCAAGTGGCCTATAGTGTATACAAGAATCCCTATTGTTTTCCATTGAAATGAATTTTTCTATATCATTTCTTACTCTATTATTTGATACAACATCTAAATAACAGTCACACAAAATTTTTTAGCCTTTTTATATTAAGTAATACCATTCTAACTTGTTATTTTTTTTAAGAATGATAACAGAGAGGATGAAACATGTGCATATGTTGTTATAAGCTAAGTGAGAATATTAACATATCAGTTCATAAAATCCGGAGCGAGGAATGAGGAGAGAGAGAGGGGGAGAGAGTGAGAGAGAGCATAAAGCAAAAGAATGAGAGGAGAAGAAAAGTGGAACGTCTTTACAATATTAATAACATACACACACACTAATGGAAGCTCGTGCACCCCTCCCTTCATCCATGGGAGGGGAGGGACCATCAACCATCATTCATAAATTCTCGACTATTCATTTACTTTTCTCGAAGGAATAAACAGTGTCTAGTCTTTGTCACACACAGCATGCTAATTGTTAAAAGCTCTTCTTTTTTTTTTTCCTTCTCCAATTCATTCTCCGTTTTCTAGGGTTTGTTTTTTATTTGTACTCCCACTTCACCCCACGCCCATTTTATTTATTCCCACTTCCTTCTGCTTTGCCAATTATTAAACCATTCTCTTTGAATAGTTGTTTCTTTCTTTTTTGAATGACAGTAATATTACTAGCCTTTTTTAAGTAATTGGAGTGCCTTCCACTAGATTCATATCTATACTTTTTACCCATTTCGTATCAGTTATATAACTACAAATCTAGATGTCATCATTTTTATGTTGAAAAGATTGAGCCTTGTAAACATGGATACATATATTATTCTTTATAGTGAGATGAGATATTATATGTATTGATAAGTCCATAATTCATCTGTTTTTTCATTTTAATTATGCTTAATTTATTATTATTATTAGATTATTTATTGTTTTTATTTTATTTTGTAGGAAAATAAATTAATAAAAGAGTTATATGAAAATAGGACTTGTCAAAATACAATTTGAAGAATTGAAAATTCTTTTAAAAATGAATCTAACAAGTTGAAGAAATCTCCACCACTTGAAGTGATAAAGTGATAGAAATTAAATGATATCAAAAGAGTTCAATAGATGAAATTTGAAGAAACTAAATACATTTTAAGTAATAAAATTAAGAGTTTTCATATTCTAGCAATATTTTTAGTTAGGCCTATAAATGTTTGTACAATTAGAGGCTAAGGAGAGTTTTTTTTAGTTTTGAGTTTACATTTTTCCGTTTGTTTTTCTACTTTTTTCCTTTAGCCGTCTATACATTATTTTTTCTTATTGTTTCTATTCAATTACCAATTATTCCGTCTTTGTAGACACTTGATTACGAAGTCAATAATATTTTATTTTTCGTGATTATATCTTTTATTACAGATTTATATTTCAATATACGTTATAATGATTTTCTACTTCGTTATTACTGTCTCTTATAATTATAATTTATTTTTGTTTACATTAGTTTAAATTATTTCATTTAAAATATTCATATTATATTTATTGTTTTATTTATATTAGAATTAATTATATAATCTTTTTAATCATTACTTCTATATTTCGTCTGAGTTAAATATCAAGAATATTAGAATTTTTTAATTTCTGTGAATCGATTTGTATAAGCATTAATATTATAAGAATCTGTGTACTTGTAGAAATTATACACATCATGTATGGAGATGAAGGCAAGGGACTATTTGTTAAGAATAAATTTATTTGTCTGTTTGTACGTTTAGATAGATATGCTCGTTTGATTACCATTTAGCTATTTGATAAATCTTCGTAGCAATAATTATTTTTAAAGGTAGAGGGAATAACTAGGATGCTCTATATGTCAATCTTCTGTTCTATTTGTTTTATAATTAATAAGTGGCTCAATTTTTAAATTATTATTATTGAAGGAAAAAAAATTCATTCTTGAGGGACATATATCAACCCTAGAAAAAATAGGATACCAAATGTGTAATATCTTAAAGTAATTAAACTCATCCTTCACTAAATACGTTTAGACTAACAAAATGAATTATCTTATCATCATTCACCTTGTCACTAAAATAAACGATGATAGGATAATGTTGTTAGAGCAATGGTTGTCATGACTAAATATATTGTACAGTATCGCTAAACACAAAATTATTTTGATATTATATTGTTTTATTTGTGATTTATATCACTTATTCAGTTAATATCTGTTACGGTATCAACTTTTAGACACGTGGTTTGTTTATTGAAGCCTAAAATTAATTATAATTACATTGGTTTGTATATACTTTTTGTGTATAAATTTGTGCAGTCGCTACATAATCTAATCATTTAAAGATTTGGATCGATTAAAATGAAGGAATTTGTGCTAAAATTGTAACCAAAGAAGGAAAAGAATATGTATTGCAGTTCTATTTATTTTATTTTAAATAAAGGAATGTCCTCCATTCTAAATACACTTTGGTTGGACAATAGAAAAAGAAAATGGGCCTTTAATGGGGTTGGCACAAAAAGTTTAAATATGAGTGCCGAACATGATAAGCAAAATAGCGACCGTGAGGCCTTAATTAATATTATTTTTAAATATCTAAATATTAATTTTTCTACATTCTTATCTAGAATGAGAAATATCTATTTTAGGTTACGAATGACTCAGAGCTTGGTTGGCAACATAGGATTTACTTGCATATAAGCTCCGGCGCCCTAGTATTATTTTCGTCTTATATTAGACCATAATATTTCAAAATTTTAGTGTCAAAATAATTTATATTGAAATAGATAGTAACTTGCGTAAACTTATTTTTAATAATTAAAGTTAAATCAGTAAGCGTATTTGAAAATGCTAAATATTGTAACAAGATATATAGT
The DNA here is from genome assembly GCA_014636745.2 of Centella asiatica. Taxonomy (NCBI): domain Eukaryota; kingdom Viridiplantae; phylum Streptophyta; class Magnoliopsida; order Apiales; family Apiaceae; genus Centella; species Centella asiatica. The sequence continues at coordinate 39,951,052 of CM025780.1, read as the reverse complement.
TGTAATATTAAAAGGGGCTGATAATTTATATGTATTATTGTAGACATCCAAAAATTTTGAAATCCTAGGGATAGAAATTAATTTTGTGCCCTTGCCCCATTTATCATTTATTCTCGTCATTTAATGTTTTAAATAAAAGTGGGATAAGTTAAGGTATTTATATAGTATGTACAATAGGGTTTTTCACAAAAAAAAAAGGGCAAAAGTTGAGTGAAAATGATATTTTAGTAATTTTCTCTTTTTCTCTTTTTAGTATCATCATTGTTAATTTTCTAGGTCATCTCACATTTATTAGATGCATTTATATAATTATAGGCATTTATTAGAACATTTAATTTCAATCCTTATACAATTTTAGTAATTATTAAGCATATTTCATATTTATTAGAAAATACAAAATTTATCATTTTTAAGTCCAAATTGCATTTACATCATCTCTAGAATTTTTAGATATTCTTTTCTAAATTTTATTGCATTTTTATAGTATTTATTAATAAAAGCTTAAAATATTAAAATAATCAATTGCATTTATTAAAATAAATAAAGTAAGACTATAAAAATATAAAATAATAAAACTGCACTATAAATATTTGTTATATAAATATATAAATTAATTATACTATTTGTTTGATCTATGGAATATATAAAATTTTTACACCGAGGAAATGGCTTGGCTCACTGATGAAGAAGGTGAAGATGCAACAAGGAGGTACCCGGTTCAAACCTCAGTTTCTCAAATTGTCTTTTTGAAAACACGCATGGAGCAGCAGCAAGTCTAGTAGGCCACGCTAAGATTTTTTTTGTTTTTTTTGTTTTGATTTTGACTCAACTTTGTGGCCAAGTAAATTTCATAATTAATATTAACTGGCGGCTCTGAAATTAAATAAACTCTTTTGATTTGTCGTATAAATCTGGATTAATTATTTTAATTAAATTCAAAACCTTTCCCAAATTTTTCTCCGGGAGCGACAATTGTCATACAACAAAAAATTATTGTGAACAATACAACTACATTTTTGTAATAATATTTTTATAATTTATTAATTTTTAATAATACTTTCAACAATAATTTTTACTCCAATAGTAATATTATCACTGACAATATCAATTTCTCAAACAAAAGCCTAATTCTTTTAAGAAAGATAAATAAAACAACTTAGTGTAATAGAGATATTAATGGTGCGGTTCGGTGTCAGATATGACATGATACATTATTGAACCGGTTACAAAATATTTTGCACCAAAATCACACCAAACTTGTACCAATTCAAGATATCCTTAAATCAAAACCGCATTGGAAGGTGTATCAGTTCTATCCACCAAATTCTATTGAGATAAATAATATAATATATATCTAAAGAATATTTTCTATAAAATGATGTATAAATATATTATAATAAACAAAATTTGTTGATACTAAAATCTATATAAAGTAAATTAAGTATTTATAAAATACAAAAGTAAAATTAAAATATTATAAAATGCATGATGTTTGACTTTTTACACATATTTTTAGATAAAATTTAATATATGTTAAATATTATATTTTTTTAAATTAAAAATTGGAAACCAAAAATATTTTAAGTGAAGATTAATATGATATAAAAATTACAATTATATAAAATATTTAACATATATTAAATTTTACCTAAAGTTACGTAAAAAAAAAAAATCAAACGTCATATATTTTGGAATTGAGGCAGTATAAATCATTATTTAATAAACGCTACTATATAAATGTATATAAATTAAAGTATCAGTTGGTGCGGTTTGGTTTGGTATACCAATGATTTTATAATAAAATTAAAATCGTGCTGAATCGTTATCGGTTCAAGAATCTTTGAACTAAAATTGTATTAATTACGCCACCAATATAATTAAAAATGAATTGATTTAAGACAATTTAACCAATTCAAGTTTTATTACAGTTTAAATCGTCATCTCTACGTCTCTCCTTGAGTGCACCTTTACGTCAACACCGCATTTGTGGTAAATGATCAATTGTTGATTTTATTTATTCAACCCTTTGTAGATAATATTGGAAAGTGTATTTATGCCATTATTATGTTTAAGAGCTTCTCCACCTAACATTAACTAGCCTCCAAAACTAGTTTAGTGCTCTAACCGTACTTACATTTATTAATGGACTAGCTACTTTTACCTCAACATATGAACACGTACATATCTTCTACGGAGTAATAATAGTAATCTCAATTATTCAAAAAAAGTATCACTTATTTAAATTGGTACTAACATTTTAACATTAATTTACTAGAATGTGTTCCTTAAAATATGTGAGGTTTGCATGACGAAAAGCAGACCCGTTTCCACTTATTAAGGGTCATTAATTCTTGATTTAAATATTAGAGAGCTTTATGTACATAATAGTGGTCCAATCTGATCACTTAAGTAGGGCTTCATTTAGTTATACTTTTGAGTAAACAAGGAATAACATTTGCAGAAAGATGTATTTTGCATTCCTTATTTGTTTCCTAAAGAATGGGCACAAGGGTCCATATAAAAAGTATTTATGAGTTTAGTTTATGGTTATTATTGCTTTGAATGATATCTGCGATGCGCCTATGCATGTACAGAATGAGTTGATCTGCACCGTTTGATGTCTCATTCTTTTTAAATTTGTCACTTACTTTTTATGAACTTTAGATTCTTAATAAAATAAGCATAAAAAAAAAACATTTGTCAATTGTAAAATAAATGGAGGATAGTATGAAGAAGAAAATGGGAGAGACTAGTCAACCTCTGGAGGTACGGATAAAATTTATTTTTACATACAATACAATAATACTTATTTTAAGACGGGGATTAGTACGCTATTTATTATTTCATATGTACCCTTAGTTCTTTCTTGTATTTTTTGTACAAAAATAATTATGAACGAAGCCATAGGTTTTTGTAAGAGGAAAAGAGTCATCAATTTATAGTAAAAACATTTCTACTAATATATTATACAATGAAATATATAATGTTGATTGATTTCCTATTTTATTGGTGCTTTGTTGCGAAACTAATCGCACTTAATATTTTGAATGATAACACGCTGAGAGAACAGACCAGATGGTAATAAAAAGAAAACAAAACCAGAAATAATAAAAATAATAATAATAAATCGAATGATCAATCGGTATTAGACATGTTTTATATAGACTAGCATAAAACTCTGAAAAAGGACGGGACTCGTTGAAGAATTATTAAATTGGTAAATCTCGCAAACAAAAAGAGAAAAAAAAAAAAAAAAAAAAAAAAGACAGACAGATAAATAAGCAAGGAAATTGGATTACCGATTACGTACACATTTGTTTGAAAAAAGAGATAAATAGTAAACATTATCTATAAAGTTTTAAAAGAATAACAAAATACTATGATAATTTATAGTACGGAATTGTATGTGTGTGTTTTTCAATAATGAACATAGAAACATAAAATGAAAGGGGTCAATCTTAAGCTATATAACACAATAAAAACGGGAATTGTTAATTCACCGATATTTCTTTTACTTCTTACTTTCATACTATAACCTACAATAAAATAAACAACCGGTAGACATAAAGAGTTTTACTAGTCTTAAATTTTTTCAATTAAATAATTTACTGTTATTCTTGTTTTAAAAGATATTTTAAATTAACAAATTGTGTATATATGTTTCTTTTTTCATATTTTAATTTTGTATCAAATTAAAAAAGAGAAATTGCAAAGTAGTGGCGCATTCGAGGCCCAGAATATCTATAGTTACGGAAACACAAAACTAGGATGGTAATAGAATTTAAACGGTTTGAAATTTGTTCGGATTTAATTCAAAAATAAATCAATTCGATTTGAATTTGATATGAAAACGAATCAAACTTGATACCCTATTTAAAGTAATAAATTAAATGAGTAGAATTTGAGTATACATGTACTCGCTCAAATATAATTGTGAGTAGTTCAACCACTCTTTTTATACTAAAATATTATAATATATACCAAAATATTAGGGTCAATTTTATCCTAATAATTTATTTAAGTATAATATATATTGTATAATTTATTTTAATAATGATATTTGTAAGTAAACAAATTATTACATACTACCTCCTTCCTATAAAAGATTATTACGGTACAACAAACTTTTGTCTTAAAAAATATGATTTGAGTGCATAAAAAAGTTACATAATAACCATTTCACCATTTAAAGTGGACCCACAACCTTCTTTAAAAGAATTATAAGTATAACTTATATATTTAAAAAATGTTAGATACTTACTCCAAGAGTATAACGAAAATTTTACTCTCCTTAAATTGTGTGTAAATTGTACTTCAGCTATCCTTTTTGGGACAGAGAGAGTACATAAAATGTGTTGTAAAGTAACGAAATTTATATAAATATAATTTATATTTTGTAAAATTTAACAAATATAAATACTCGCGAGTAGTTCGTGAGTAGCTCGAATTCGATTATAATAGAATCTGAGTATCAAAATAATATTCAAGTTCGAATTAGAGTATCAAAAATTTAATTATAGTAGAATCTGAGCACACTAGTATTTGCTCGTATTCGACTCGTTTACACCTCTATACAAAACAGGCTTATATGACAATCATGGATACTATAAGCTGAAGTAGAACTGTAATAGAATTCAAACTGTTTGAGATTCGCTCGGACTCGATTTGAAAAATAATCAACTTAGTTCGAGTTCGATATGAAAACAAACCAAAACTTAATACCCTATTTAAAGTTCGATAAAGTTTGATTACTCTTTTTATATTAAAATATTATAACATATACTAAAATTTTAGGATCAAGTTTGTCCTAATAATTAACTTAAGTATAATATGTATTGTATAAACTATTTTAGGAGTGATATTTGTAACTAAAATAATTATTATATATATAAAATGTATTATAAACTATGAAAATTTATATAAATATAATTTATATTTTGTAAAATTTATCAAATATAAATATTCGCGAGTTGTTCGTGAGTAGTTTGGATTTGGTTAAAATAAAATCTGAGTATCATCAAAATAGTATTCGATATAATACTCGAATTCAAATTAAAGTATCAAAATTTTGATTAAAGTAGAATTTAAATGCACTCATACTTACTCGTATTCGACTCATTTACACTCGTAAGTTAAGACATAGTTTTACATGTTATCGGTCCATTAATGTAAATTTCGAATGATAAGTCGTCTTTTATTTTATTTTATTTTCCAAAATTCGGAATAATAATTTTTTAAGTAAAGTTATGATACTAACGAAACAATTGCTATTGCAGAGATACCAAATAAGCAAGATGTGTATTTGGAGTTTACATTATTATATTGGCGGAACATATTAATTATATATTATTAAACGAGTTATAACAATATTGATAAAAGCAATTGTCTCATGCATTGCACTAAAATGTATTTTGTAATTTTAAGATATTACTAGTTTTATTATTCATGTTAAGTGTGAGTTTTATTTTTTTTATTATTGTATATTTGTATAAACTAAGTATAAAAATTAAACTAATTTTTATATTTTTAATTATTGTAAATAATAATAATGTTTGACTTGTCGATTTAATTAGTTTTTTTTTTTCAATTTTTATAAGTATTTTTTAGATTATTCGAATATATGTTTAATAAGTTTTTTTTACATGGTTTCTCATAATTATATATTTTAGTATATATTTTAATAAAATTTTATTACAATCAAAAGTTAAGAATTTAAAACTTCGCATAAATTAGTTTATTACATAAGAATTGTATTTGATTACAAATTAAATTTTAATTGGATAAGTGATAAATGATTTTAGTTTGACTTTTCTTAACTCGATTTTATTAAATGTTGAATCGATTTGAAACGGTGATAGAGTTAATTTAGACACTTATTTAGGAGGTTTTAGATAAAATATTTGTTTGATTTTTTTATATACAAAAAAAGATAGGACGAAATTTGTGTAGCTAACTTACAATTCTCACTACATACTAGAATCCGGGTTGAATTGGAACTGGAGTAGAGATTCTTCAACATTTGTGAACGTATCGTCTTGTTCTATGTTCAAATTGAGTGGATGTTACGGGTTTAATTAGAAAGGAGAAGAGGATTAGGGTTCTTAGTTGAATATTCAAGCACGTTATAAAGTTCCATGAGTAAATTGATTAGTAATTAAATTACTAGCTGATTCCATAAAAGCGGTTGAACTTTTTTTTTTCCCTTTATTCTGATTAGCGAAATATTCTATGACTAATTCAATTCACACTTTAACATTATCTCATTCTTACCTACCAGATTTGGTCTCTTGACCTCTAAGTTATAACTTATAAAGAAGTGCTCCTAACTACTTTAATTTACCTTTTACTTGATATTTTATTTTGTGATAGGTATGTTTGTGAAATATTAAAATTCAAACTGTGGCAAAAGTTAAATGATCCTATATGATCGAATTGCTTGCCTATTGGATCAACTCGATCGAATATAAAGTGCACATATATATTAGTGTAAGTTATATTTTCAACATTTTACTGATCGAATAGGCGTACATATATATATGATCTTGAAGATATAATTCAGTACAAATGGAGTACTAATTCAGAAGCCAACATATATAGCCAACCACAAGTTAAATAATTTAATTAACCGATGGAATTTAATCAAAGTCGGAGTTAATATTATTATTCAGATCAATCCTTGAGACACAACTGATGCTTCTCCGAACAATCTTGTTCGCATCGGAGGAGGAGGAGGAGTTGTTGGAGTTTGTTAATCTACTCTCAGAGCTTCTTTTTGCAATCCCCTTCATGGAGTTTGTCAAGGAGAGCTTTGGATTAAGTCTGGTAGTAGAATTGAACTCTCGACAGAAACTTGTCTGAAAACACACTGCTTCTCCTATTTGTGTTAGTGGTGCTCTCGACAGTTTTTCTTTAACAGCTTCTGAACAAAGCCCACATAGCCATTTACCAGAGTGCACAGTCTTCACTTTTTCGAAATAATCTGGAGTGCAGTCGTCTTTGAGCCCACAGCATTCGCATTCTGCCAGCATGATATCATCCATACTCATCGTACTCATGCTTTCAAAGTCTTTGGCCATTCTGTCTATTTCACACGAAAACTCCGATACCACCTTTTGAAGCTTCTGCCCATTCTGTTGATATATGATCACATATATAATTTGATCAGTTCAGGTAATATAAAGTTCTGATATCATGTTAAAGAGAACTGCAGTTTTGTATAGTAATTCCACGAAAATGAGAGACCGAATTGAAATCTGTCCATTTTATTCGATGATTACAATAATACGAAAGACAAGTTAAAAATGCAGCTAACTAAAAGGTCATAGGTTAACTTAAGTGGATTTATACGATTTTTAGTTTAAAGATCAAATCTCGTGGCATGAGAATCGGGTAAGAATGAACTGATTTTGCCGATCAAAATAAAATTAAAAAAAAATCCAGCTATCTAGGATATACATACCATGAAAGGTAACAAACTCTTTTCTTGTCTAGTAAGCAGCTGCTTCTCTTGTCTGCTGAGTAGCTTATGTTCCATTACTTAGTGATGGGAAGCTGGATAGGGAGTATTATTATTATTTTTACCTTTGGAAGTAACTATATATGATATTTGAGACATTGAGAGTAACAACTATATATATAGGTTGCATAGAGATGGATGGCAGCTTAATCACAATTTTCTTCTTGCAAAAAATTAAAATATAATAATAATCAAGTAAAAGATAAGCCAGTGGTAAGTAGCAAATTGCACCAGTAGGTGCTACGATATCATGTGAATGACTTGTTTTATAAGTAGTTCAAAGAAGCAAATTGCACTGCTAGCCTGCTAGGTGCTAGGGCTAGCTCTGAGCTGCATTTTACATGTTGCAGTGTGAATGAAAGAAATTATATCGTGTCAAGTCTCGTAAATGAATGAAAATATGAAAATAAGTATCGCGAGAGTTTCGTTTTCTTTGATACGCCGATCCGTTCATGATACAAAAAAATTGGACTCAAAAGCGATCCTGCGACAAAGATATATAGATGATGCACATGTGTACGTGATCATGGTAAATATGATGCCACGTTTTATGAGGATATACGACAACTTAATTACTAGTGGACAACAAGCTAGCCAAAAGTTGATGACCCATAGGCATATATAATGGTCGTGTATCATGTGGTACATATGAAATTTTTGAAAAAACTGACAAAAACAAGATATTTTGGGGCCATCCTATAGCTAGAAATCTAACTTTGATGCTCAACGTATTTAATGTTTTGCACTTTTACGATGCGATACTTTGTGACCTATTTTTAGTTATGCAGTTCTGCTACACATTTGGATGAAGCAATATATATATTTATAGCTATGAATATCTTGTGAATTACTACATCCGTACCACAAAAAATAACTTAAATACAATAAAATTTTATTCTAAAAAAGATAATTTAAATACATTAAAAAAATATATAATAACTATTTTACCCTTAAAGTGGACCCACTTTCTTTTTTAAAAGAATAATAAATACAACTTTTATATCAAAAGAATGTTAGATAAACTTACCTCAAAAATATAATGAAAATTTTACTTCTAAAAAATGATTTTCTTAAATTGTATGCAAATTGTACTTTGGTCATATTTTTTGAAAATGAGAGTATTTTGGATAACACTGGCTTTATTGAAGGATATTCGGAAAGGAAGAAAGTGTAAAGGGCCGGCATTTATTTGTGAAATCTTAAGATTCCACAAAAATGCACAGATTCATTTGATTTTTTGGTTAATAAGAAACGTAATATGTTAGCGGTTTAAAAGTATGTCGAATTAAATATATACAGAATTTTTCATTTTGACGAGGAAACAAGTTTACATCACAATTTTAATTTAAGAATTTTAAAAGTAAATTAAGTATGAATAAACTGAGATGCAGTTGTTGTTTTAGAGCAACGGGAGTTTTGATTTTTTGAGAAAGAAAAAAATCAACTGGAATCAAGTTAATGAAACTAGGTTAACTGAATGTCAGCATGCTCCATAAAGGTGCTCCAGCTGTGAGAAATTGGTGTTAACTGGGGTAGGTATTTAAAGAAGAAAAAGGTTCGGTCCCCTTGAAATTTTTGTCCCTTTTTTGGCCAAGTATGCAAATGTTCTAGCTACTTAGCTAGACATACACAATCTTATATTTTGTAATACAAACACATTTTAAAAATGACAGAAATTAATATATAAGACTGTTGAACAAAATTCAATTTTAGGAACGCTTGGATTTAGAACCAAACAAAAAAAAAGCTTCATATGTACGTAGTACGGGGTAGTACTTGTTCAGCAATTCAAAATATTTATAAATAAATCCATTCCAAAACTAATTAAAGGAAATCATCTTGATGTTGAATCAAAAGAATGTTCAAATTGACTTCCAAACGTTAATGATAATCTTATATTTCGAAACAACTCTATTGCATTAACATTTGATTTTCAAAATTATTTTACCCTTATGGATAATTAGGGGAACATGCACCAACATGCGGTTCGCTTGGGTCGATTCAACAAGAGAAGATCTAAAATTAAACTTTTATAATTTGAAGAACTATTATATTTCACGGGAATTAATTTTAAATTGTATGCTCCAACAAGCATTACAAATTATTACCCGTTATAAAATACCCCTTATGTTCCAAAATTAAAGATATATATTCATTTATTGGTTGTTCCAAAATTAGAAATACATTTCTATTTCTAGTTTTGGACTATAAAAAATAATGGAGTTCCTTAAATACCATTTCACAATTCCACTATTTCAATTAATTTCACTACATCGCTATTATTAAATAACATACTAATAAAACTATATTTAGAACATAAAAATTGTCTTTTTAAGCCGTCATTTTAAAAATATACTCTCTAATCTTAGAAAGGAGAGAGTAATTCATATCTCTAAATAAAGGCCATAAATAAGTTGCTGATCTTTTTTAGTGAATAATTTTATTTTGTTTTTGTTTCCAAATCATTCTTTTTTAAAATTTAAGTACGGAATCAAAATTATGAGTTTCTAATTTTAAATATATATTTGAATCTAGCTTTCAACCTAAATCAATTAGCAGTAAATAAAGTAGTAAAGTTGTTTTGCTTTAAGCTGAACCTTGTGGGGCTTTAACAACTAGCATGCGATAGAAGAAGAGTAGATGTCCTTCCTGTTGATAAACAAAATGATATCATCTCTTATCCACGGATTATAAGTTTCCATAGTTGCAGAGTTTTTATATATATGCTATAAAGTGTAATGATAAGAAAGATACACGTATACATATATTAAAAATATGTGAAAATAACAAAAGATTTTCGATGTAGTAGCTAGGTTTACAATAAACTTGATTACACTACAAGCAAGGACGATTGATCAAGTACTGTCAAACCATAATTAAGGACGTACAAAAGTGAACAACATTTTTTTTGCTATTCTAGAATTTGTCATCCAGTATACGTACGTACGTACGTACGTACGTGTCAAACAAAAGACCAGTTGATGAACATAAAGCAGATGCAGTGAGCATTTTGTTGTTCGTTTAAAACCTTCCAAGCTACTGATCTTTCATACGACACCGGCCTCCCCATGCTTGACAAGCAGATTCCTCCTTGAAGACAAGCAAATCCCTACCCACACATCAACATTAATACCAAATTTACTCAATTCAATATTTTTTTGGAAAATGATGAACATGATTATCGAGGAAAAAGCACCAAACCTGTTGTAAAATTTGTGGGAACTCAGAAAATAAAGTCTTTCTTCCATGTTCATCAAAAATCTTTTCCAAAGTGATGTCTTGAAGTGAAACCAAAGTTGTCTCTAGCATATCAAGTCCTGCCTGATTTGCAAATGTGAAAAGTGGCAAATCCTGCATACAGAAGCATCGCGACATAATTAATTAGCAGCAAATGTAAGTGTTACAAAATATATAAAACTACTCTACTGTTGAAGATCATATATGTGTTCATACTTCTAAGCCTTCACAAAGTGTTTATACTTCTATCACAACAACAAAACATAAATATAAAAGATTAACACACAAACAAGCACTTCCAGATGTCTGTAAGTTAGATGTTCCATTTAAATTATAGTCTGAAAATGCCACAAAACTAAAAGGAAGAATCTGTTACCATTACCAACATTTCAAAATTTCCTTTCGTTTTGAGAACACTACTAATTTCTCCAAATAACATTAAGATGGCTTTGGTGCATATGTAACTTGAGATCAAAAGTGACAATTTTTGGCGGCACCCGGGGCACCAACGAATTTATATGTGGCTTTTAAAGTTTTGCTGACATCGATACATTAAAATTTATCATATCAAAATTTGCAAGTCACATACCAAAAGTAATCAAACAAATGATGGTGCGATGGAGCCTAATTGTTCCAATGATAAAGAAGGAGAATGCATTCATGTTAATCCATCCATGTTTCATAAGGTGAAACAGAGCCACTATTTCTTCCTTCTATTTCTTTTCTCCTTTTGGATGGAAAGGTATAGACTTCAAATTTGTAAAAGTGTGATGATCATTTGTAGGAGAATTAAGTTAAACTCACAAGTGAAGGACATTCAACATGTAAAGACGAAAAAAATAATCACTACAAAATCTAATAAGTTTAAAACAATTACCTTCAAAGTACAACATATCACAGCATCCGAGTGATGCCAAAGTGTTTTGAGAATAGATTCACTTCCTTCGGCGACAATTTTAAGTAACTCCTCACCAAGAAAGCACCTGACAGAAAAGTGAATAAGTATGCATCATAACTACCATCTACAAATTAGTCATAATGCCAGTTCATTTTCACAATCGAAGTCCTATTATACTATATCACAAGTAAATAATAGATTTCTATCTTAAAATTCAGGCATAAAAATTATTTAATACAAGGAGCCAATGCATGGGTCTAAACGACAGCCTATCAACAGGTTGTCAATATATACTTAATAAGGATTCATCCAAGCTGGCCTATTAGCTCCGTTGGTTAGAGTGTTGTGCTAATAACGCAAAGGTCGCAGGTTTGGGACCTGCACGGGTCAATATACGTCCCAAGTTTTTGTTTATTACCAAAAATAAAGAATAAAGACTTCAGAAAATGTTAAATTCATCTGAGAAAATTATATATATTATGATGCATGTAATATGAACTTTCCCAGAAGTACAGAATCATGAAGACACATTTTGGGAATTTCTTATGTAACATAGTCTGTACGTGGCTTCATTTTGGATAAATTAACGCATTACATCAAACTACTTTCCAACTACTTGTTTAGGTTTCAGAATTTATCATTCAAGTAACGCACCTATAGCTTTGACAGATCCATTGTGCAAGCATGTGCGCTTCAGGAGTGCCTGCTTGTGGCCGCAAACTGGCTGGAGAACCGAAATGAGAAGGTGATAGTGCCAAAGCTACCCTTTGAACAGATGATATGATACTACGCATATACTGTTGTGCCATTGCCACTATATTTTCTTGAAGGTGGATCTCGTATGCAAATTGAAACGCTAATGTCATGACAGATTTTGCATTTGCATGTTGGCTGAGATGATCACTAGAAGCTCTATTTCCCGCTGGACCAACTTCCAAAGCAGAAGCAAGATCAAGTGTACGGTTTTGACTGGCAGGATCCTGCATCATTATTAAACTACAATTATTAAATAAACTACACCAGCAGGAACTTAATTGGTGATATATCAGCAGATAAATTACACAGAACAGATGACTGCTTACTGCGATAGACTCAATAGGAATGACGCGGAAACCAGATGGTAGGAGAGGTGCATCATCAGAAAACGAGGCATCAATTGGTGCAAAAATGAGTTCTGCACAGTTTCCAATAGCATTCTCATCAACGCCACTACACAGCTGGGAAACAACATAAAGATAGATAATGAGTAAAGCTTGTTAGAGTTATTTTCCAGTGTTCATGGCTGTACTTTAAAAATGGAATTAGTTACAGTAAATCAGTAATGACCCAACATTCTATTAGTTAAGATCTAAAGTACATAATATTGTCACCCACAACAGCAAACACGTATGGGGTAAGAAGGTACTGTATTAGCAACAAAAAAAAAAAAAAAAAAAGGGTATTGTCAGCTTCTACTGCTGTGCGCCAACATTATGATAGGAGCAGAATATTGACAAAAAAAAGAGTACTTAACGCTAATGTTGCTTAATATATGATAGAAAATCTTTTATTAGTGTGTTATTCTAATATAGGCAACATATATGCATCTTAATGTGGATCAGCATCGAAAAGAGTACTAACTTGCAAAAGAAAGATGTCGCTAGGAAAAATTATGTCGTCTTGGTAGTGGCCAATATTTTCCAGCTTAACGACCTCCATGAACTGTTTCAAAGAAATAAGATTAGAAACGCTCAACACAACATTATAGAACAGTGGATTCCTAAATATATCCCCACCACCATGACAACAAGAAAATTATAATTGTTTAAAATGGAGAAACATGAAAACAAGTAACTTGCCTCTTCATGCTCAATAGTGTGAGCCAACGGAAGAATAACCTGCCCACCGAAGTTTCCAGTTCTGATCAGCGGTAAACCACAAGGACTAGCTTTAACAGCAGCAGCAGAGTATGCATCAATACTACTGTCTGCCCATTCTGATCGATGTTCTCGCAAGAACCTGAGTAGAACTGCAGGGGCCACATTCTGCAGAAAAGGGAGAGAAAAAACAAACAAAATAGGAATATTGAGAACTAGAGAGATTGTCTAGTTGATATAACAGTGCAATCGTTTGTTCAATTCTGTCATCTTTTCTTCCTCATTGTAATCTCTTCAGTAAGTAAATGTTCTTCCTCTCCATTGAAGTTTTGCAAGTCATATTTCATTCTTAGTATCATACACTCCATTGAAGCAATTATTTCATCACATATTAAAATTGTAAATAATACAAGTCTTGTTCACTGAGCTACATCTCTCTGAAACCCAAACTCACAACTTCAAATATTATATTCTTCAAGTATCATAAGGTGCAAAAATTTAGGTAAGGTCGTAGACTTGTAATAAGTATGCAGAATTATTGTAAGAGTCATAAGTAGGATATAATAGTCATACTTGTAAAAGCATGGAAGCCTTTGCACATAGAACTGCATTATTCATAGATGGAAATCCATTGGAACAATTAATGGTAGAACTCATCATTTTGGCAGGAGACGAGTTCACCAGTATAGTAATATCATCTATGCCATCACTTTCAATCATGGACCATCCATCATCAGTAAACCCATTCACAGCTTCATTGAAACCTCTGTGGAAAAATTACATAATATCCTATCAAGTAACAGCCACCAATGCCACAAGGATCAGTCCTACGAATTAAACTAACTTACTTGCTTAATCTTTGACTTAGTGCACGTAGGGCTGCAGGTCTTCTTCCCCAACCAGTGACAGTTGGTGGAGAAACCTCTTGAGAAACCTGCCTCAGCTGACGTAATGCCTAAAAAAACATGTCAATACATTGAATTATATATCAATTTGCTTACTGGAAACCTCTAGTACAATGTTATTGATACTTGTAATTATACTGTGAACTTGAAGAACTTATTATATGGGATATATAGAGGTACTAATCCTACCGCTAATGTTGTCCTTTGAGCAAGCAATGCGGATGACTCATACAATGGACGTAATACTTCAGGTACACTCCAAGGCTATTTGATGCAAAGAGTTAAAAGCATTAGATTAATCAAAAAATAATTAAATGATTCCTCAATCTGGTAAGGATAGAAAGTTCTCTAGCATACTTCTAAGTCCATATGATCCACTATGTGAATGATTGATCCACCACCTTCGCAGGGTCTTATTAGATATCCACTGGGTAGCATTTCAGCTCTGACAAAAGGCTGTACGGGTGGCATACTTGGACCATTCTGAGTGTTGTTCAGAGACCTTTCACAGATCTAAAAAGAAACAAGTTATAATATTACAACTCTCTTTCTGGACAAAATTAATTAAACATTAAATGAAAAATAAATTCCATGCTCTATTCTTAGGATCACAGGATTAAGAACACATCATTTGCCAATACTTACCACAAGGCTTCCATCCTCCAGACAAGATGTATAGCGTAGTAGCCAAAAGTCACGGGCTGGTGCCAACGTAGTAGGTGCAAAGAGCTTCAACAAAGTAAATAGATATCTATTAACTGTTAATTAAACCAACAAGATAATGAGCTGAAATAAAGATGAGGCAATAAGGGTTAACCTGCATGTAAAGCAGTTCAATAGTTCCACCATTTCCGGTAGACAGAGCGTTAAGAACATCCACGGCTCGGCAATCACGCAACCATGAAGGTCGATCTTTGAGGATTTCTGCAACCTGAATGGTAGATTTAACATATGATTCAAATGGTAAAATCCAAAATAAAATCTAGTCTCATTACCAAGTCCCGCGGGTACTTACTCTTGTCGGTTCCAGACCCACAAGACCACATGCACGTGATGCAATGCCAGTGCAACCATGTGAAATAGCAATGATTCCAATGGAATCCGGACCAGGCTGCACATAGCAAAAGCAATTTTAGAGATGACAACCACAAAATAAATAATTTGCAGTTAAATAAAACTGCATCTACAACAGTAGTAAAATATATGGTATTCAACATATTAAAATTTTTCTTATGGATGATTACAAGAAGAAGATAAAATTGTCAATCCGATGATATGCTCAACTCACTTACCAGGATAAAGAAAATTAAGATGAAAAGGGGAAGTATTGAGGCTACAGGAATTTAATATAGTATTGTTTGTTTCGGCTAAAATTATGAGATTATAGATTCTAACAATATATTTTACACTATCAAAATCTAGAATCTCATAATTTTAAGTTGAAACAAACGTGTGATAGAGAAAAAGAAGAGGAGCAATAAACCTGGGAGGCCTGGAGGGGTGAGGTTACTATTTGAGGTACTGCATGATAAGACAGGAAGTATACTGACAATTTTTTTCTCTCAAATCTGGAAATTTCTCGTTTTCTTATCAATGTCTTGCTCTATTTTCAGGGTTGAGAATTATTAATTTTTAAATAACTAGAGAAAAATTAAATAAATAAATAGAAACAAAAACAAAAGCAAAATAAAATAAAAAACAAAACAAATAAACTGAAGAAATAGAGTATTGCAATAAAGCACTTCTGCACTTTGATTGAAGGAGAGAAAGAAAAAGAAAAAGGAAAATGATATCAACTAATTATATAAAACAAGTGGAATATTAGATAGTGACTGAAATGATGCCCTTTTATGTTGCTTATAAGATTAGCAAGCACTTTTCTATTATTTATCATTTAAGTTATTTTAAAGGAGAATGTAGAGTGGATTAACAAATTTAAAGTTGACACTAAAGAAGACAGTAACCTTCATCCCAGGCAGTTGGACCCACTCCACAGCAGTTCCGGTGGCCTTCGATAGAAACTCTGCTAAAGTCTCCTCTGCAATAGACAAAAGTCTAGAAAAAATACAAGCACAATACCATGAGCTATAGGAAAGAAGATTAAAGAACAAAAAGAAAAAGCAATTGGCCCAAAGAACAAGAAGAATTCTCCACTAACCCTGCAGGACTTGCATCCCTTGGTGGACGCGGCGGAGTTAATTGGTGCTGACCACTTGTCACCACGGACTCACAACTATTATCTGTGGTAGCAAGGGCTGTCTGCAATACAAAGTTGAAATTAGCTATCAAACTATGATCCAAGAAACGATGGTGAATCCAAAAAATGCAAAAATTGTAATCGTACAATCTACATATGACAAGTTCATATGAATTGTTCTTCAGTTGGCCGACAATTAATAAGATATATGTCTACTTACTAGTTATCATCTAGAAAAGGAACCAAAAGTCATCAGACAGAATAATTTCAGTGTCTTAACTTGAGCAAACATGTTTAATTTCTTATAAGAGGTAAATGAAGCATGTACTAGGTCTAATTATAAGGGAAAAAAGGAATGAGTAACTTACATTCTGCTTATGTTGGCGAAAAAAGCTGTTCTCATACACCAAGTGTGAAACTTGCTTCTGCAATCTGTCATTCTCCTCCATCAAGAGCTTATTCATAGCCGACAACTTCCTATTCACGGCTTGGAGACGTGATGCCTCTTTCCGCTGCTTCTCTCTACATCTGTGTAATTAAAACATATATGTTAAAGCCAATTAATATCAACAAATACTCAAAAGAGGTAGAGAACTAAGCAAGACCCAGATTTTATCAACAATCATATATGAAATTCATGAAAATTTTGAAATGAAAACCTTCGATTCTGAAACCAAACTTTGATCTGTTTCGGTTCAATGTTGGAGAGAATTGGGCACTCCCGAATAAGCTGTTGCCTCCGAATTGAACTTGGTTTTGGACAATCATGGTACAATCTTTCCAGAGCTTCAACTTGCTCGGGCGTGTATCTTACATATTTCCCATTGTCAATCCCCATTTTATCATCTTTGCAAGCAGAACTTACAGGCATCATCACTTCAAAATCTAATTCACATAACAAACAAAGCTCAAATTGCAAACAATACCAAACCAGAAAACAACCCTCTTCCTCTTTTCCCAATAATAGACCCTTAATGTAAAAAATAAAAAGAAAGAAAAAATCTACTTCATGAAAAATTAAATCTCTCCCTCTCAATAAAGGGTTTTAGAAAGAAAAACTTATTCTGCAATTGCAACAATCAAAACCCATTTATACACGTTTAACAACTTCCCAGGACTTTGTATGCATAATTACAAACATATAAATGTATATTAAATGAAAGTGACCAGGAATGTGTGCATAGTGGAGATAAGTGTGAAAATCGAGGAGGATTTTTTGGGTGAAGCTTTGGAAAATTCAAAGGCTTGAAAGAAACCCATAAAACTGTAAAATAAAAGAAAGGGATTGGATTACCGTAAATTGGAAACTGGACTGTTGTCGTTTACTTCTTCTTCACTCACAACCACGAAGAAACAGATAAAGCAGCAACTTCAAGCACCAAATACTCCATTATTGGATCACGAGACAGAGGATGTAAATTAAGGAGATGGGGTGAGATTCAAGATTGAGTTTTTCTTAGTGAGTTGCTCCTTCTATATCAATTATAAAGATCCATATGTATATTAGCACATACATGCACATAATATATATAAAAATATGTATGAATGTGTGTGGGGTGTGGAGAGAGAAGATGGGTTGTTAAAGGGGAACCCCAAAGAGGAGACAACAGGACACCATTTTTGGCTATATCATTGTTCCTTTAAGCATTTAAGTTGGGATTGCTTGCTTTTCTTTTTTGATTTATCTCAGACATACTCTCTCTGTCTAGCTCGCACACTTTGATTTTGGTTTATGGGTGTGGTTTTTGGTTCTGAGCTGTGGACAATTTGGAGCTGAAAAAAGCAGCTCTCAAGTCTCGAATCCTGTTGCTTTTGACAGATGGGACGCAGTGAAAAGCAAGTTCTACTTTTCTTGGACAAATATGCACTCCTATAACTTCTTGTCAATTTCAATTATTCTATTCTACTTTCTTTTCTTGTTTGAGTTGTATACCTGTATTATATTTTCCATATTTTCATACGTTTAACTTGTTAATTTCGAGTGTAAAGTTTAAAATTTTAAAACTGGACAAACTAATGCTTTTAAGTTTAAAAGAAGCCCATATATTCCCCATTCAATACCTCAAGTTACATTTATATTTTACATATATTTTTATTGGGTTAATCACAAAAAAAAAAAAAAAATCAAAACTTTAGCCCTTTTTTATTTTAGTCAACCATCTTTTAATATATTACTTAAAAACAACCAACTTTGATAAATTATGTCATTTTAACTAAATTATGTCAAAACAAATATATTTATTCTTTTCTAATAGTTTTGTTTAGTTAAAATGATATAATTTATCAAAGTTGATTGTTTTTAAGTAAAATATTGAAAGATTATTGGTTAAAAGAAGTTAGTTGATTTTTTTTGTGATTAACCCTATTTTTTATTTGATGTTCAATTTAAAGTTAGCTGATTTTGAATCAAAAACTATTAAATTAGTCAATTGAGCTGAAATGTTCAATAAAAAATAATACAAAGAAATTTTAATACAATTGTTGAAACTTCGGATAGAGAAACTAAATTATACATAAATAAACAAATGATCTATCTGTTTGTAAAATAATTCTAGATTTACTATCAAATTATTATTTATATTATCAGAGTTTAAAATTTTAAAAATTTAAAACAAAATAAATATGATCGTACCAATAAAATGTGACCGAATGAATAAAGGAATAGTATAGATTATGGTGAAATGAGAATAGTAGGAAGTGTAATAAAGAACATTATTATTCTAGCATTATAAGGTATAAGGTGATCAGAAAAGTATAATGTGATTCCGTTCGAGGTGGTTTCACTTGTCATAACGTCGTTATTGTCAATTGCTGCTTAATTACGCCGCAACATGGGTGCCATGAATACAGAATTACTTTCCCCTTTTTTGTTTGGTTACGTCTAGCTTTCTTAGGACAATTTATAGGCAATATCCAAGTTCTCAAGTGGCTCATCAATAGTTATGATATTCTTCGTTTTTCATCGTAAATATTACTCCCTCCATCCTTGTATAAGTTTTTGGAGATTTTTACGCATATTAAGAAATTATATGTATAACATATCTAAAATTATCCTTTATGAAATTTTAAAATTATGTAATGAATAAGAGTACAATCCAAGAATATACATAAATTGATATTAAAAATAATTTAGAAATAAACACATTAATACTACAATTAAAATGTGTGAATGACTTATTCAATAAAACAAAAAAAAAATTTAAAGACTTATACCAAAAGATTGAGGGAGTACTATATTTTGTAATGAGTCGTCCTAACTAAAACAAAAACTAAAAATGTTGGGGTTTAGAAAAATTTTAGTTACATCAGTTTAATTTTGTCTTTTTCTGATTGGTGCAGTTGTACTACGTAAATGTATCAATCTTGTCCCAATAGTATTTGTGCTATTTGGACACGATCTAACTTACCAACATGCTAATTAAATACATTAAATTTGTGAATTTGGCTACTCCCCATTATCCTATTCCCCTAATTAAAATTAAATAATTATTTTACGTAATCTGACCTCATAGACGACATAAAATTTAAAAGTAAGAAGATATACAATCTTTATACAATTAGACAATATAAAATGTATGATTTAATAATTGAAAATTTATTTAATTTAATAATTAAAATTACTTCAAATTTTAATTATCAAGATAAAAATGTTTTACCTTATCAAATTGTATAGAATTTTATACTCCATCCTATTTTTTCATATTATATCAATTTATACAATTAAATTTAAATAAAATAAGTTTTTTTTAGAAAATGTCATATGTACAATAAAAAAATTTGAAAGAAATGAATAATGGAGAAAGTGAAGCCAAGTCCCAAAATTGTGCTAGGAGCGAGAATACCGTTTGTGTAATGCTTCTTTATCTAAAACGAAGTATTTCGGTCGTCTCGTCCCAATCTGTTTGAACTTTGAAATGTATTTTTTTTTTAGCGTTCTAAAAAATGGCCTGGACGAATGTCTAATCGTAGACAGTTTAAGACTGCTGGATTTTTTATTTAGACAATTAAAAAGTGTTGAAATTAAATTAGGCGGGTCTATGCAGATATTAGACAATGTAGACGAGTATGAGGCGGTCAGTTTAAAAATAATAATTCTTTTTTTTAATTTATAATGAAAAAGAGATTATACATATAGAGTAATAACACATAGGAAGATAATATTCTTATAATTTATAAAAAGTTTGTATTTTTGAAACTTCTGGTCCTCATATGGTAATTAAAATGGTTGTTGAAAGAGAAGATTATTTAAATATGTGTTAATTTTATTGAGTTTATTGAAAAAAATGTTAATTCATTTACCAATAAAAATAAGAATAGTAATAATAATCTGCCTAAACAACAAACACCTAGTTCGTCTGGGCTCTAAGCTCCTCTCGATCGCCTATGTCCGCTTAATGTCTTTTATAATACTGATTTTTTTCAGTACAAAGTATTTCCATACTATTTGCAATAGTTTTCCTTTTAAAAAATATAATCAGATAAAATGACTAAACAAACGTTTTTCTTCTTCTTTTTCTTTCTTTTTTTTTAAATGTTTCTCCTTCTTAATTTTTTTCTCTCAAGCTTTTCCTTTCTCTTATTTTTCTTCCAAATTTTATTTAAAAGTTATTATGGACAATTCACAAAAAATAAATAAAAATTTTAATATTTACAAAAATTCATTATCACAAACAAATTGAGACATACAGTTATTTACTTATTTACTCATTTATGCTCTAAGTCAAAAAAAAAAACGAGAAACAGATTAATTAGCATCATTACTTGGTCACGCATACGACTTTTTTTTTCCTATTTCCCATTTTTCCTCGTTCGTTTTTATTTTCTCCGACGGCAGCTTTGAGAAGACGTTGTTGACCTCTTAATATTATACTAACGTCATTATAGCGTCATAGTGGGTAAAGTAAGTACTCCGAAGGATAATTAGGTCGCTCCTTAGCATTATTTGTTTAAGTATTTGAAGTCAACTTTTGTTTTGTATCTTATTTTCTTTTAAAGTTGTCATCAAGTCAACTTAGGGTTTAGATCTTTTAAGAAAAAATTATGTATAAATCATAGGAATAATGAAATATAATATAGAATACTAAATAAAATAGAAAATTTAAACTCTTGTTTAACACGTTCGACATATTGATACATTACATCTTCCTTTTGACCATCTTTTTTTTCTTTTTAGGTTTGAATGAAAGCTTAACACAAAGAATAAAAATTGTTCTATAGCTAGACAACAAAAACGTCTAACTACCCATTTATGATAGAACAAGTTCATTTAACAAAAAATTGAAAACTAATGTGTAGGATAAATGTGTGTAAAATTCATCATTTAAATTTAATATAAATTTATTTAATTTTGATTACTGGTAAAATTAACATTATAATCTATATCGAAGGTAGTTATGTATACAAACTTTGTTATTAAGGATTTAAGATCTTAATATTTACATGTTGGGTTTTTTAAGATATACAAGTAACATAAGATCAAAATGTAAGAAAATAAATGATCAAAATAATATGTAGTATATCTCTGACTTTAAAATAAATGAAGCAATATATGTTATGAGCCGTGTTGAATACTAATTCGCATTTGCAGATTTGTAATTTGATACGAGTATTTATTTGTACTAGAATTAAATTTTGTTTTAGTATTGACAAATGATCTTCTTCTTCTACTACATTATTTTTTTCGTTTTTTAATAAAGAAGACCGAGTCAATGACTGGTCAAATACGTGACCACTCCTATTTTCATGCGATGAATGGTCTTCCTTAAAATTGTCCACCCAAAAAATAGAAAAATGGCTGTAGTTCTGGAGAGAAGACAGGTTTACGGAGTAAATAGCAAGTGTTGGCAGACCAATTTTAATGGATTTGGAATCCAAGACAGACTTCAAAGTTTTAGAATTAAAAAGCCGCGTTTTGAACATTAATCGCGCATACTTTTTTTTCCCATTAATATTTAAGTAAAGCCATTGGCCATTGGCATGACCAAATCATAATAAAAAAATTATAAAAATAATACTCTTTATGTTCCACTAAAATAATAATATTTAAATTTTTGATAAATATTAATATTACATGTTTGACTGTTAATTGTTTGTACAAATAATATATTTTTCTTATGAAACTTTGTTACGAATATTCAACCAATTATGACGCAAAGTATCGCGATCAGATGAAACCGAAGAAATTGAACTCTCGTGGAAGAGGTTGAACAGTTCTTAGAGTGGTCACTAAATTAAAAGATAAATTTAGAAGATTGTAATGACAAATTTTAAAATTATAGTATTATAATAATAAAAAAAGTAGTTATGCATATGTTACAATTTTTTTAAAACAAATTTCATTCTCAAATTTATACTTTTTTGAAACAGAGGGAATAAAATTATTTGGTATTACAACCGTAACTGCAGTGAGAATTATATAGTATGCTACTCCATCTGTTTTTTAATAATACACTTTCTGATAGAAAATGTAAAATTTTATATTATTGCTCATTTCACATTTTAAGATAGATGAATTAAATTTGTTTCAGCATTAACCTTCATCACTTTCATTTCTCCAGAGAACTCTATCAATCAAAGAAATTAATCTTTTTATTTTTCTTTCATCTATTTATATTTCTTAAGAAAGATAAAATAATATTTCTGATGAATATTTGTTATTTCAATATAATAGTTATTAGATTTTTTTGGTATGTGTATTTGAATTACAACCACTACCATTTTGAATGGGAGACTCGGAGAGAGTAATTATCGGCAATTAAAATCATCTCAAATTTTGATTATCGTGAATTTTGAGGTGATATTTATGATAGAAATCTACCGTTATGATATTTGTTGCTATAACCGTTGGGGTGAGCAAGACTCCAAAAAATAAATTATGGACATTGGAGTACATTAAAACCCTTAAAACTTTTCCTTTCGCTTACACTTGTTTTTTGGATATTTTAATTTATTTAGTAAGCATTAAGCTAATCCTACAAGTTAACAAAGACTAGCCAGCTTGGATTGTATAATTTAGGAAATTGAGGTTTAACTTTTTTTTAATTAAAAAAATAAGTATTTCAAAGCATAATTATCAGAACCAGATCGGACTGGTCGAATCGGTCAGACCGAGAACAGGAAGAATTGGGTGATTTTTCAAAAAACCGGTGAACCGACTGTTTTTTTAAAAACCGGACCGATTTTGAAGTTGACAAAAATGATTTTTTTTCTTAGTTTTAATTCATAATTTTTAGTATATATCAAAATTGAACATGTAGTTCACTTATTAATACTACTATAAATTCATTAAAAATAAAATTTAACATTTAAAACATAATTTTTTTTAAAATAAGCGAATAATAATAATCAAAATTGTATTTTATCTCGTTAGATATTGCACAATTTGAACTGTTTTTTTTACAATTAATAATTAGTTAATAGGTTCATTTATGTATTTAAAATATAGTAATAATTTAATATTAGTGTATTAAACTACAATTGTAAGTATATAAAATTATTTATATATATAATAATAATAAAAATTCGGTTCAAATAGTTATCCACCGAATTAATTGGTTGAACGACGAAACCAATAAATTAATGTCTCTATCGATTCAATATCCTATTCGATTCTAATAACTACCGTTCAAAGAATGGCACCTTTGACTTGCATGTCAAATTACTCATCCACTAATACAGATTAGCAAGCACAAAGACGTTTTACGATGTTTCATATTGGTATAAATTAGATTATGTGGAGGAAGATTTTTTTTATTCAAAATTTAAAGTCATAAAAAATGAATTTATTGTTTTGTAGGATATATAACTCGAGATTAGTTATATCTCTAAACCAAAAAAAAAAAAAAAAACTATAAAATACACACATAATATACAATTTGAAATATGATATAAGGTGAATATAATACCAATAAACTTGTGCTTGCACACACACACACACTTTCTCTTAATTTCTCAAAAATGACCATAATATTATAATTTTCATCAACAAAATTTGTAGCATACGATCATCCCAAATCAATATATAGTATATTATTTGAGAAATTATGTTTTGTGTTCCTCTATTTAGTTAGTAACTCGGTGAGTTGACTCCACACTCACCGAGTATGTTGACTCGATTGAGTTACATGTATTTATGTAATTATTTTTAATTTTAAATAATTGACCTTAGTTTATCTAGGTGTTCTTTCAAATAATTTTTAAAATTTTAAAAGTTGACTTTATAATTTACCTAGGTGTTTTTTAGAATTACTATATAATTAGTAGACTTTTGAAATCTTTAATTGTAAATAATGTTTTAAAAAAATTGCTACAATAAAAAATCTATAACATGAGAAAATGAAATGGAAAAATGAAAAAAGGAACTAATAAAATAACAAAGAAAAAAAATTAGAAAATGAGCACATCTTTAACAATAAAACTTTCTATAAATCTAACATAAAGTAAACAAATCTTCTTACATGAAATATTTTTATTCGTAATTAATTTTATATATAATTAATCATAAAAAATAAAATTACAGTACCATTTCATCAAATAAAGTAAATTGAAATCTATATTTTATTAAACATTATTAACAAATTTTCAAAAAATATTAGATATATATTTGGATGATCTGATATATAAATAATATAATATTAACGATTTAATTTTTAATTTTTTATAAAACTATTATAATATAAATATTTAAACAGTTTAAAAATATAAAATTTTTCAAATTAATATTATAAAATTGAAAAAAAGATAATATAAACTTACAATATAATTAAAAAAATCACTTATAATAAAACGGTTCGTGTTGAACACATGCTGGTCTCTGGTACATATATTGTATATACTGTATCCTAGAGCAAAAGTCCAAAGCCGGGCATAATTAAGTACTACAAAAAGAAGTTTATAAATTCTAATAGCTTGTTTTCAAAATAGAAAATCAATTAATATAAGATTTATTTGATGAAACATGATTTATAACATACATCCTCGATCTGTTACTGAATAACTGCCACTTAAAAATTTATTATGGTAAATTTAACCATAATTTAATTTTATTTTACAATTAAAATATTTCAAAATTTATTTTTTATCGTAAAATTGTATGAACTTTATTATTATTATTTTGTCGCATATATAATTATAAGAAAAATAAAAACTTTACATAAAAAATTGTGTTTAACCCGAAAAAATCAATAAGCGTCAATTAAAAAGAACTAGATCGAGAGAGTACGATATTAAAAGTTCACATGTTAATACATAACCAAAATGTAAATTAAGCTCTATATATATTGATGACGTACTAGACCCTTTTTGCAACATTTTCTCCCCAGCCAATTGAAAAGTCTTTTGGCGGATTTCATATATTCTATATTTAACAATGACGGTTGTGCATGTGAGTCACCAATTGAAGAAAACTTGATCATCGGCCTCGACTATATTTTTTGGAAATTGAAAAGATTTAACTTTCTTCTTGCAATTTTTTCTAAAAAAAATTTAAGTTGTAATTGTGTGAATAATTATATAAGTATATAGATAGTAACTTTTTATGTGATCGCAAAAAAGAACAAGAAGGTTCGTTGACATAGTGTCATGAAGCATGCAATCTTTTCGAAATTAACTAAATTAATTACTCGATCCGTATAGTATTTGTTGTTTCATTAATTAACAAATTAATAAGAAGTATGATATAATTTTCTAGTATCAATTTGTATAAGTGATGGATGTGATAAATCGACATTTGAATTAACAACACTCGTAAACATGTTAACTTCAGCGTTTTACATTTAGGCTATGTTTGACAGAGGGAATACAAAATTTTGGAAATTGTTTTCTTCATTTTTAAATAGTTGGTTGCTTAGGAAAATTGAGTCAATGGAAAATAATTTCTGTTCAAATGAAAAATTTACATGAAAAGTAGGAAAAATGATTTCTTATTTTGAAGTGGAGAAAATATTTTCCAAATAAGAACAAAGACAAAGAATACGGATGAAAAAGGGATGAAGAGAGAAAATTTTAGTAGATTCCATTACTTTGTGTGTTTTGTTTTAAATATTTATAACTCTAAAAATATGTATCCAAAAATATTTAAAAATTATCATAATTCATAATTTTTCAAGATCTAAACATAGATACATATTTGCTATAGTTGTTTTTGAATTTTTGAATTTTTTTTTAACTCTTAAAATACAACTTATACATTTTACTCATTTTTAACATAACAATCAAATTTTGAAAAATAGATCATTTTCTTAAAAAAAGATTTCAGAGAAAAAAAATTTCAAATTTTTTTTTTCCTTTGCTTGAGCCTTAAATACAACGAATTTACATAAATTGAGAGTATTATTATTACTATTAAATTTTTTCTCAAGCGAAGTGGTTTTAAGTGGTGGTGTTGCTTACATATTACTTCTTTGTACAGTCGTTATTATTAGTGAGAATATGCGCAAGTGTTGCGGAAGTTGTCTGGCGTCTGCTTTACGCGAGCGGACCATATACATTACATACATATATATATATATATATATATATATATATATATCTTACAGGTGGAGGCGGTGGTGTCCTTGTTTTGCTATGGCCCCACAATCTTCCCCCGGCCCCACACGCGTGTAACATTCCTCATTCCTCATTCCTCATCCGACTTTTAAGCGTGCTCCATCCCAACTATCCACGCACCAACTTTTACCATTTACTTTCCTTGCCCTTTTCCTTTTTTCCTTTTTTTTGTTTACTTAAATTCACACACTATTTTATTCTATTACTCAATTCGTTCAAAAATAATTATTACTCTACGTATTCTTTTAAATAATATTTAGTACATTTAAGATATTTTGTATAATTTTAAACTTTTATTTATAAATTTTTTTGAAAAAATATTTTAAAATTTAAATTTTTATTATATAAAATAAAATATTTAATTTGTACTAAATGTCACTTAAAAATATGTATAATGACAATTATTTATGGATGAGGAGAATATGAAAATACCGTCTATATAACAAATCCATTAAACTCTTGTTATTTAATTAAGAAATAATTGTCATCACAAATCGTTTATTCCTGCTCTTTATTCTAAAACGATAAGTAGAAAATGATAATCGGGTAATGTGCATAATTAATTTATCTTCATATAGAACATGTTTGACATGAGATATAGTCTGATTTTCCTCTTATTTGTAAAAGTTGATTCTAATAGTATAAAAAAAAAAATTAAAATATTTGATAGCTACACGAAAATCATGTAGGTAATTTATTAAACACTTACTTTAATATTAAAAAACCGTGTAATCACGTACTTTATATATTGTACTACAATTAAACAAAGCGAGTGTTTGTCGAACACTTTTTATATAGTAATTTAAACCTTCCATTTTACTAAAACCGCCCCATTCCAAGAAATGTATGGGATATTTTGAGTTGCACATGCCCCATATTCGTACGTAACCCAAAAGTACATGTCCCTCGCCCCATATGAAAAGCCTAGGGCCAAAGCCCAAATGCACTCCTAGTGGGAGCATATTTACACATATATTATACTCAAAATAATGTGGGCCGCGCAGATCCATGACCAGGATCATGAGCCCAGCCCACTAAACAGCTGAAAGCTCATCACGACTTCACAAACTATTATATATAGATCCCATTTGTTTCGGTTAAAAATTATGAGATTTTAAATTTAAAATCTATAATCTCATAATTTTAAGCTGAAACAAATAAATACATAGATACAATAAAAAATGAGTAGATTATGGTAATTGTAATTCTTTATTTCAAAGTAAGTTGAGGCCTTTAAAAAGAAAAGAAAAAATGAAAAACATGAAGCGTCTTATATCGCGGTAAAAACATGAAACGACCATATGGACTCAATTCCTTTCTAATACAAGATCCTCCAATTAATAAAAATAGTGGTCTGATCATGAGATCTTATATAAGAGCAAACAAAAACTTGTAAATTCCCTTTGTTACGAGTTTACAAAATATGAAAAATGCTATGCATCCCGTCAAACTTCCGGAATAAGCCCAGCATGGGGTGGAAATGAAAAATAAACAAAAAAACTTCTTTTGTATTATAAACGGAGTATTATATTTCCAAGTTCGTGAATTCCGAGCATATTCTCAACTGACAACAATCAAATCAAATCAAATCAAATCAAAACAAGTATTCAAGTTAGAGAATTTCAATTAGAAAAAGAACATGTACGGAATATTCCAGTTTATTACTTTCATTCTCCAATCGAGTTAAATGAACACAAAATACGGAGTATACCATAACTTGGTTTTATCCACACAACAAAGCTGTCGTGACGTAAGGACTACCAGTTCTCCAAAGTTTAAAATTTCCTTCGTATTATACACTTTACACTTTTCCTTACCCACACGAAATGACTCGCGTGCCCTTCAAAACTCCACAAGGAATCCCAACCACACATCTTCCCATCTCCTACAAAACCTCTCAACATAACGTCTTTAACCACATTTGTCAAACTTCAAATATAATTGTCATAATTCACAACTACTTTCCCCTTCCTTTCACGTACATATTCTCTATGGAGTCCATCGCCTCCACCTCAACCCCATCCCACCATCCTCGTCGTCGCCACCGCTTCAGCCCCACACCACCCTTAGCAGAACGGGTTGTCCGTGCGGTTACCCACCGCCTCCGACTAGTCCACCGCTCAGACTCCATCTTTTACATCTTGGGCGCCACGGGGAATGTGTACAACGTGAACATATCTGCCACGCCATCATGTTCGTGCCCCGACCGCACCACCCCATGCAAACACATACTCTTTGTGTACATTCGAGTTCTAAGCATCTCTCTCGAGGATTCTTGCCTCTGGAGGAGATCTCTACGGCCATGCCAGGTAGAACGCCTACTCGGCCTACCAATGTCTAGTGAATCATTGGCCGGGCCAAGTGTTCGGGAGAGATTTCATCAGCTCTTTTTTAGTAATAGTACTAAGAAACCAACTTATAATCTAGAAGTTGGGACTACATGTCCTGTTTGTCTTGAGGAAATGGCAAAGGAAGAGAAATTGCTTGCTTGTGGGACTTGTAGAAACTTGATACATGAAGAATGCATGAATGCATGGAAAAGAAGTAGCCGAAGAAGGTCTACAAGCTGTGTAGTTTGCAGAGCAAGGTGGAGATCGAAGGACAGAGAAGAACAAGAGAATTATTTGAATCTGTCAGCTTATGTTGGTGCTGAGGATGATATGGCGCTGCAAGGTGATGGTCATTGTACGAGTAATTAGAGTTTCAAGTTGAAACATGTAGGCTAACATGCATGACAGAGATAGCAGAAAAATATGCTAGAAATTTGAAATTACCTTTTATATGTAAATAACTGATCATGTAATCGTATAAATTGCATTAATTTCTGTTTAGGAAACCTTCACTTCATTTTATTTAAGGTTGACGAAATTTCCTTTTGTTCCAAGTATCTTTCATTTTTATGAAGGCAAAAGCATCGAAATAATTATCTATATCATTCGAAAATAAACATATCTTACAGTGAAGACTAATTTCTAAAGCCAAAATAAACATTAAAAATAAAAAAATAATGCCGTTCAACTATTAAAATTAAGCAGAGGCATCGTCTTAGATTATTGCGACGGCTATGATGCTATTTGATAAACATAATATCAAAAAAGTAGACTACTTCTACAAAATAGGATTGTTGATATGATTAAGAACTATCTTTAGCTAATTCTTACACTTACAGGCTACTTGGTATGCTAATAAGCATACATATAGAATCATATATACCATATGTGAGTTGCCTGTTGTTTACCTATATAACATAGATGTCATATTTATGAACTGAACAAGAAAAGCATTATGATTTATTTCCACTAAAAAGTGGCTTAATCGATCAAACAACAGCAAAACCACATTACCATCCGTCTTCTTAATTTGAATGTTATTCCAAGACTAACCAGAACAAGACTGACAAGGACCAGAATATAAAATGTGAGAGGGCAAGAACCCCAACACTAAAATTCTCTTCTAGTTGCTGAAGAATCTAGACACTCCTTAACAATCTCTTTAATTCTTTTCGTCATCAGCTTATCTTTGACGTCTGCGAGCATGTGACGGTAGAACATCTCTAAACGAACGAGCTTTCCATGGTCTGATGACTCTAGCATGTTCTCCCATTCTTTTGCAATGTCAAAAGTACCTGTGTTCTGCAGCGAAATTGGAATATCTTCTTCCCTGAATGGCTTACCAAAAATTGAACCATGAAGTACGCTAGCATACGTTTCCATTATCGAAAGCTTTGTTTGAAGCATCTTCATCTCCTCCATTGCTGCTTTCAATCCTTTTTTATCCTCTGTTACTTCTTTGTGATCCTTGATTGCACTCTTTTCATCTCCATCAGCATTTCCCTTCAAATCTTCCGTAGTTTCATTTGTTAGTGGCGGCCACAACACTGCACTAGGATCTATACAATCAATGGTCTTGCCATCTCCAAGGACACCACTCTGTCCCCTGCCCCAGGACCAAAGCTTATATCCACCAGCCGCAACAAGAATAGTATGGGCAGCCCCACATGCAATTTGAACAGGCTCCGGAAATTTAGGCCCATATCGCTCATTACATAAAACTGGACGGGGAGATATAGCATCACCTGGATCTGTTTTGGTAAAAGTGGCATCGGGGCATAAGCCAAGACCCTTCTCCATTCCCCATGACCAGACATCCCCGGCAGATGAAACTAAACTAGTGTGAAATAAACCACAATCAATAGAAATCAGAAAAATGTATTTCGGCAATTCTTCCACAGGTTTAGGGATCAAAGCACTTTGGGTGGTTCCATGGCCAAGCTGCCCACTATCCCCAAGACCAAATGTCCAGCATAAACTTTCTGATTTTCCACTTGTGCTCTTCTTATAAGCAAGCAAAGCTGTGTGGAAGGCCCCACACGCCACGTCATAAACTGCCCAAGGAGATTCAGAATTAAAGGTTTCAATAATTTTAGGACTTACTCTAGTCTCTTTATCTCCCAAACCTAACTGGCCTTTATGATTGTTACCCCAAGAATAGCACATAAGGTCACCACCTTTGTGTGTTTCTCCTGTGCTAACTAAGGCTACAATATGCTCGCTTCCACATGCCACCTTAACAACTGTCTGACCATGGAAATCCCGAACAGGTAAAGGAATATAACTACTGATGAATATGGATTTCCCATCACTGCTGGAGATGTGTGGGCAATTGCCCCAAACCCAAAGACCCCCAAGATCGTCAATTGCAAGTGACATCACACCTCCAGCTTTGAGAGAAGAAATCTAAGATAAAAGTTCAGACAATGAGAAAAAAAATAAGATGAGCAGGTTAATTTCAGCATAAGCAAGGATTTCTGCCACACCTTCAACGATTCTATATTTTTTGTTTCAGACCCATCTAAGCTGGAACTAAGAGAATTCAGCTCAACGAACCCATTTACCAAGTGCGGTACCAAAGAATCCTGACCATCGAAACCAAGTTGGCCATCCATGTTTGAGTCAAGGGTGCAATTCATTAGTGCATAAAGAAGGATAAAGTAGTATCCTGTTAGTTTATATCTACTTCAAAGTTATTATCTTCATTTTATAGAATACATCAAAAGCATATAGGTATATAGTCTTAAGGATACAGACATTGTAACCCCAACTCCAAACTGATCCATCATCTGCAAGTACAAAGAGAGACCCAAAAAAATTATTAAGCCATAAGTAATCCACCCTCAGATCTTAGGCAATTGACATTCCAGATCAAATTCCATTGTTTCTGTTATACATCAAAAGTAGGATGCGCCAACAATTAAATTCAGGTCAACGGATGCATTCAGATATCTTGTATTTCTGCAAGAATATAGTTAGTAGCGAACACTTCTCTATTTAGAATTCGCTGTGTGTTAAAACTGATTAAGAATTTTTTTTTACTATTATTTACTAATTTGCGCTTCCACAGATAGTCACAATAGGGGAGTTGAAGGAATTTCCAATTACATATATAGCACAGTAGCAACAAATAGAAATACTCTTGATTGCTATGCTGGTATTGACTGATATAAAGTTTGTTCACATTTTAATCCCTTCGGATAATAGAAACCTAGTAGAAGTTCCATTATCTGTCATGTGGGGGGTTCAAATTATTCTCCACGTGTTTTCTTAAGGGTATCTACAGGCTTCAAATCTTTTCTTTTTTTGTTGGTTGCCAGTAAAAGGTTTGAATTACATGCTTCCAACCTTATTTAGCACAGAATTCGAAATTAAAACATCTCATTAGTACCATTCCACTAGTGGCGGAAACTGTCACAAGAACTCTAGAACCTGAAAGCCTGTAGAAACAATTAAAATTAGGAGGAAGGAATTAACAAGGAACAAGGAACAAAGATTAGTCTCGCTTTTGGTGCTACAATTGGATGCATTGACTCATCAAATGCAGGATTGCGTTAACAACTACAAACCGTTCCGTAATCTGAACATTTGGAATATGATGTTATTGTAAAGTGAAGACAACAAATACAATTTAAGTCTAGATATTTCATAACTAATGGTCGCCTCCAAATCCCTTTTCGAATTTCATTTTCTAAAATTTGCAGAAGCTTCAGAAAGCACTTATTTCGAGAAATTAATACCGTAGCCTTAACGCTTGTTTTAAGCAGAGATGAATGACATTCAGCTCAATAATTTGCTAAGGTATAGAAATCCACTCTCAATTTACTACTACATTAAACTGGGAAAAACATTTAAAAAAATCGTCAAGTGAAATGTCATAAAAATAGATTCCTAATAAAAGACCAGACACAGAATAATTTTCAGTAAATTAAGAATCTCTAACCTGCAAGAGCTAAACTGTGATAAGCTCCGGCAGCGATTCCAACAATTTTGACACCTTGAGAATTTTGGGGCAATTCAAAGTTAATTCGAACTGGAGATAATTCGTCGGTCTGGGAACCTGTGCCCAGCCGCCCAAACATTCCTCTTCCCCAAGTATGCACACTTCCATCCCCTTTTTATTGTTTAATTTCAACCCAAAAAAAGAAGAAGAAGTAAAATCACTATAGAAGTAGACATTTATGGATGAATATATAAAATGGAAATTTAAAGTGGTAAACGAGAAAAGGCGCACCAGTGAGAGCCAGAGTATGAGCTTCTCCGGCAGCTATCGCAATTACTTTGTGGGAGAAGCTGCCGGAATCTGTAGGTGTTCCGGCGACCTCCATGATCACTTTAGAGTTATCCAGTATAATCGAGTAACAGTGATTGTAAATATACACCTATAGCAATTATTGCTTTGTTTCTTAAGGAGCCATGAGTTTTTTCTTTTCTTTTTTTTTGGTTGTGCGGAAAAAAAAAAGAAAAAAAGAGCAACTAAAAGCTGTCCATCTTGAAGCAAAGATTTGAGAATAAACTAAATATTGCGACCAAAATAAATATTAGTGGCTCAGTTTCATAATTAAAGGAAACATCTAACCTTTTTTAAGCCAAATAACGTTATATTACATTTAAAATTCATATGATTTATATAAAGACTTGAGCTACGAAATTCCTTGTGATCAATAATTATAAAAATTTACTTTATAAGATTATAAATTGTAGCATTATAATCATATTGATTCTAAAGTCACAAGTTTTTAAAGTTTAAGCTAATAGTATTTTCTCTTTACAAATGTTAACTATATTCAAAATAATTGTAAGATATTGGGTGTTAAATGCAGTCGTAGACTCGTAGGTGTCTTTTGATGTAATAAATACAAGTAACAAAAATATAGAGCAAGGGTTATATTTTTAAAATAAATTTTTTTTGCCTAATACAGTGTACAAAAAAGATAATATTTGGTGTTGATTCTTTAAAACCCTTTTGGTCCATTACAAAAATTCGTTTTGCAATCCGAGTTGATTTTTTTCTTTTTGACTTATTGTTCGGTTCAATTATGTTTGATATCTTAAATTATCGATAAGTTTTTATTCTTGAAGCAAAAATTTATTTAGTTTTTTTTTTGGTTGAAAATCATATATCATAAACAAGTGGTCATTTATTACAAGGCCAAAATAAATCAAGGGGAGCAAACTCCCTAAATAGCTACTATCTAAACACCACTATAACAAAAAAGCTGAGGAATGTGGAACACCCTCTAAACTTCCTCTTGCCAACAAGTTTCCTTAGCAAAGTGATGAGCCACTCTGTTCTGAAGCCGATGAATCTTGTTCGTTCAGCTGCACACACGATATTTTTCTGAGAAGGGTCGTGCATTAATTAGCCAAAACAGAATACATAAAAGTAGGTTGGCGTGAGTTTATGTTATAATTTATTTAGGGCATGCTCTGAAAAGTAAATAAAACTTGTTTTTATTATTTTAGATTATAAGTCGATATGAAAACGTTACTGTTCGTTAAATAAAAAGTAACTTATGGATTAAAAGTAAACGAAAAAATTGGTCTCAAATCCTTAGTTGGTCTCAACTTAATTAAGAGTATGCATTTTCGTGAATTACTTGTTTACTTTTCAAGTGAAAAATTAAAATTCATAGAATTTTGAATTGAAAAGCAACAAAAGATTGTTTTCCAAAATTTACATCAATTAAGTTAGTTCTGGTAAGAAAAAAATCTTAGAAACGTACACATAGAAAACCGTGAATTTGGTTTAAGAGTAAGAAGTACAAATAGAAGTAGGTGAGTTAAAAGTAGGAAGTAAGAAGGAAGAAAGTGGGTTAAAGACGGAGCTCATTACGCATCGACTCATGCGTGGTACGTCGACTGGTTTAGGGCATGTGGGTATTGATTTGATTTATATAGGCGTGAGGTAATGAGTGAGTTGTTGACGGGGTGTCGAGTTGGGGGGTGGCTGCAAGTTGTGTGAATTCCTCGATCGGGAAATGTTTAAATTCATCCAAGTCCGGGTCGGGTGAAGTCAGAAGAATCTGTTAAAGTGCAAATCAATTTATGCCATTTTGTCCCTAGTGTCCTAGGGATATGTGAAAACAGCAGCCGCCGCCGTCCAGCACTTGCAATTTTAAGCCTTTAGATATAGGACCTCCAATGAAATTAGTATTATGTGGATGGCGATGGCAGTCATGACCTAGCTTTGTCCCCCCTTCTAATTTTCTCCGTATTGCTTACTGCATAATATTCTCTTATTTTGATTGGCATATTTCTATTCACACAAGAATCTAACTCTTTTCATAAAATGGATATGAGTATTGTTATAACTTTTCCGCCAAACGAAACACTTGTTTTTGTTATTCATCTTTGTCTTTTTATTTGTAAGCTATGTATATGTAGCTTTTGAACCGTTGCCAAACAGTCTCAAAAGATGTACGTAAGATGATATAAGTGCCTATTATCTTGGCGTTATCCTCTTTGTATCGAGTCCAGTTCATTTCGTATGACTGTACAAACTAAGCAGCTAGAGCAATCAATTTTCTAGCTTTTACGTTAAGTCATATAATTAGTACAAGACGCGCACCAAAGATATTAACAAGGCTGCTGTTACGTCGCTAGCTTAATTTTTAAGGATATTAATTTTGCATGTTTGTACCATTGATTCAGTTTATGTCTAAGCTAATCCCCTGAAATACAAGTTTCTCGGTTCTTGGAAATTTATTCCTGTTTTTATCGTATATCCAAATTGGTTGGTTGGCTGTTTTTCTTTTTCATTCTCTCCTCTTTGATATTTAATACTTAGATCGATCCTGTTGAAAATTAGAAAATTGGATTAACATGCAAGACAGATGTATTGTGACAAGCAAGTTGGGTCTTGTACACCGTCTTGTCTATTTTCAGTTTTGCTTTTCGCTAGCTATCTTTCGAGTCCTGCCGCTGGGCCAAAAATCTTTTTTTAGCTTTTAAATAGTCCTCGTAGAATGGTAGAAAAGTGAGCGGTTCATATTAAAATTATACACATTATACTTATACAATTAATAAAACTGAATTGTTAGTATGAACTTTCGGTTTATAATTATATTTCTGTCATACTCTCTCCGCCTCAAAATAAATGACTGAAATATATTTTGCACACATTTTAAGACAAACAATTTATACAAATAAAGTTATTATAATGCCCTTCGGTAGGGATTTACCATGATTACATCCAAAAGCAAACGGGCGACAAGTTATAATGAAATTCTTAATTAGTGGTTGTCTTTGTAGTTGACTTTACAATGTTATTATTCAAAAGAAAATTGGCTGCAACTTAGAATGAGATTCATAGTTTGTGGTCTGGAGAGATTAAAATCTAAAACTTTAAATTAATATTGGTGGTAATACAAATTTTTAACAAACTAAAAACTTGATTCAGTTTACTTTAAAATTTTTGGAGCTAAAATATTTTCTTAACTAGAAATATATATTACTTGTTTACAGAGAGAAAAAATGTTAGACTTCTTGACAATGGAAATATGGTGATAGTGATGACCTTTTGATCTTCTTCTTCTTTGTTTTTTCATTTTCACCGCACAATACGACATGTTTAGTAAAGAGAATAATAGAAATAGGAAAACTTTCATATATAAACAAAAGCAACAAATTTTTGAGTATTTGTTGAAGCATAGTAAAAATGGAAATATCAAGTAAGGTTCCTCCGAAGCGGTTTCAATATTCTTTTCAAGTTCTTCGACAGTGGGTCGAATATGGTGACAAGGTAAATATTGTTTAGGTCTTGGAAATCCGGCTGATGTTGCTACAATGAAACATGAATGAGTTGGTAGAAAATTAACTAAAATTGATATGAGTCGATTTTCAAACACTCCCCATAATAAAAGATCAAATATTCGTTTCCCCGCAAAGTCGATGAATATTTCAAAATCTCCCATCATACAAAATTTTCAAAACTAATTCTCCTAATTTTTAATATTTTTGGGTTAAACCCACAATCTGAATTAACCAAAAGTTACTTATGACTCTAAGATCATAAGACAGTTCTGAACCAAATAAAAATAAAACGTTGCTGCGATTAAACTCTCCATTTACATAAAATGATTGAGTTAAGCAAATCTGAATCGGTGAATTTGAACATTATATGTGACTCTAAAAATTAAGGGGGTAGTAGATGAAGGTACCGTACGTGGACCGGTAATTAACACAATTAAGTTGGCAAACTCGTAGTATTATAAATTACAATTAACATGGCTACCGTTCTACACTTAGGACAAGGCCTCAAGTAATCTTTACATCACATTGTGAAATTTTGTAATTCAAGAAAAATTACAACATTATGTTGTCAGATTTCACTGGTGTATTCCATATATAGTGCTCAGAAAAGAGAGATAAAAAATGTTCTGTTTTTCTTTTTTCTCTTCCATTAAAAGGTTTTCTCGATATATAGTTTGTGCCTTACGTAATTATATATTTTCTCAAACTTATTATTAAGGAAATTGTTAATTTATCAATCACAAAGTCATACATTAAGATGCTTTAAGCTCCAAAATCAAAAGATTCCGTTTTGTGCACAACAGAAGCTTTGCAACTTTTTTTTGGCGGAGACGTATTAATTTACACTAATTAGGACTTTTCTCATCTCCGTAACCTCGTTTTCCCAACATACTTTTGAATTTGAAATAAAATTTATTATATACTATCAACCGACGCATGCGATAAATACTCCAATAGATCGATTTAACGGTAATAGCATATAAGTTATCGTGTTTGCATATCTATCATTTGAGTCTCTAACAATAATTTTAATAATTATATATTCAATTTGACCTATAGACGAATATGCAAACATACATTTCATACTTATTTGAGTAATAATAAGATTTCTCAATATCATTATCATGTTAAGGATAGTTAGGATTTTCATAAAAAGATGTCATTCATTTGATAATAATAATAATTTAATAAAACGCATACGCCACTGTAGGCTCCGCCACTGGCCATATATATATATATATATATATATATATATATATATATATATATATA
>CM025780.1:39881760-39912531 GCA_014636745.2 Centella asiatica | reverse complement strand
ATATATATATATATATATATATATATATATATATATATATATATATAACTAGCTAGTAGTATATATACAAAGAGGATGAGATCGATATATGGGGGGAGAGAGAGAGAGAGAGAAAGACAGGGAGAGGGAGGGTTTCAAATTAAATTAAAGTCGATCGAGATAATAATAATAATAAAGAGGTAGAGAGAGAGAGAGAGAGATATGGCTACTTGCGGTGTTGCATTTCGAACAAAATTATGTGCTCAAAGGCCTTCTAATTCGGTTTCACACAATTTTCAACTTTTCACAACCACGCTCATCTCTTCCTTTAAGGTACGTAATTTCACATATTGCTATATATATAAATATACATATATTAGTTCTTAATTTCTTTATATTTGGTAGATTCAGAATAATATTTTTTGTTACATATATATATTATCGAGGAATGATATGACTAGTAACTCGATAATATATGCTCTCTCTGTACCATAAAAAGAGCAATATTTAGACTTTTGATCATTATTAATTTTGCATTTTGATCAAATATTAAATGTACAAATCATAGGGTTTTTTTCCATGAAATTTGTTATGAATCTTTAAGTTATGATGAGATCTATAAATTTGTAATTGAAATTTTTTTAATTTATAGTAAAATAACAAAGAAATATTTCAAATGCAACTCTTTTTTGGAATAAATTTGTTTTGTAAATGTAACTTTTTTTTTTGGAATGGAAGGGAGGAGTATGGGTTTAATATATGATATGATATGAACGTACAGCCAGTCTTAAGAGAATTAGAGCAAATTCCCATGAAAATAGACGTTGCGGGAACTCTGAAGAAGGCTTCCATGGAGTTGTTAGATGCGTTGGTTGAATCGGCCTTCAAATTTGTGGATCAGCCCTATCTTTCAACTCAGGTACGTACCTTAATTTACATATATAACGCGCCTGTACGTGTTATAATATATAAGAGTCTTATTTCAACTTATTCCTTGTCAATTCCCAAAATCTAGAATTTAAATATCACCCTCTCAAGGTTTAATTACTTATTCATTGAATGAC
Source organism: Centella asiatica (assembly GCA_014636745.2). Taxonomy (NCBI): domain Eukaryota; kingdom Viridiplantae; phylum Streptophyta; class Magnoliopsida; order Apiales; family Apiaceae; genus Centella; species Centella asiatica. Next base: position 39,911,488 of record CM025780.1, on the reverse strand, counting down.
AAGCTAGGATCATAATATTAAATTATGTTTTGATTAATTACTAATTAATGTAGTTTTAATTTTCCTTCCTGCCCTTCTGGCAGACTAATTTTGCTCCTGTTGAGGAGATGAACGATCAAATTCTCATTCTTCCTATAGAAGGTCAAATTCCAGATGATTTTACGGAGGGTATTTACGTAAGAAATGGTATGTTTTTCTTTTTCCTTTAAAAAAAAAAAAAAATATATATATATATATATATATATATATTATTGTTATTGTTATTATTTTAATATTGTTTCTTGTTCCTTGTTTTTAAATTTATCTACTATTTCATATTTCTCAAATTAGAACGAGACTGTCTATTTTTACTAATTCCAAGCGAGAAGACAATTTTGATGTATGCGTACAAGTCATGGTCATAATCGTTGTTTAGATGGATGTTTAGCGTTCGTCCCTACATATTTAGACAGCAATGCAGCGCTAAAGATAAGCACGTTGGAGCATTTTAATTACTAATTTTTTTCTTTATCTTTTTGTCATTAAACTATTTATGAGAAGAACATTCCCAGTCGGTAACTTTAAAAATATTAATGTTCAGTTTTAATCTTATTTGGCTGTTCTTTTGTCCAAACTTTTGATTAGAAAACAAGGATAGATAGATGTTATATGTGACTCACTATGTAATTACCATATATTAAAATTGCGACAATTTCAGCATACCTCAACAAAAAGAATTGAAAAATTTAATGTAGGGGCGTTGTCATATACTATTGACGATCTCAAGCATGTACGTACAGGTCCAAATCCTCTATTTGGAGGACTAAAAACGGCAATTTCAATTCTGGGAAGATCGAATAACATATGGGTGGAAGGAGAAGGAATGATTCATGCCGTCTACTTCAATAAACAGAATGACGGCACCTGGAAAATAGGGTTCAGCAATAGACATGTTGAAACCGACACATTTAAGCTAGAAAGTGAGAGGAACAAACCGTCGTTTATTCCAACAATTGAAGGCGATTCTCCAGCTGTTTTGTCAGCTTATCTACTAAACATGGTTGTCAAATGTATCTTAAACTATATAGATTACAAGTTATTGTTCGCGCTTAATAAATAGTCAATGTCATGACATTAATTAAATCTAATATGGCAACAGTTGATGTTGATTATTTTTGCAGTTAAGGTTTGGCAAAGTGAACAAATATATTAGCAATACGAATGTGTTTGAGCATGCGGGCAAGTTTTATTCGATTGCAGAAACTGACATGCCTCAAGAGATTGATATCCAAACGCTTGAGACATTAGGCACTTGGGATGTTAATGGCGCTTGGAATCGACCATTCACCAGCCACCCAAAGGTATATATATATATATATATAAGTCTCATTTTCATATATATCGAGTGGTTGACTTGTACCCAAAAAAATTAATGGTATCCCTCGCTTAAACTAATCAAATATTAAACTACTTCAGCAATGATCAGAGACATTTCACCAGCAATAGCATTTTAAGTGGCAAAGAAGTGTGTATCTAAAAAGTTGTACCAAATAATATTCCTTTTGTCTTGTATTAACCGGCCAATATTGCCTATCAAAACGACTAGTAATTACTAATTAGAACAAAGCACCAATATTGCCTGTGTACTTTGCCACTTTGGTAGCATGTCGTACATAGGTTTACTATGGTTGTAGTACTCTCAATCTTTTTATTTTAAAATAGCGTGAACACTAAATTAAAACTGATCTTAGACATCATTAATGGGGAGTCCGCTTCTCTTTTTTTTTAAAGACTCATTTATATGCCAACTAAGTATTAAGTGATTTTTTTAGAAAAAGTGATCACTTTATTTCAATGCATAATATTATTTTTATGTAAAAATGGGTCCATTTTGATCATATGAAAATTGATATTGGGAATTTTGAGCATACCCAAAAAAAGATTTGGAAATGGAAATTGAGGAATTGGAGCTTAAGAATTATAATTTGAATTTTGTGGATTTGAAAAGTGAGTATTGTCTATATTTGTATTTTGGACATGAAAAATAAGAATTTGAAAATGAATATGAAAATTTAATATTTGAGACTTGAAAATTTGGATTTGAATTTTGTGGGTGTGAAGGTGGAGAATTATTAGGATTCATTTTTTTTTTTTTGTAAGAAAAATAAATCTAAGGATTATTTTTGTGAGTTGGAAGAAGTGTGAAAAATATATGAAAGAAACTAGTATTTATAGTTATAAAGTTTAAGTTGCAACTGTTATATATATATATAACTAACTCAACGGTTCTATTTTTAAGTGCCGATAAATAAATAGATAAATGAGTCTGGGACTTGTGACTTGAGAACGGTTGCTTTCGGTATAAGTAGTTAATCTACAAAAGTAAAACAACAATTTAACGTAAAAGTGAAAAATAAATGTAAAAGTAAAAAAGTGGGCAAAGACACCATAGTGGGTCTAGCCAATTTTTTATTTTTGTTTTAACAATACAATTGTGGACCAAGTTCACTTTTAATTGTTCAAGACATAAAAATGGTCCTCCATCAGAGATGCTCTTAAAGAAAGTCAAATTAATCTGTTTGTAAAGAGTTTGACTTCAAATACACCGTTTACTATGTCATACTCCCTCCCTCCCAAAATAGGCCACCCGAGTACACTCATAACTTATGAGTTATCATCAAAATCATCATGTCTTTTAAGTGCAAATTTTAAGACAAATATACCTATACATCATTTAACTTATCCCTTCCTTATCTAAATGTGGGTAACATTCTATCATCAATTAAACATCACACTTATACAAAGTAAAAAATATTTTTTACTGATTTTTGTAAATAAGTATACTTAGGTCATTTTTTTTTTGGGACGGAGCGACGAAAAGAGTATTATCAATAATTAACATGCATATAGTTATGAGTAAATATTGGCGCACGAACGTAAATACGATCAAATAAAAGTAGGATGCGTAGCTTGCTGTACCAAATTATCAATTATATATTCTTCTCTCTTTTAGTATTTCAGATGGACATTCGTATATTTGTGCATACCTCATTGTTTTTGTCCAATTCACTTCGTCATTATTTCCCATCCTCAACAAATCTCATCTTATGTTTAAATTCATATTATTGATTCGTAAGGCTTATGTTTAGTGTATAGTTATTTTTTTTATATAGTTTGTGTTAAAGATTCCAAAGAGAACATGTCGGGACTTTTTCATTTCTTTGTTTTTGGGCTTCAATATTTACGTTTCTTGCCGCAGAAAGCTCCAGGGAGCGGGGAACTAGTTATAATGGGAGTCGATGCAAAGAGACCTTTTCTTGAACTGGGTGTTGTCTCAGGTACCTTTTAAGAAAAATAATAGACCAATGCATAAAAAAAATTCTTTAAAATCAATATTCTAAAATTTTCATTTCAACAAAAAATTTCAGCTGATGGAATGAAACTGGTTCACAGAGTGGATGTCAAATATAGTAGGTGTAGCCTTTGCCATGATATCGGGGTCACAGAAAGGTATTTCATCGCTAAAATGAATACTGAAATCCTTGCAACATAACATATATTCCATCAGTAATATATTTTTTTACTAATCTAAGTAGTGCAATTAATTAATTAATTGTACTATATTGCATTGCAGATACAATGTGATTTTGGACTTTCCACTTCTTCTGGATATAAATCGACTCGTTCAGGGCGGCCCGTAAGTGTTAACTATATAAATGTTGTTCAACTTCCGTACGTGTTTTACGTAACTAATACCACCAATTTAACCACATCTTAAGTGGCAGAATTAACTAACTATTTATATATGTAGATTAATAAGGTACGATGATAAAGAATACGCGAGGATTGGAGTGATTCCACGTTATGGCGAGGCAGATTCCATTCAATGGTTTAATGTCCAAACATGCAGTGTTTTTCACATTCTCAATTGTTTTGAAGTCGATGGTGATGTATGTAGCTAATAATAATAATAATAAATATTCTAACTTAGTCATCCATTTCTTACATCATTTTATGTTGTTAATTAATTCTACTTTAGACGTGAGAAAACTGATCTATCTATAATTATAAAATGATTATTTTAGGTAATAATGTGGGCTTGCAGAGCTCGTGGATCAGTGATACCAGGACCGGATCTAGGCTTAAAAAGATTTGAGTATTTTTCACAAGGTTTTAAGCATAAAAGTTGTGCTGGAAAACAGACCGACACGGATAAAATATCTCAAGGGTTATTTTTTTCTCGTGCTTACGAATGGAGACTAAACATGAAAACCGGAGAGGTGAAGGAGAGGAATCTAACAGGGACCAAGTATTCTATGGAATTTCCTATGATCAATGAAAATTTTTCGGGTGTTAAAAATAAATTCGGGTATGTTCAAGTTGTTGATTTAGATGCAAGCTCTGCAGCAGGTAATTATGAATTACACAAGGATTTTTAGTTGAATAATTATTAATTTGTTGTAACATGATAATCTAATTATCAACTATATATGTTTTGTAGGCATGGGTAAATATGGAGGACTTGCCAAGCTATATTTTGAAGAACATGAAGTGGGAAATTCGGAAGAGATGATAAAAACTGAGTATCATGCCTTTCCCGAGTACACATTCTGTTCAGGAGCTGCATTTGTCTCTAAAGTTGAAGGGCTTGAAGAAGATGATGGTTGGATAGTCACATTTGTGCATAATGAAAGATTAAATGTATCCCAGGTAAATTTACTTCTTCTTCTTCTTTTTCACCTTAAATTATTGATTTTTAAATGGCGCAAATCCGTCTCATTTTCAGGTTTATGTAATCGATACAAAGAAATTTGTAGAGAAGCCAGTTGCGGTGATTACATTACCTTGCAGAGTTCCATATGGTTTTCATGGAGCATTTATGGCAATGCCTTGTCACCATTGAAAAGAGCTGGAGAAGTTAATTTACAGGGAGGAGCCGTTTACAACTGCCACACAACATTGCAGCAATAACATGGGCATCCTCCTGATTTATCTCTTCAGCTAGTCATACACGAGCAAAGTATTTTTGATATTTCTATACGTGAATTCCACATTTTGTGCCCAATATCTCTGTACTATTATGGGCACTAAATTAAGCTTATACCAATGTGGACCTCACGTGGAAATATAATAAATCTCCGTATTTTTAGCCATATAGTTTGGAGCATTTATCATTGACAGAATCCCCAGAAAGATAACTGCTACTAATAGTCCTCTAGTTTAAAATATCTTTGTAATCAGTTAATAATTAGATATGCTCACATTATTCATATTCTCACCGTATAAAGTTACGAAATTATTTTATTGTGTAATTACCAATACTTCGTTTCCGTTTAATGTACGTAACCAAGTACAATTTGAAAACAATAAATTCACCTTAAAATATTTACGTGCTACCAAGATTACTTGGAAGCGTCAATCCGTTTAAAATGTCACAAGAACCAATGTTACGATCCTTTGACTTGTTGTAACCACCAGATTAATGTAGTAGTAGTACATCTCATTCTTTGTACCTTTGGACTGGTTTACCAAGCAAGTACACAATGGAGTTTTTTTTGGGTGTATTTGTGTGTTGGTGGGGTAGGTGGGGCTTGGGCTGAGAAACTTGTTAGTTTTGACTTGGTGTCTTAATCCGATGTTTGATACAGAAATTAGAATATACTGAACATGACATTGATCATATACTGTATTGTATTACCTGATTAAAATGGAGAAAGACAGCCTCTAAAGAAGAATCATTGAAATAAGACAAGGACTATGGACGCATTAGACATTGAAAAGAAATTAAACGATCAAATTTTGTACACTGTTGATGATTAAAATTTCACACATCAAGCAATGTTGACCATTTTACAGGCATTAAGTTATTCATTCGGTAGTTTTCAGTATCTAAACACTAACACATAGCACAGCCTGTTTGATTCTCAAATGAGAAAAGACAGAGAAGGACAAGAAGTATGGGAACCTTTTTCACATACAAAATTGTCTATACATCACAATAACAAACATCAAACTCAATACTAAGGATCCGTACTCTGACCTTCAGTCACTGCAGGATCATATTTGCCATATCTGAATGGACAAGGTTACAGCTCTTGTTTCAATACTTTTGTTGCTGTGTCATGTGAAAGCTCAAGAAAAATCTAATGCTTCAAGGTCACATATTCTCCATCCTCTATATATGAGCCTTGCAGTTGTTATTGGTATCCTCTCACTTATGCTCTCCCTATCATTTCTCGTACTTGCCTATGCTAAGTTTTGCAGCACTAATGAGAGTGATAACCAAGTCGATGAGCAGAATCCTCGTGCACTTCACCGTTCAAGGTCTAGATTTTCTGGGATCGATAAAGATGTGATTGAGTCGTTGCCCTTTTTCAGATTCTCTTCACTTAAGGGATCAAAAGAAGGCCTAGAATGTGTAGTTTGCTTATCTAAATTCGATGATGCTGAAATTCTTCGACTGTTGCCAAAGTGTAGACACGCGTTCCACAGGAGCTGCATTGACGTGTGGCTAGAAGGCCATTCTAGTTGTCCACTTTGCAGGTATAACTTTGATTTGGGAGACATTACAAGTTTTACTTTCACAAATAGTTTGAGATATTCTCGAAACTCTTCAAGTCTTGTGGAGGATCAAAGTCTAGAGTTCTTTGTGGAAAGGGAACAAGATTATCAGCACAAGTCATCAAGATTCAACCTTTCAAGCAGTTTAAGAAAATTTAGTAAGAGTAGTAAAAGATATGATGAGCTTTTGGACAAAGAAGATCGCCATAGTTACAGTAGTGATAAAGATCTTTTCCACAAATTTAAGCACAAGATTGTTGTCTCGGATATCATTCACAAGAGTAGATGGAGTGATCTCAATTCTTCGGACTTGATATCATTGAACTCTGAGATGCTTACAGTAATTTCCAGTAAAAGATTTTCTCCCTTTGAAACAAATAGTGGAAGATTCCAAACCAAAATTGGGAGTTCAAGGGATGAAGAATTTATGAAAATAATGGAGGATATCAAGAGGAAAAGGATGTACGAGTCTAAGTTTAGTAAAATTACTAGAAGTCAAACACTTTCGAGTTCTGGTTCAAATCTTGAAGAGAATCACCAAAATTCAATTTGCTCAAGGGCGTTAAACTCATTAGACCAAAGATCGATGTCAGAGATATCATATATTTCTCGGTTCTCAAGACTCAGCACAAGAAACAGGACAAAGGAAGAGAAGATGAAGAAGGTTTGGTTGCCAATAGCAAGAAAAACTGTACAATGGTTTGCAGGCCAAGAGAGGACTCCACAAGCATCAGACATCAACGAGCAGACATCAAACGTTTGATATTTTTGACATAGAAATGTCCAGTTTTGAGAAAACAAATAATGTAAGCAATGAAACAATGTATGTAGAGTCAACAAAAGAGGCTGTTCATTGTTGTTATTAATCATCTCAATCACAAGCTTGGTGTTAGTCAAAAAAGCCAGCCAAATGGGCAGTTTCATTTTTCTCTCCTGTTGGTCTTTGAGTAATTCATTTTTGTCAAAGATTTAGCAAGTAGCAGAACCATAACAAAAAGGTATATTAACTGCAACTCCTAGACTTGGTAAGTTGTAAATATACATATTTTATACATCTCAATTATGTACAACAATAGAGATTAGGAACAAGAAATTCCAGTGAGATTTATATAGAAGAAATACAGAGACAGAAGTGCAGAATGTGTACCGAGCTAAATCCTCAAACAACGACGAAGCCTTGATCAGAGCTATCAACATCTGAGTTACTACTGGACTCCCTACTTTTTTTAAGGTTCATCATATCCGCAACTTGACTGTTAATACTACCATCTGGACTTCCATCCTTCACCTTTTTCTCCTTTCTTTTCCTCCATTCTCTCTTATTAATCCAATGTCTAACCAACAACACCCCCAATCCTAAATACACAAACAAGGTAAATCCTCCTCCAACAGTCACCAACCCTGCCAGCACCCAAGTTGTGCCCTCATTCACAGGAAAAATGGCCCACACAGCTGAAATATAAGCCGCGGACATGAACAACGTGGACACCCACATGACCTTACGTGTCGTTGCCAATAGTTTTGTCATCGATTTTCGCCTAAATGGTACAACACTGACAAGAACATTGACAATGCCAAGGGACAAGAACAATGCTAGTATGTTAAAAGACATGAAGATCTTGAAAGGCGTTTTGTGACCCAATAAGGCCTTTCCTGTCGATTGATTAAATCCGCCCGGAGGGTTCATGCCAGCTGCAAATGTTACAGTTCCTATTAGAACTGCAACAACTATAATCGTGTTTCGTGCATTTCTTAGCCCCTCAATTTGAAGCTCATGCTGTTTTGATCGCCTGTGATTGTGCTTCCGAGGGTGTGATTTAGGGGGAGAGTGATGATCCGAATGCCTAGACCTTGGCCAAGGAGATTGCACATGGTATGGCATATTATCATAAAATCTTGTTGGAGAGGGTTCAGGAATTTGTTGGATGTCATGTGATCTAGGGGGAAGTTGATCGCACCGCTTGGCGCCTGCTTCTAGCAATGTTGGTACAATTGTAAGAGCACCGGAGTTACTAGCATCAGATTCTATCACATCTAGTGCTGTATAGCCCTTGCGGTTTAATGCATTTACATCCACCCCAATGTCTAGTAGATAGATGACCATCTGCTCTCCAGACAAAATATAAAAGGACAGTAAAGTACAAGAATTGTATATATGCACTTGATAAAAAAAATTACTGGGTTTGAGTCTGCTGTTCCTAGTTATGTCTATTTTTTTTCAGGTTATCACGTACTTTTTTTTTACAGTTATCTTTAAAAACCAATTATTAGGAACGCGCAATAATACACAATTCTGAACGCAGGGGAATTAAGATATTCTTACAGCTCTGAGCTTTCCAGCAGTGGCAAGGTGCAAGATGGTATTGCCATCATTATCGGGCAAGTTCTTCAAAAAAGTGATATTGAGTGTCTCCCTCAAGTACTTAACAGCATCATACTGGTTGTTTTTGACAGCTAAATGAAGGAGTGTTTCACCATTTTTGGTTAAGATTTGGGAAGATTCAAGGTCTGTTGATAAGATTTCGTCAAGAATGTTGACTCGGCCTTTGGCAGCAGCCCAGTGGAGGGGAGTTTTGCCTTCATGGTCTTGAAAGGAAGAGAGTTCAGGGTCCAAGCTCAGAAGCTCTCTCGTTGTTTCTAAATGCCCTTTGCCACATGAAAAGTGCAGTGGTGTCCATCCTTCTATTGTTGTTTTTCTTGCAAAATCAGGTCTTGCATTCAATATTTGCCTCACTATTTCTGTCCAAATAAATTTAGAATTTCACGTTAGTTATTGTTTCATTTGATTCTGCAAATTGTTACCAAATCATTCTATATAAGCAAAATCATTTAAATTAATTCGGAGTATTAAATTCGAGTTATAGAACTTAATTCGTTAAAGGGTTTGTTTTAATTAACACTTTGATATGCTTTAGATAATTCAACCATCAAATTTTAAGTACCTCTTTTATAAAAATCCCCACTTTCAAAATTTTCATCATTGCACCACCAACAGTTTTCAAATAGGTATCCAATTATAAAGCTTAAAAAAAATGCCCTTCAAAATATTGTAATATTAATTAATAATCCTAGCCTATTCATCTATTATAATCCTTATCCGGAATCTCATAAATGTAAAATCTATTGTATATACGTGGTCCATTTTCCCGGAAGCTAGCAATAACACTCAGAACTCTGATGTCGTGTTTAATTCGATTGAATCAAATAATCTGAAAATGGAATAATTTTTATATTATTTGTTATATTATTGACATGTATGATACATTTCTTATTTCATTTTTTTTATAAAATTATGTATATTTTAAATTTACTTTCTTAATTAAATGGAAATTTTTCACTTTTTATACATAATTCATCATTTTTTCATTCTTATAATTTTGTAATCATTATCCTTAACATATGTCATTCATCTTAATTATCAATTCAATTTCATCGTTCGACCAAACACAACTTAATAAGTTAATAGCTGAAACGCATCTCTTCTAGTCTTTTACCAATTTGTGAATTCCCAAATGCCAAGTGGCATGCTATACAACACGAGGGAATAGGAACAAAAGCACTAAATATCTACCGACTACATTACATTACAACTTTTCAATGTATGCAGTTAAGTCGTAAATGAGAATAGGCTGAGGATACATAAAAACTAATCTCAACCACAAAAAATATATACTCCATATATCTTAGTAGATGTAAAGGTTAGTCAAAGCTCTACATATACCGAGTAGATATATATTTTTCATAAGGATATGAAGTAACACACTGTGGAGTTTTTAGTATGAAGGAAAAAAAATGAGAAAAGAAATGATGAGAAAATAAGAGAAATATATTTTTTTTATTTGTTTGAAAGTTTATGAGAAAAGATAAAAATAGTTTAAAATTTTTTATTCTCTTGTGTAGGAGTTGAAAAGAAAATTAAGAAAAAGTATCAATTTTACAATTGTATCATTTTATTATTAAGACGTGAACTTCATTTCTTATCATTTTATTATTAAGACGTGAACTTGATTTCATAAGAAATGTGAAGGGCAAAGGTGGTATTAAGAAAAATATATAAAAGTTAAAAAGATTTTCTTTCCAAATCTTCTAATTTTTGGGAAGAAAAAATTAGAGAGTAATTTTCACTTTTTCTTCTCATTTTTCCTTCTTCTCTTTAAAAAAACTCAAAAACAGCTGAAACAAATATTTTCTTCTCATTTTTTTTCTTTTCTCCTTTTAAATATACTCCAAGACACAATCTAAAAGTCAAGGATCGTGGAAACTTCCGATATTTGAATATAACTATTATATACTCCGATTTTTATTTTTTTTTAAACCACTAAGGGAGCGTTAAGTCGTTAACGACGTTATTCAAATATTATACTTACAAATTAATATCAAAAGGAAACCAGTCATACTATCGACTTTTTAATATCCACCGATTTAGTTCACAACGTTGATGATTCAGTTCTTCATAATAATCAGTTGAATTTTTTTTTTATGAGTAAAAGTAAAACAATTTTAATAGACTCACTAAGAATTACAATAAGATAGGACCAAAAAGTTTGGACCGACATTACAAAATTAAGCATAACTCAAACAGAAAAGTCACATCTATAATGATCAGTTGAATACTTGTTTACTTGATAATTATAAAGAATTTACATAGACGGATCACACACACACACAGAGTTTGATTCTTATATATATAGAGAGTATTATTTTTAAAATTCAATGTATAGCTATCTATCGTTGAATAATTATATATGATCTTCAGAGTAGATTCACAACATTTTCTCGGAAATGATCGAGTAATAAATGTATAATATAATAACAAAAACAACAAAAGAAAATAATAATAATTAATATAATATGCAACAAAAATAATACGGAGTATAATAAATTCAGAAAATAATATCCGGAATAAAGCAAGCTAGGGAATATATATCATGCCGAGTAGTCGACAAAACAATCAATATCCTAATAACGCGCGGCGTAAAGTAGTTGGGGACATGCATAGACTTTTCATTGTGAACGCGATATATAAAATTATACACTACTGTAGTTAAGCTTGACAAGTGCAGTGTTAAGCTAACCACTTGAAAGTGACAAGATTATTGTTAATATTGTACCAATTATTTTTATTTTATAATTACCATGATTATTAATTCCATAAAATATAAATTTGAGTAGCTCATATGAATCTATGTAATGTAATAGCATATTGATGTAAAAAATCAAATTTTAAAAACTACTCCAAAGGATAGGAATGGCTAGTTTTAACAGCTTGTATCTATATATATCGAGCTGAATCTTACTATAGAATGAAAAGTGAAAAACTAATTGTGAAGAAGTTGTGGGTTAATTAATTAGGTCAGTGGTAAGATGGAGCACCTTCTTGAGACTCAGGGATGAAAACTCATTGAAAGAAGTTGGTGGGAAATTATAACTAGTAGTTAATTAATGAAAATGATTAGTTAATGAGTAGATACCTGTGTGTCCAGCAGCAGCAGCAGCATGAAGAGAAGTAAGATTCAAGGTATCGAGTTCGAGCAAGAGTAACCTGGGAAACATGATGATGAGATGCTTCACTACTTCAACTCTGCCTCTGTCGGACGCCACGAAAAGCGCCGTCTGCTCGCGTGAATTAAGCTTGTATACCACAGAGGGCTCAGTGGTAGTGGTAGTATTCGTAGTAGCAGCAGCAGCAGCAGCAGTATTCTCCTCCTCCTCCAACATTAACAACATCCTCATGACATCCACATGACCTTCTCTGCATGCCTCGTGCAATGGCGTCTCCATCACCCTATTCTCCGCCCACACCATTTCCGGACACAGTTTTAGTATTTGGGACACCAACTCCACGTGACCAAATCTTGCAGCTAAGTGCAAGACTGTGTTTGATGATCCCGCCACCGTTTGTTTGATGGAATTCTCATTTTGTTCGTGGATTTTCACAAACCCTACAACGTCACCTTTTACGACGGCCTCGTGGAGGAGTCTATCCATATAATATATATATATATATATATATATATATATATATATATATATTCTTAATTGTGCCGACGACGACCGAGCGACCGACCGACGGTATGTGTGAAAACAAACGGTAGGGTTGGGCGGGAATGAGTGATGAATAAGTCGTCTGTGTTGGCTGTGGGACGTGGAAATATACTATTAAACTTTAGAAAGTTAGTTAAGAATTTTATAGAGAGAGATCAAGGAGTAAGAATTATATATTGGGATATTATTTTCCCATTTCCCACATGAGTATGGGTGCTGCAACTAGGAAAGTACGCGCTTATTAATTAGTTATATAGTCGTATCAGAATTCTCTTCTTTTCCTTTTTTGAGTTCCCATGTCATCACTCTACGTGATACATGCCTCATCAACCTGTTTGCCCTTTTAGGAGTATTATTTATTCCAACCATATTTATTTATAATATTTTAACTATTAAGAAAATATATTAAATTTTGTTGAAGATTGTATGAATTCTCTTGTGATTACATTTAATTATTATATTAAAAAAACAATTTATTTGATAAAATAATTAAAATAGGAACGATTGAGGTAGTTGTCTAAATGATATTCATATATGGTGTTCTGATATATTGTTGAAATATTTAGTTATCTCATATTACCGGTGAAGATATATTAATTAAAAAGGTTATAAAAGATCATCTAAAACAAATTTAGCAACATATATACTTTCAGAAGTGATAGTCCCACATTCCGACTGTCTATTGTTTTTTTAATTAAAAAATTAATTCCAGAGTCGCTTCAGTTTTTATCGGATCATCGCTTACATAGGAAAAATTAATTGAGTCGCTTCAATCTTTACCCATATCACTCGGCCACAGACGTATTTCCTTTAATAATAATTGAGTTGTATGCCATTTCCCGTACATATTTGGAATTTTCTTAAGACGTCGGCTACGATATTTTTGACTTTTATACATTATGCCAAAGAAATTGTACTATTGGATCAAAGGTTTTCCAGCTTTAATTTCAATTGAAAGGTATCGGTTATCATTGCTTTTTAAAGAGGTTGTATTATAATATTAATTTATTGAGATTTTTTTCAAATACGAAAAATTTATCGTGTGCACCTAATACACAAGATAAATGTCATTAAATATATAAAAGTCTAGTTAAATTCTCTTGGAAAAAAGTAAACTTGTTATTAAATACAATAAAAGTTTAATTAGATTCTGTTGGAAAGAAATAAACTTAATTAATGTGACTTTTTCAACAAACGTAATACCAACTTATTAAATGAAGTAAAAAGAATTCAATCAAGTGAAGTAGGTAATTAATATTTTTTATCTTGTGCATAGGTGCACATGATAGTCGGACTCTTTCAAATATAGCTTATTAATTAGAGGGCATTAATTAGATCAAAATAATTCAAATCATATCTAAGCCTTTCAAAATAAGTTTTTAAATTTTACATAACTCTTATTTGCTATTATTCACGCTATTTCTCTGGGATTAGAAATATGAAAACGAATTGGCCTCGTTCCATGGGGTTATTAAAGCTTTGGTAATGGTATGGTACGTTTTCAAAACAACATATATATATATATATATATATATATATATATATATATATATATATTCATGCCTAAATATCACTTATATATACTTTTTCATATAAATTTAAAAAGATATGCTAAAATACCACCCTAAAAATGAAAAGTTTAATATTTAAACAAACAATTAAAATTGAGTATTATATACTATCTTTGTCCTAAAAAGGATGACAAAAGCACTATAGCGGGCATGTAATATGAAAATTAGCACGTGCTAGATATTTTAAAAAATCTTCAGTTTTTCATAATATTATTCTTTAACTATTATATTTTTATTTAATTATTAACATATCTGACATTTATTAAATTATACATAAAAATACGTGTAAAAAAATAGATAAGTCATTTTTTTTGAGACGGAGTATATATTACTACTGTTTGAGTTCACATGGCCATGCGCAAGGCCAACTTCATTCATTCGGGTTCATTATATATTGATGATAATAAATTACAAAACTCTTTCGGAATTTCAAGTGCTTCAGCTGTACGTCCTCATGTTAATGGTGGATTTGGGAATTGAATATGGTTATGTATGAATGTATGGTTGCACACAGCTGAAATTTCGTCGCCTCTAGTACGTTGATCTTCTGAAAATACGTTTATCTTAGTCTTCTTAATTCATTACTTTTAAATTGTAATGGATGTTCTTCTAAATGATATATGAAGTCAAATTCAAATAACAAAAAATAGATTAAAAGAAAGAGCTAAAACACGCAGTGATATTTACACATGTAGTACGTCTCCATTTTTATACAATATATATGCTTGTACTATATATGATTCAAGGCAAAAACAATAATTAAATAAATAATAATAATAATAAAGGATACGAATGTATATTTTGAATTTGTTTGAAACATTACACCCAAGGTATCAAATTTGAAATACCAAGTTTGTTGCCCCTGAAGAATATATATACATATCCTTTTGACCAGGTTATCAAACTCAACATAGACTCATTCTAATTAGATGGCCTTTACACCTTTAAGCTTTTTGTTCACATATAATATTAATTAATAAAGTATAATTAATATTTATCAAATTATTATTATTTATATATTTTGAACATATCCAACAATCTCCTCCTATGTTCTAAATATAAAATAATAATAACAAACCATGCATGAACACATGATACCAAAGTATCATGAAACTAATTCAAATATAATCACCTATACATGTCTAAACCAAACCAAATCAAATATTGAGGTTTTGAATCAAAAACAAATTTAACAAATGAATAAGTTTACATGTACGACAATAATATCTGAATAAAATAAAACAGACAAATGAATGGACTTAGAGATTCAATTAAGCACAAGATTCTACTCGTCTAGTATATCATTATTCTCAATAAAGAAATTCATTGATCTCTTTCAGTTCCAACATTTTCTGTAAATTTTCTCTAATGACAATTTAACATAGAATTTCATGTAAGACGTCCCCCAACGAATTCCAATCAATAATCATCAATTAAAAAATAATACAAGTATCTAGTTTAGACATTTTAAACTTAGTACAAGTCATACCAAAACATGATGCAAATAACAACTTTCATTCTTCATCTTAGGTACCAATCAGATTCGAAAAATGTACTAATCACTTTTGATTAACATAATTTGATGTTCAAGTGTCTAGTGCAACTCCTAAGAACTTAGCACCGACCACATATCAAAGTACAATGCATCATTATTAAGTTTTGAATCATAAAATAGTTTGTTATAGAAGTATCTAGTTCAACACAATAGAACTTAGTACAAATCACAAAACAAAACTATTTCTCATCACTAACAAGTTTCCAACACATAGAACCTGTTCAATTATGGTTTCTCTCATGAAATATAAGAACCACACGTCTTTTTTTTGGAATGTTATAGTCTCATACCTAACACGATTTTATTATGATGTATCATCAAATTTGGAATGATACAACAAGTCATGAGAGGCATATCATCAAATTTGGAATGATATAAAGAAACTACAACATCAAGACATATCAATTATAATACTTAAACAATAGATTAAGAATAAACCATACTAGGCCACAAATCCTTTAAGAGACTCTAATCTAATAGTTTTAATCTTATCTCCTTCATAATGAACTTGTGATGAAAATTCATTATCGGAACATATTGTAAGAGCAACGGCCTCAACACTTTTTTCAACTATTAAAGAGTGTTAAAACAAAATCTGTGCAGTTTGTTTTTCACCACTTCTGGAGAATACACTTAACAATTTGTCCTTGGAATATCTAGAACAAAATTTCTATTAACTCTGTTTCTAAAAACTAGAGTATAGAGTTTCTTCTTCCAAAAAAAATGACGAATCTATTTTTGCCCATTTCATAGATTTCCAATCAATACTGCACTACCTAGTGTATACATATATACACTGGTATTAAGAGACCATAAAAAAATCCTTCTGAATTTAGAGGATTCTAACAACATAAAGTATATCATTGAATACCTATAAAGTATCTCATCAGTCTCTAGGACATCTTATGATGTATCATCAATTTCTAGGGCATCACATAGCTCTTTTAGAATTACAATGAGTCTACTAAATATGCCAACTACAAAGGCTATGTTAATACTTGTGCAAGTCCACTACGCACATGAGACTACCGACTAGTTTGGATTAATCCAACTGTCCCATAAGTTCATACTTGATCACATGGTGTCTCAATCTCATTATATCACTGTATCCATCCTAACGAGTAAACTAAGATAAAATCTTGTCTATTTCACAAACTCGCTAACATATCAAGACTTTTAAGCAGTCTTTACATAAACAAATAATCACAATTCTATTTGACATAAAACATGAGTAAAGGCATTTACTTGAATCACCAAGAACCAATCTCAATACTTTATGTCAAACTATTGTAATTTAATTGTTTATACAATATCTTACTTTATAATAATTTGATTAATTAACATATTTAATTATCAAATCCTTACATAATAAACTTTTCAGGTTGATCTGTATAGATCACCATATAACCAAAACTGTATTCACATCTCAATAATGACAACTAGAAGAATACTTATCAAATTTGTGTGACAAAAAGGTGAATGAATGCTACAATAAATCATTCCCTAATCCAAACATATAATCGTTGGCAAATGTGTCAATCTCGATTAATATCTGTCACAAATAAGTTTCTTCTGCAATAATGAACTACATTTGTTCACTCACTTGTAAATCAATTATTTCAGGTTTTATTATGTAACAAAGAATTCATGTCACTAACAATGATTCTTTTCTTAAAAACGAGTCCTTAAATCTCATCTCTTCCTTATCGGAAGGATAAATCATAAATTAATTGATAGTTCACAGAGTCCTCATCAAAATCACTAAGTACTCACTATCAAATAGATACTTAAATGAATTCTAATTCAATTGTCCAAGTGTCAAAAATCAGTAAGATTAGGTTCAGACCAGATTCATTCATTATTCAACCATGTATTTCTTGTAAAATAGGGACATCGTAAATTTGAGAAACAAATTCTCAATAAAAGTGCAATTTTTTGCTTTTAGCAATACATTGGTTGAATAACAAGACATGTCTGTAACTCTATCTACTGCAAATCTTAGACAAACACATATGTTTATCATATTTCTTCTCTTGGACTACTTTTTAGAATCTATATTTACTACATATAGTAATACAGTCCTAAACTTTAGAATTCACAAAATCAAAAGTTTATTTAGACAAATTCTATTAGAAGAGTAAAAACACAAAACTTGAATGAGGTATTATCTTAGAATATGACCACAACTGAACTCATCTCACCAATAACAAGTAGGCATGCCATTTTCTATAATTCCGTCAAAACCAACAATTCATTTTGGCTATACCAAACCATAGGTTAAGTATGAGATTCAAGTTTCAAGAATTCATCAAAAATCGTATAAGGCGTAATATCCTTGAACTATGTTAGTCTATATTCTCCTCCTCTTTAACCAATTCAATAATTTTCCTTTTCACACTTAATCCGTAGATATTTGTCAAAACATTTAACTTTAATAATCATTCTATGTATCTATCATAATCATCTATAAAATTAACCACATACTGCCAATCAACTCTAGTGATTCAACTCATTAAATCACTCACATATTAGAATGTATTAACCCAAGTAGTTGTGTAGAAATCAAACTTAAAAGATTTTCTAGCACATTTTTCAAAATTAGTCATATTTTATAGGTTCAACTAATGACAATTTATGAGTTTTAGCAAGAGTCAATAGATTCTGTAATTCACATGTCCCAAACTTTATTATCATATTTTAGGATTAACTATAATTAATTTGACCCAGTTAATCACATAATCTAACCTCAATCTACACATGTCATTAATAATTCAAGCATAAAGCTACATATGAGTTAACTACTAAAGTCACTTTATTCTTGACAAAAGCTATTCACATGCTTCCATCACATAATAAACTAATTGCAATCTTAGTTAACATAAGCACAATTTAATATCTTTTACAATCACAATTTTCTATTTGTGCATTCATGACAAGTAACTCCTCCATCTAATCACTTTTATAGAGATCTGGTCTTTGCATTATCAATTACCAACTCAAATTGATAAACTCGGTCTCGTAAATAAATCATCAATACTTATTCAAATGGTGTATTAGATTATATCATGATACGGTAGTTTACAATTATCGGATTATTTCATATATAGTGACCAAATACATTACAGTTATAGTATTTTCCTCTATCTCAAATATTATCTTAACTTACAACTGCGTAGGTTCACTCATAGGATTTGATTTTCTTGAATTTAGAAATAACTTGTGATAATTAATCATGTTAGTAGTTACTTTTAACTTACTAACAATCTACAAGTAATTTCTAGTTGATTTCTAATATTTATTTTAGTTTGTATAATCAATCCTAACTTTATTATCCGATACATAACAATATATGCAAGTGTCATGAATTAAATAACACAACAAGTTATTGAATCAAATAGAAATTATAACACACGATTTGCACAAAAATTGAATTTAAAACTAAAATTCAAAAATAGAAACTTATCTCGCGAGAGAGCACATTCTTCAATAAATACTTGACATATTTCCGTCTCAAATTGTCAAGTTCGTCATCTCTCATTAGTTTCCGTCAATTTGATTGATATCCGTTCGACTCAATCAAGTTCCTCCGTGTGTTCCTCACAAAAATAGTGTAAAACGGTCAAAACACATTCACATACTCAATATTGAATTGTGTCATACTCTTACAGATAATAAACTAAGACTCATAATTTCAAGTTTAATTAACTCGAACAAATATTGAATTTAATTAATTCAAACAAATTTAAATTAATTAATTCAAACAAAATTTCAAGTTTAACTAACATGAACATCGTCGTCACTTTAATTTAACTTGAACATATCTAAGTATAAATTACCTCGATTGAATCTTATTGGGGTAAGGCTAATGCAGCGTGCTTTAGCTTACTCAAGCCTCTGACTCAATGTATCATCTTTGACAGCAGCTTTAACCATAGCCAAGTCCATCTCCATCAACTTCAACACTCTAAACAATTTCAACCTGAAAAGTGGGTTCGTTGGTAGCTTTGGGAATTTGAAATTCTTATTCAAGATTTCTTTGATCACATCAGGATCCATAATATGAACAAGAGGAGTCAGTCCAAAACACATAAAGGACTTTTTCCGCTTTGGAGCTTTACTGCGCTGTAAACAGCTTGTCGAGAGCTCCGTCTTCATCGTTAATAGTGAGTTGTAATTCCGATTTTAATGAAATTTCTGACAGTTTAATTGAAACTCGAATTGCAAAACCAAAAATCTACGATACGAAATCAGATCTTGGCAAACACAATATCAAATTGTCCGGTCAAAACGATTTAATTATTGTTCTTCAAATAATGCTTCAAGATTGTTGAATCAGGAGGCAAGAACAATAATTAAATAAATAATAAGAAATGATACGGATGTATATTTTGGATTTGCTTGAAGCATTACACCCAAGGTAAGGTATCAAGTTTGAAATACCAAGTTTGTTGCCCCCAGAAGGATATATATACATATCCTTTTGACCAGGTTATCAAACTCAACATAGACTCATTCCAATTAGAGTTCTACATTGGCTCATACACCTTTAAGTTTTTTGTTCATATATAATATTAATTAATAAAATATAATGAATATTTATCAAATTATTATTATTTATATATTTTGAATATATCCAACAATATGTTTGTAAATAATTGTGCAAATATACTTATCATATTTGCATGGGAAAATATATATCAACTCCTAATAACGTTTCCCTTTTCCTATTACACTATCAACATTTCTTTCTTCGGTGCTTTTTCTTCCTTTTAATATTTTATGTGACTCCATTTTGTTTATATTTACGAATGTGCACCTTATGAGGGAGAAAAAAAAGAGGGTGCAAATAATAGTTGAGTGTAGATTTGTTTAAGCACATAGTCTGTTTTGCAAAAAGAAAGAGTTTTTTTTTTCTTCTTTATTTTTATTTTTAATGGAACACTTATCTTCATGACATAACTTATCCCGTCAGTCAAAACTAAATTCTTTCAGAGTTTCCGAGGTGATTTTTAAATGTACCCTTCTTAGGTGTATAATGTCTCGTTCTAATAAGTTAAATTCAAAGAAAACATAAAAATAGGTGATCATTATAATTTATGACAAATACGTGCCACATAACCACTAATTAGTTTATTATTCTGCACACGATTAAATTAACTTGTCAAACTACACTACATTTTCAATCAAAGACCGCCACCATTATAATGATAATAATAATAATACAAATCGAAGATGAAGAAACATACATGAAAGAAGCTACATTACATAATGGTGTGTGTATATATATATATATATATATATGGCATCAAGCATGTTCGGGTCGGATCTAGTAATTTTCTTCATCTCTTGAAAGGGGAACATGAGATCTAACTATGAAAAAGTTCTCATAGATGAGACCCGCAAGCCCACCACCAACGAGTGGCCCAATCCAATATACCCAGTGATCGGTCCATATTCCGGCGACAAAAGCAGGCCCAAAAGATCTTGCCGGGTTCATTGAAGCCCCAGAAAATGCCCCACCAGCCATAACATTGGCCCCAACTACAAACCCAGTTAATAGTGGACCTAGCCCATCAAGGAAGCCCTTCTTAGGATCCACAATTGTTGCATATACAGTGAATAACAAGGAAAATGTCAAAACAATTTCCATTATCACGCCTTGAAAAATGTCCATTCCTGCTGCCAATGTGTGCACCGGAGTCATCTGCATACATCACATATTTTACCAACTTTTTCAGGCTTAAATCCCTTCATTTTCGGAGTAAAATATATTAATTGAACTGATATTGTTGAAGTAGTATTAGTATATTATTAATGTTATAAAAGACGACTTTAAGTGATAAAAAAAGTATTAGTGTCTAAACAATGATTACGAGATTAGTCAGAATTATACGAAAATTTTTCGAATTTAGACACTAACACTAGGTAATCCAGAACCACCTAGTGCCCAGAGGACGACTAATAATAGAAGTTGTAGTTATTGAAATGAAGTACCAGTCCTCCTGTAAGATACTTGAGTAGAGCACAAGCTGCAACAGAAGCTAACAACTGATCAATCCAGTAAAGGATGGACCGGAAGACGGTGATATGGCCGCCGACGCATAGGCCGAGGGTGACGGCAGGGTTAAGATGACCACCAGAGATTCGGAATCCGGCGGATATCATGACAGCCACCACTAATGCATGTGTCATGGCCACAAAAAATAGGCCCACCACAGCATTTCCAGTCAGCTTATCTGTCAAAAATAAGTAACTGAGTTAACAAAGTTTTTTCTTAATGACACGTGAACATATTTAATGCGTGTGACACCCAATTAACCAGTACAATTTACTATATTTGAAGAATTTTCTTTTCTTTGTCACATAATAAAGTCGTACCGCATGTTAAAATCAAGCCTGTCACATGATTTTATAAAATGAAAAAAAAAATGTAAATGATAAAGAAATAAAGAGATAAATAAATAAAAATTGAATTATTCCATGAAGAAAATTAATGTGAAATTATTTAGATTAGTTAAATAATAGAACATACCGGTGGCCATGGCAGATCCAACACCGGCGAAGACGAAAAGGAAGGTGCAAATAAACTCAACAACGAGGGCTTGAATACAATCCGGTTGGACCACTTCCCGGCTCGTGCCTAAGGCGATCTTTGCCATTGCCGCCGGTCAATTTCCGATCAGCTTGCAACTTTTACACAAGAGTCTATAAGAAAAAGACTATAAGGCTATTAAATTATGGAACTTAGTACAATTGCTTTTGCTTGGTGCAATACACACACCTACATATATAGGCTACAAACATGAAAAAAATAATGGAGTGCAAAATAAAAACATCCCACGTCGCACCAATCAACTAGCTTGGGAGTGCAGTCACATTGTAATACTCCAAATTGAATTATTACTATACATATCGACTTTTTTGCTATCTTTTATAATAAGGAAGGTTTAATTTAAGGATAAAATATTAGTTGCTCGATCTCGTGCATTCGACTATTTGATTTTATTTAAGTTTCAAAAATGAAATTAAAATTTAATCAATTTGAATTCATAAAATCCAAATTATGTCGGTACGTATCTTATGAGCGTCAATTCACGAGAACACACATCCAAAATTATTTGTGTTGTGAATCAAACGTGCTTCATACATAGACAACAGTTTATGGGGATTGAATTTGGTATTAATCACAAATTTTCAACTCTGTTATTTAAGTATTAGCTATTGTTTATCGTTGAAAATAGGATATACGAAACTTAATTAAATACGTAGTATACCATTGTCATTATTACATTTCAAATTAAGTAAAGGTTTCTGAGGTGAACATAAGAGGCTGTTTGAGCTTAATCATATCTACATCACTTTAAATGCCATGCCACCGACCAGGGACGAAGCCAAGATTTTATTACCAAGTGGGTCTAGATTAAAAGATAATTTTTGTTAAAATTTTAAAGTGTAAGTCACAAAAATATTCTTAAAAAACATATATATTAGACAAATTAACTACATTGGCGAGAAAAGTGATAGTCATAAAATTTGTGATCTAATGCTCTTTTATAAAATTAAATTTTTTAGTGATCAAATTAATAGATATGCTTTCAATAATTCTTCTTTCAATATGACTGAAGTTGATATAATGACAAACAAAAAGTATTTTAAAAGTTCAAATATATATATTTTCGGAGGGCTTATTATTAAAGTTGATACAATGCCTAACAAAAAAGTATTAGAAGTTGAAGTAGTAAAAGATATTTATAATTAACCAACAGAAAAGATTTATGAAATGGGTTAAACAATTAATTCAACTTATATTAAGCAAACTACATAAATTATTTTTCTTTTTCTTTTTTTCTAATCCCAGGTAGCCTTGGCCCACCTGGGCCATAGCTATGCTCCGTCGCTGCCACCAACAAAAAGTTTAAGGCGCTATCTTTATTACAAATGAGTCATATTCTAATGAGTATGTCTTGTGAATTTATAATTGAGCGTTGTATTCTTCGTTTTGTCAACCCTAGCTTGTAGTTTTTTAGATCAATAAATAGTTGTTTACAAATTAACTCACAAAAATAATTTATAAATTATTCATAGTCTAATAGTGTACATGGTTATAATCTTTTATTTTGTTTTATGTAGATAAATAATAAATAATAAATTGAATATTGCTATTTGTGAATTTATGTTGTAATTTAGTTTGTGAACATAAGTATCCTCCAAATCAAAATATGTTTGTGAGTTTATAATTTAGTGTTGTCTTCTATTTGTCTACCCTATCTTGTAATTTTTTAGATCAATAAATAGTTGTCCGCAAATTAACTCAAAAAAGTAACTTATAAATTATTCACAGTCTGATAGTGTACATGATTATACTTTCTCATTTTGTTTTATATAGAGAAGTAATAGATCGAAGAACTAGAAGATTTCACCTCTGAAAAACGCCTACACCTAATGATTTAAGTCGTTAATAAGTTGAATCTCACTATTTATGAGTTTATATTGTAATTTAATTTGTGGACATAGATATCAATATATATTCCATGACGTACATTTGAAATTAGAATAGTTAAATTCACTCATTGAGGACATAAAAAAAACATATAAAAGTACATACAAAGATAACCTTTGAAAAATGAAAGAGAAACAAGACAAATCAATTGCTACCCTTTTCATTTGCAACACAAGTACATTAATAAACTTATACAGCTTGTCGCAAGAATATGTTTGTGTTGTCGCCTTAGAAATGTAAAATTTCTCCAATATTTGCTCATAAATCTTACGTACTCCATAGAAATTCACAGATATACACAAGTAGATTCTCACGGTACCTAGTACAAGATTTAAATTCAAAATATTATTAAAATCAAACTGAATTCTCTTATCGATCGAATTATTATTATTAGGTTAAATACGGAGTATTGTTTTTTCCTTTTTAGCTTGCAAAGTCATACTTATACGTATATGATATATACACAGAAAATTATGCGTCAGAACCCATGCGCGTTTGCTACATCATTGAAATAGGCCAGCAGACACCCCCACTTTTTTAATACTTCATGATGTCTCAACTCCACCGTATGAAATTTTATTCAATTATTGTTATACTTCCCAAAGTACATTATAATTAATACCTCTCTGTTTTTTAAAAAAAGCTACATTTTAAAAAAGAGTTATATTTGAATTTTTTTTTTGGTTATAAATTTTAAAAAAGAACGTTTAATTATAAACTTATAGATCTCGTTATAACTTAAAAATTTATAATAAATTTCATGAGAAAAAATTATTATTTATATATTTGATTTCTTAATCAAATATGTAAAATTAATAATCGTCCAAAATTTAAACATTCCTTATGGAAGGAGGGAGTATCAATGGATGAGATGAGTCGACGGGTGGCTTGAGAGCATATCATTTTAGATTGTTTATGAGGGTTTATTTTATTCTTTATTAGAAAATATTTAATTATATATTGGATCACAAATTGTGAACCAATGAGTTTCCATCAATGTGGCCACCAGCTGTATAATTTTTCAGTTGAGGCGTGCATTTTTGTTTAATACTCCTCATGTTCTTCCCACATTTTATATACATTGGATATGAATATTCAAATATATAATTGTCTTTTGTCCTTTTTGAAAATTTTCTCTTTTTGTTCAATGAAAATTTTCTGTCATAATACATAGTATTACCGAAATATATAAATCGAAACCGTTTGCTTCCGACTTAAAGAGTCTTCAGTCCCAGACTGCTTTGTGAATTTTGAAATGGAAAAAGAAAATGGGAGGGCTAAATATATACCAAGCATTTTTTTCAAGTGTATCCTTCGTGAATATTATAAATATTTGTGAATATGTTTTAAAATTTCGTGATAACTTTGATGTTTTTTAATTTGTTGAATCTATAAAAACATGTCATAATTATCACTAAATTATTTTTAAAAAAATTACATGTTTTAATATTTTTGCTCACTTTTTCCTATGGCAAAGTCTTGTTAGATAGACTTGGTAGCGTTGGGGATTCCTCATTATTTAAAAACATATTGGGTCTGTGGAAGTGTTGGTCTACTGGGCCTTGGTATATGGGTACATCCCCTCACGCTGAATCGTCAGGACACTGATATAGCTATTTAATTGGATGACAAAAAATAAGGGGCATAATTACATAAATGCTCTTAATGTAAAACATTCATGGTTTAGATTTGATAAATATATTTTGCATCATTAAAATAAAATATTTTATATTGTTAAATTACATAAAACTTTACAGATATTCTTATTTTTTATGTTATATATATATATATATATATATATATATATATATATATATATATAGGTAAAAAAGTACTTTGACAAGAGAGGCTCCAAATCCAACCTTTACAAGGAAATATGAAGAAATATGTAAAAGTAGATATATCTATATCCGATTTAAATTAGCTTAACACAATACGATAGCTATTAGTATATACTAGTTAAGTAATCCATACAAAGCTAAATAGGTAGAATAATTTTTTATTATATAAATGAGATCACCGTCTAAAATTTATACATCTACACACACAATTATAATAATTGTAGTTAGAATTTCTTGAATCTCCAACCTCTTCTCTTTTTTAATTTGCATATTATTTACACATATATTTTTTCAATTAAAGATACTTATGTTTGTTAAATTTATAATAACTATTAAAAACAGATAATTATATATATGTTTATTCAAGTACATACTACAACGAAAAATAATATGTAGTTTTAAAATTTATATTGCGCTTCATGCCCATGGCCCAATAGTTATGAATCAAAAGCTTCTATAAAGATTTTTGTGTTTGCGTCTGTGTGTTCTGTTTGTTAAGGGCTTTAGTTTTTATTACATGATTTGGATATAAGTCTTATTATTTCAATTAATTTTTCTAAGAGATAATGAATACATAGTAATTAATTGGATAAGAATTTGCAAAAGAGATATAAAGAAAATTTCACTTTTTTTTTTCATGTTCGAGGCTTTATCTATCTTATTATATAGAGCTTTTAATAATCAAAACTCTGGTCAGAAATTACTTATAATATTTCTAATACAAAGAAGATAGGATATAAAGAATATAGAAAGTGATAATGAAATTGAGAAAATACTGAAAAGAATAAGTCACATGGGATAAGAAAGAAGGGATAATGTTTGTCCCGTGTGAGTAATTGTAGAAGGGGAGTTGAATACAATTACAAATTTTTTTTCAAAACTAAACTGTTATGAACAATTTAATTTTCAAGAATAGTTATAAAACTTTACTGAAATGATACAACAATAAAAACAGTAAAGCAAAATTACAAGATATAAATTGTAATCAACAATAAAGAATGATATTGTAAATTAAATTGAATCTTTACAATTTCTTCTGTTAAAAAAAAATAACTTCTCAAGTTATAATAACTTGCTTTTTTCTGTAAAACTAATTATAGTTGCTAACTCTCTATGTGTATAGAAGTGTTGTTCTGAGAGATATGTGATATGAGATAAGATGTATTCTTGTTGTTATCAGGTGTTTCTCAGTTCTCAAATATTCACACTTATAGCTTTCTATGTCTATTTATAGACACAGCTTCCATATACTCCAAACTTCTATTCTGAGATTTTTACCAAAATATCTTTGTAGTTTCTTGGTACTTGTAACTCTGTCACACAACTTTCTTCATTATACAGTCTCCCTTGGATGCCAGCCTGTTTTTGTGACTTTTCTGGTGTATATTCACTGCACCAGCTTCCATTTTTCTTCTTGGAGTTCCCAAGATAAGATATCAGCAGAATATATCTTATCTTCGTGGCTTCTCTGGATATAATTAGTCTAACTTCAATAAACTTCTTGCTTCAAGTTCTTATAAGTTGTCTCTGCAGTATTTCAACTTGTTATTTTGCAGGTTTCATGCTTGCGACTTTGCAGGTTTCATACTTGCAACTTGATGTGTGTGTGTGTATAACTTATTTCCTTGAAGTTTCCTTGGTAGCCAATCTCTCCTTACTGGACAACCATCCTTATCTTTATTTCCACCGTCTTTAGTCATATGGCATCCCTTATGTCAGTGAAAATTTATTCTCTAATGGATAGTCTCTAGTTGTTTCAACATTAGTCTCTGATGAACAAACACTTAGTCTCTGATAGACCAAAAACTTAATCTCTGACAGTTCAAAAAATTTAGTCTCTGATAGTTCAAAAACTTAGTCTCTGATAGTTCCAAAACTAGTCTTTGACAGTTCAAAAAAAGTTAGTCTCTGATAGTTCAAAAACTTAGTCTCTGACAGTTCAAAAAACTTAGTCTCCGACAACCAAAAAACTTAGTCTCTGATAGCAAAAAAAAAAACTTAGTCTTCGACATCCAAAATCTTAGTCTCCGACAACCAAAAAACTTAGTCTCCGACAGCCAAAATCTTAGTCTCCGATAGACAAAAGCTTAGTCCCTGATAGGCAAAAAGCTTAGTCTCTGATAGATAAAAACTTAGTCTCCGATAGACTAATTTTGCTTAATCAACTTTGACATTTGTTGAACTCTCCAAGTGCATTCATTGTAGTCTCTGATGCTTTCCTGCAGTTTCTTGATAGTAGATTCCCATAGTGCATTACTGCAGGTACTTGTACATTTACAAAATTTAACAATTCTAAGTGTTATACATCATCATCAAATGCTATAATTCCTAACAATATCCCCCTATTTATGTTTATCAATGATAAGCATAAATCAAAATTTGATGATGATGTCAAAACACCAACCTTATAACTCCATAACTTAGAATTGAATTAAAACAAGTAAAAACATAAATGTACAAAAACACAATCAATGATGATTTTGTTGTTTTCAGTTCTTCAAAGCCCAACCATCATTCTGTTAGCCTTTTTAACAATTTTCCCCATGTCTTCATCAGAATTACTTTGTTTCCCCTGCCTTGATCGTTCTCCCATTCTCCCCCTTTTTGACATCATCATCTTAATGTTGGAAGGTAGGAATCATCAGTAGAGGTTGACTAGAAGGAAGAAATTGTTTGAGCTTTGTTTGAAGATCATTGAATATGAAGTGTTAGAGCTTCATGATGTACTCTCTTTTATCAATGCTTCAAAAACATACTGTGAGTACAGCTGCACATGATCCATGTGTGATCAAATATTCTGATATTAATTGTGTTGTTCTCCTTACTGGACAACCATCCTTATCTTTATTTGCACCGTCTTTAGTCATATCTCATCCCTTATGTCAGTGAAAATTTATTCTCTGATGGATAGTCTCTGGTTGTTTCAACATTAGTCTCTGATGAACATACACTTAGTCTCTGATAGACCAAAAACTTAGTCTCTAACAGTTCAAAAAACTTAGTCTTTGATAGTTCAAAAACTTAGTCTCTGATAGTTCAAAAACTTAGTCTCTGATAGTTTAAAAACTAGTCTTTGACAGTTCAAAAAAAGTTAGTCTCTGATAGTTCAAAAACTTAGTCTCTGACAACCAAAAAAAAACTTGGTCTCTAACAGCCAAAATCTTAGTCTCCGACAGCCAAAAAATTTAGTCTCCGACAGCAAAATCTTAGGCCCCGTTTGAATTCTTTTTCATTTTTATTTTTTCATTTTCAAAAATAATGAAAATGAAAAGTGTTTTCATTTTTATTTTTTTTGAAAATGAAAAGACGTTTGGTTAGAACTTTATATTTTTGAAAATTTTGAAAATTAAAAACAAAAATGCGTTTGGTTGGAACAAATTTTTTTGTTTATATCATTTATTTTTAAGATAAATTATAATTAATTGGTTGCAAGATTGTATATTTTTCATGTTTCTAATAATCTAATAAATAATTAATTATTATATTACATAACATTATTATTAATTATTATACGTAAAATAACTTATCGTAATACAAATAATATATTAAATAATATTGTATACTCTATATAATATTATTTATACATATTTTGTTTAAATTATAGTTCAATATTATCAAAATAATAATAATAATATTATAGTATAAATAATAATATAAAATATTATATTAACATCTA
>CM025780.1:39818673-39880009 GCA_014636745.2 Centella asiatica | reverse complement strand
GATTTAGTGAGGGTATTTCTAACTCGTTGTTTTAATGATACGGCGACCACCGAGATGTTCCCTCCTCCCCCGCTCCCCCCTCTTCCGCTCCCCCATTTCTCTCTCTCTCTCATACGCGGGTCAGTATTTTAATAATACATACACATATAGATATATATATATATATATATATATATCCAGTGCTCTCACAAGGTTAGTCCCCCACTATATATATATATATATAATCCGTTGTGTTTGTTACTAGTATATTAAAGTGAGTAGTGATTAAAGAGGAATTAAATAGAGATGGAAGGTGATTCAAAGGAAAGGGAAAATATGAAGATGAGCGAAGAGCCTCTTCTTTTGCTTCTCGACAACTCCCCTAATCCAAAGGGTGGCTTCAGAACATTGCCATTCATCATAGGTACTATTAACAATTAACAATTAATTAACAAACCCCACTTCATGTATTCTTACTAAATTTATTGTTTTCTTAATTTTGAGATGTTTGAATTTTTTTTAAATTATTATTATTATTATGATTATTAATGGGGTGTGGTGTGTGGGACTGGCAGCAAATGAAGCATTTGAAAGGGTGGCAAGTACTGGGGTGATGCCAAATATGATAACGTATTTGATGAAGGAGTATCACATGGAAATGGTCACCGGAAACTACCTCCTCAATATGTGGTCCGCCGCCACCAACTTCTTGCCGGTGATTGGGGCTTTTCTTGCCGATTCTTTTCTCGGTCGCTACACTACCATTGGCTTTGGTTCCATCTTCAGTCTTCTGGTACTCTTTTCTTCCTTTTTTTTTACTTTACTTTTTACATAAATGTTTTTTCTTTTTGCCCCAATTTCTGGGTCCAGAAAATACTTTCTTTATTACTAATTGTACGAGCTTCACGCCTTTACTTTTAACTTTTAACATTTTCAAATTTAAGTAAACCTTAAAAAACAAATACTACCAGCACCTCACCAAGATGGTCCTAGAAACGGAAACTTCACCATACTTGACAGTCTTGATTCACTTTCACTACGTTTTCCTCACAAACGATTTTTAAAATTTTTATTTTTCGGTACCTTTACTAATCTTTCTGTAAGTTATACTCACCGTCCCTGAATTCCTATTAACTTGTCGTTTCAGAATACGCAACTTTTTTTTTGGTTACTTCTTATCAATCAATCAGTTTCTGAGTTTCTGAGAAACTTTTCTTTAATTTTCATACTCCAAAAACATGGTATTTGAGTTCCTGTATTTTTTTCCAGTAGTATTATTTTTGCTGATAGCATCATTCATTTTATCGTTTATCAAATTGGGAAATGCTTTCATACGTGAGCGACAAAAAAAGGTTGGTATTTTTTCATCACCTGCCTCTGTGTGGTCCTTGCACATCACAATATGACCTCGTAGATAGTAACGTATACAGTGCTATACTCTCTCCCAAATGCTTAACACACTTTTGTACTCAATTTTAGGTGAAATTTAATATATATTAGATATTTTATTTTATAAAAATAATGAAATAGAAGTTTGGAATATCAAAATTAATATCATTGAAAAAATAAATTTATCTTAAATATCTAACATTTAATAAATTTAACATAAAAGTATGTGCCGCTAAGTCACTTAATTTGAAACGGAGCTAGTATATATTAAATAAATAAAAATAACGTAGTGGATTTATATATACCATATTCTCTTTGGACATCCTTAATTCCATATTTCGAGAAAAAAAAAAACAGAAAAGAATACGAGTATTTGAACGGTCTGGCTAGTTTTCGAACAGTGTGGCAAGTGAATCTAGCCGTTCGAATTCAAAAGAATGTGGAGTATAACTTTCTTGATCACATCGCTAATGTTGTCAGTAGCTTGCATCTGTAGAGTAGTATCATTTAAATATTTAATTTTGATTGTTAATAACTTGACATGTTGTCGGATTGGGAGCTGTTTTATCTCACATATATTCGGCCTTTCAGTTTTCTAGTTTTGGTGCAAAATTAAGACTACCCCATCTGTGGTATTATTATATTCTTTCCCGTAGAGTTGAAAAAAGACGTAGAACTCTTGTTGTAACTGGCCCATTATGTGTGATTCACTACAATTAAAAAGGTCACTGTAAACTAAAATCGGGGTTGTGTATTAAAATTGGAAAATATGTTATCATTATTGGTGGACCTGGTTGTTTTTTTCCTCCTTCCACCAGGTGTTTCTGTGGGTTGTCTTCTTATGGTTTGAACATTTTCAAAATCTATTACCCTCTTTGTCAAACTAATATAGCTTTCATGTGGCACAACTAGTAATTCGAATGGACATAGGGGCATCTGAATAAGTAGCTCTTAATTGTTCTGTAGTTCTTGTGGTCTAATCTGTCAGGTTTCTGGGAACTCAAGAAAAATGAAAAAAGAAATAAAAGATGAAACTCCCGAGCTTGTATCGTTGTCTCAAGAAAAACTAAAACTATAGCTGTGTATGTGTTCCATGCTATAATTACATACCAATTTTTTGGATTATGAGCATTCCAAGAAATTGTACAAGCAGAAGGGAGGAAAGCAAAAACTTTATTTATTTTAGCCAAAAATTATGCAAAAGCAACGTGTATGGAACTGAGAAGTTGATTGATCAACCACAAGGAAAATCAACCTGCATTTATGTAAAACACTACCCCAGACAAGGACACGAAGATTAAAGATATGCTAAAACATGACTAAAGATGATGGTTAAAAATTTGATAGAGATGCTTTCTGCACACAAGATTTGGGTTTCTTGATCGCTAAGAAATGGTGGGTTTCCACTAAAATCTTTTAAGAACCAAAATGTAAAATGGGTAAAATTTAATACAGAACAACAGAGGGTCCTTATATTTCCTTCAACTACATTTTAGCTTGTGCTCAAACTTTGCTTTCATCAGTCTCCACACAGATCTAGAATGCAACAGACAAGATGCAACTACATGTCTAATATGTTCCTTGTCTCTAAAAGTGTTATGTGGGAAGTATAATCAAGTTGTAAAAGTATCTGCTTAGAACTTGAGATTCTTCTGCTGATAAGAAGGCTCTGTTAATATTCTCTCTTGTGAAATACTCTACCCAAGCTTTACCGGAAATCTGGAATTCCTGGCAAGGCCACTCACTGGGAGGGTGTATAGATTATTATAAAGGTATTTGGCTAAATGTTGAGACCCTAAATCCTAATGGAGCTAGAGTGCCTGCGGGCACTTTTAATACCTTCAAATGTACTGCATCTGCTGGCCTCCCCATTCTTTCTTTTAAGCATCGTTGTTCTAACCACATTTTATTTTTTTCTTTTTGACATGGATAGAAACTATTATCAACTGAGGTGAGATTTGAGAGCATGTGTTTATTGGTTTAACTTTTATGTTTTAGGGAATGTTACTGTTATGGTCAACAACGATAATTCCACAAGCAAGGCCTCCTGCGTGTGTCAACTCTAGTACCAACTGCATTTCTTCTACAGCTTTTCAAGTAATTTTCTTATGTTGTTCTTTTGGACTCATGTCCATTGGTGCTGGAGGCATCAGGTCATCTTCCCTGGCCTTCGGCGTTGATCAATTGAGCAAGGGAGGCAAACTGAAAAATACACCTGCCTTGGAGGGCTACTTTGGCTGGTATTATGCATGTACTACACTTGCAATTCTCATTTCTTTGAGTTGTGTTGTCTATATTCAAGAACACTTGGGGTGGAAAATTGGCTTTGGAGTTCCTGTTGTGCTCATGTTTGTATCAGCTCTTTCTTTCCTTTTGGCTTCTTCGTTCTACATCAAGTTAAAGGATAAAACAAGCTTTGTTACTGGTTTTATTCAAGTCATTGTAGCATCCTTCAGGAACAGACATCTCTCTTTATCTTCAGAAACCACAAATATTGTGTACCATTACAAGTCGGGATCAGACCTTCTTGTCCCAAGCAATAAACTGAGGTATTGTTACATTAGCACAGTTGCAATTCATTCTCCAATTATTACCTGCTGTATTCATAGAATAATATAAAATAGAGAGAAAATTTCCTTTTTCAGTCGTATTCAAGATTAGAAACGTAAAGTGACAAAATATTTCTAATATGCCATTAGTTTTATTTTAAGTAGATTTTAAACTGTTTTTCAGGATATGTTAATGTTCAATGTTGGTATTAGATAATTCATTTGCTATTCCCTGCCGTTTACATCATTTGTTTATTAACCGTAGTAGTAGCTTCTCTTATGACTAAATCGTAATCCGCTTAATACATGTTTGGCTCTAGGTTTTTGAATAAAGCTTGTGTCATCAGAAATCCTCAGCAATATTTAACAGCCGATGGAGGAAGTTCGAACTCATGGAATCTTTGTACAGTAGATCAAGTAGAGGAGTTCAAAGCAGTGCTAAAGGTGATCCCATTGTGGTCGACAGGAATGCTAATGTCCATAAATATAAGTCAGCCCTCATTCCCAGTACTCCAAGCAGCGTCCATGGATCGACATGTCACTTCAGGGTTTGAAATCCCAGCAGCATCTTTTGGCATATTTGCGGTAATATCTATTACGCTCTGGATGTTTGTTTATAACCGCTTAATCCTACCCCTAGTAACATTAATCATGAGCAAACCTGTCCATTTCACCATTAAACAAAGGATGGGAGCTGGAATATTCTTGTCATTCTTATCGTTGGCATCAACTGCAACTATAGAATATGTTCGGAGGGGTATTGCAGTTAATGAAGGAGTATCTGGTGATCCACAAGCTGTACTGCAGATGTCAGCAATGTGGTTGATACTGCCCAACTGCCTGATTGGCTTCGCGGAGGCTCTCAATGCAGTTGCGCAATATGAGTTTTACTTCTCAGAGTTCCCTCGAAGCATGTCTAGCATCGCGTCGACCCTGCAGGGACTTGGGATGTGCGGTGGAAACTTGCTAGCAACTTTGATAATGAGATCTGTTGATCAAATTTCGAGAAAAGAAGGGAATACGAGTTGGGTTTCCAGCAATATTAATGAAGGTCATTATGATTACTATTATTGGGTGCTAGCTACTTTGAGTATGTTTAACCTGATGCATTTTCTCGTGTGTAGCTGGGCTTATGGTCCGACTGAACTTGACAGGCTTAACGTTTTAGAAGAATAAAGGGCCTCAGATAGGGGATGAATTGGGTAGAGATGTCAGCATATATATATATATATATATATATATATATATATATATATATCACTTGCGCAGCCATACACATGTATAAGTCTGTATATACGCGTGTTAATGATGTGCTTTTTAGTTTCTTCGATGTCATTGGCATATGTATGTTTTTCAGAAAGATCTATAGGAACAGTTGGCTGAAGCTACAGCTTTCTAAGTTCTATCTGATGTGTCTATATATATATATTTATATACACGCACACTCTTGTGGTTGGCGAAAGCTTCATACTATTAGCAGTGGTGTCTTTGTACTTTGGAATTCAATTCGGGAGTTTCGGTTAGATTTCCTCTTATCTTAATCATTCGCCTAATTTAATAGTTGAAATTAGATATACTAATAACTTAATTAACTTTTTCTAAAAGTGATAAACTTCCACGAATTCATGATATCACATGTAGTATTGCATTGTTTTGTTTTATCTTGAATAATCAAATAAGCAATCTCCTGAATTATATTACAATTATAGTGATTGAGTCATCATTTTTTTTAACTTGCATTTCATATTTATTTTATATTAGTTACTATTTTCTTTCTTTTGTTGTTCTATCAGCATGAATTTTTAAATTTCATAGTTTTAAATTTTGTTTTTGTTGGTAATAAACATATGACCTCTTAAATCATCTCAATCTAATTATATACTTCCTTTATTCTAATATTTGATATATATATATATATATGTGTGTGTGTGTGCGTTTTAAACAAACTTGTCTAAGGCTACTTAATAAAACGACATAATTTTAATTTTGTATCATATATTTTTTTAATTATAGTATTTTTAAAATAAGAAATAAAACCCTATGAAGGGTTATTGAACCCTAAAGTACGTCGTTTTAATTAGTGGCCTTAGGCAAACTTATCTAAGACATGCTTTATATTGCTTTTTTCCATATATATATATATATATATATATATTTTATTTGTTTCGATTTAAATTTTTGAAATTATAAATTGTAATAATGTAATCATTACATCTCCCGTTTTTTGGAGTCATGTTCACCTGATAAAGTATATGAAATTAGGTTTTTCAATTTCTAATAAGCAATTTCAGTCAAGATTTTCTAAAATAAGTCTAGAGTTCCAAAGAAAAAGTGCCCCACAATTGGAAAATGGACTAGTAATTGGAGTAATCAACTATTTACGATCATTAAATTAACTTTAAAATAAGAATATTTATGTAATTTAATTTTTTTTCACTTTTCATCAATATTTTATAAAATAATAAAGATGATTGACTTTAAGAAAACTGTTCCAAGTACTCTAAAGGAAGAGAACTAAGGATACTTGCAATAGTTTCCTTAATATAGGGATTGTCTATATTTTAATTATATTATATAATTTAATATTATATTTTAATTACATGATATAAAGCATAATTTTTTTGTATAATATATTCTATTCTATTATATTTTATTAGGTGATACAATATAATATACTCCATATTTTATATTATATTTTATAGTGTGTACACACACTCATATATATGTATGTATAGTACAATATAATATTACATAACATTATAATATGTGTGGTATAATATATGTTATATCATAATTTTAATATATTATAATATTAATTGCATGATGTGATAATATTATATAAAATATATAGTATATGTTCAATGTTATATATAATATATATATATATATATATATATATATATATATATTGTTATTTTAATATTATAACTTATAACATATAATACATTATAGAGTATTTTCTACATTATCTTAATATATTATAATATAATCATAAAATACATTTATATATATATATATATATATATATATATATATATTATAATACATAACACATATTATATATTATATTATTTACTACATATATATAATATATGTATTATAATATATAGATATAGTACATACTATATTATATGATATAATTTTATAAGAACTATTCGGTTATATAATATATTTAGATGTTATTTTAATGATAAATTAAAATAATATAATAAGAATTAGTATAAATATATATTAATATTAGAATACTATAAATCTGTATAATTAAGAATCTAACGAAGATCATTCGAAAGATACCGTTAAAGGTATAAATTATAATATTGACAGTAAAATAAGAAATTGTTAACGAAAACTAGCGAACTACTCTTTTAAGTGTGGTGGATCTCTGGAGTGTGGCGCCGGTAGGCAGTAGAGAAAACAATAGGGGTAGTTCTTTTCTAAACTGAAAATACTCTTCTACTTTTGGTCATGTTAGGCAGCAAAATTGTAATTAAAGCTCGAAGAGCAAATCACGTAGCAGTCAATAGTTCTTTCTTTCTTTTTTCTTTTTCTTTTTTTCTTTTTGAAGGTCAAGTAATCAATAGTTCAACATAAGAATATATATTATTTTTAGTACTACTATTTTTGATTATGAATTGTATATAATGGTATTAAGATAATTATTATTATTTGTTATTAACATGGTGTTCTTAATAATGTTCTTAATAATTTGTCATTTAGGAAATAATAGTAGTGTACATAAGCATGACAACGGAACATATATGAGACGAGAGAGTTGTTTTCAAACCTTACTCGCTAAAATTACATAATCCTTCGAACTCACCTTGTCATGTTAACGTTTTTACAAAATCTATCGCGCTCCCACACTATTACCTAAAATTATATTTTTATATTATTATCTTATAAACTCTTCTAAAATCATTATAAAATATGTTTTTATATTTAAACGAGTCGGAGTTGAAGTTAAATAAGGTGAGATGATAAATCTCATTTTATATACTAATTTTATTGAATTTAAATAATCAAATCTTATTAACGTTAAAATTGAGCGAAATATTATGGATTGAGTGCCGTCCTTAAGTCTACATGGAGGACCTCACCATTTTGTCATATATTGCTCGGTGTAATGTACGACTATTCTACCTATATTATGGTATCCTTCAGGTCCACCGGATGCTTCAACTAACAGCGTCATGGTCAAATTATAACACCTCAGTCTTTTTTTTAAAACTTTTTATCACATATAGAAATTACGTACTTAGAACATTATATAATGTCTACATATATTAGCTTGAGACAAGAATTTATACCGACTCCATTAGATTTTATTATATTTATAGCACTGAACACTATAGTATTATGACGAAAATATATACACTATAGTATTATGGCAAGTCAACTTGAAGATAATGTTTTGCCGATTGATTCGTTTCCCTTGAACCGGTTTTCTCATTGCACTTCTTCAACCGTTTAATAATATATAACTAGTATTATCTGCACACGCAAATGCTAGTGCAAAATAAATATTTTTAGATTATCTATTTTAATTATTATTATTATTGTAGAATAATTTAATTATAAGATAAAAGAATATATGATGAAATTAACAAAATAAAAAAGTGGGTAATTAAAGTTGAGAGATTGAATACTCCTGCATCCCTTCTAGAAAAACACTTTTACATTCTATTTTTCAGCCCCGAAAAACTATATGCGATAATACATGTCATGTAACTTCCTGACGGTTAATACATTTTGTTTTCCTCTCTAATAACCTCATCTCCTGGCGGTTAATATTTTCCCTTTGTTGCCGTAAATAATTTCTTTCTTTTATGGCAGCCTTTATATTTTATTTTTTTCTGTTGGAGTGTAACGCAAACTCATTCTAAAAAATAAGG
This sequence comes from Centella asiatica, assembly GCA_014636745.2. NCBI lineage: Eukaryota > Viridiplantae > Streptophyta > Magnoliopsida > Apiales > Apiaceae > Centella > Centella asiatica. The sequence continues at coordinate 39,871,200 of CM025780.1, read as the reverse complement.
AGTCTGCATTTTTAATAATATAGATAGATGTGAAAGAACAACAATTTAGTGTTAGGTATATATAATATGCTCTTGTAGATTAACATTACATTCTTTTTGTGCATATTCTAGAATTATTATAATTGTTTTGATTTTTACAAATATTTTTATTAAACAAATTATTTTTTATATAAAAAATTATTAATAATAAAATCGTATAAAAGAAATTCACAACCAACCTTAAGAATTTTAGTGGAATATAAATATGGTAGGTAAGAATTAGTGTTACGAAAATCTTAAAATTTAGTTAAAATATCTGACATAAGAAATTTTATATAAAAATGTGCGTAATAGTGGTCGAGACACGTTTTAAGAAAGGAGATCTAAGTAAAGATAAAGGTTTCAGTATTGTGTTTCTCATGATATAAGCTGAAAACTGGGTCCAAGTTTATATTCATTGTAAAATCCTCCACTCCTGCAAGAGAGAGAAACATTTTGCACAATCTATAAAGTTTAGAGAGAGAGAGAGAGAGAGAGAGAGAGAGAGAGAGAGAGAGAGAGGCCATGGAGAGGGAAGTGGAAGAGCAGAAGAGTTTACTCCATCAATCTTCCAAAAAGAATAAGGGTGGTCTCAAGACCATGCCCTTCATCATAGGTAACTACTGCACATACATGGATCTAGCAAAAAACAGAAAAAAGGAAACAGAGTATATATATCTACATATTATATAAATAATGCATCTTGATTGATTTTCTGGAAAATATATGGGTTTGCAGTGAATGAATCATTTGAGAGATTGGCAAGCACAGGGCTGATGCCAAACATGATATTCTACTTGATGAATGACTATCACATGGCAGCTGCAAGTGGCTCAGTCTTACTCCAGTGTTGGTCTGCTATTTGTAATGCTTTAGCCCTTGTTGGAGCTTTTGTTGCTGATTCTTATCTGGGTCGATTCCGGGTCATCGCTATTGGATCCATCTCCAGCTTGCTTGTATGTATTCTATTTTCTGCTTTTTAATTCTCCCAAATGTTTGTTATGTTGAATGTTGCCTAGTTGTTTTATTTTGGAGCGTAGGTCCTGGAAATGAGAATTCAACAAGTTAACTCGGAATGATGACTTAAATTTTTAGCCGGCTACTCAAAATCTTGCAACCAAACAAAGCTTGGGTCAGTCTAGAATATACATGAATGTTTTTTTGCGGGTTGTCGTTTGGTGCTCTTCTGGCATATTTAAGCATAACATTGAAGTAATTGAAGTGAACTTTTGTCATGCTATTTATTGTAACAATTTAGGAATTTTTCTTAGAAGTTTCTGTGTAACCTTGTTATTGTAGACATATTTTTGTTTGAAAACACAAGATAAAAGATGACGCATTTTAGGCTCTTTCCCAGTAGGTTGGTATGTAAGTGGTGAAGGGTTGTTGGCATCCTCCTCTAATCTGTTAGTACTGTGATCAAACACACGGGAAAGAAGAAATTACATTAACAGCCAGTAACGACCACCTCTCATCACCCGTCGAACAACACAAAAATCAGGGCAGTTCAATGTTCCTGCTGGTTCTGTTGCTTCCTCAGAGTTTTGTATAATTTAATCTGGATAGAGTTTATCTCAAGTAGTCAACAATTTAGAAATGCAAAAGTTTTCAGAATGAAGTGTAACTACAAATATGCTTTTCAGTCTTTGGTTTGTTTCAAAACAATTTATTTGAAAGACTTCTTGTTCATCCATAATAATGCGAGCCTAAGTCTATTTTTCAATTTCTAATTGTGTTCCAAATTTCTGTTTTTTTTATAGGGGATGACTGTACTATGGTTAACTGCCATGTTTCCACAATTAAAACCTTCACCATGTGAGCAGTACAGCAGTAATTGTGAATCCCCAAATGCAGCGCAACTTTCTATATTGTTCACTTCATTTGGCCTAATCGCCATTGGAGCTGGTTGCGTTAGACCTTGTTCTATGGCCTTTGGTGCAGATCAGCTTGATAACAAAGAAGATCCCAATAACGATAGGACTCTAGCAAGCTTCTTCAACTGGTACTATGCTTCAACTGGGGTCTCCACGGTCATTGCCTTATTAGGCATTGTTTACATCCAAGAACAATTAGGTTGGCAAGTGGGATTTGCCATTCCTGCTATCCTCATGGTGTTCTCTGTTCTGATGTTTGTATTAGGTTCTTCTCTTTATATCAAAATAAAAAGTGGCAATAGCTTGTTCACTGGATTTTTCCAAGTTCTAGTGGCTGCATATAGAAATAGAAGAATCAGTCTACCTCCAAGTAGCTATGATGACTGCTATCAGCAGAACCCTGAAAGAAAGTTTCCTGGACCAACAGAGAACTTGAGGTACATTCACTAAATTCCCGGTAGATGAGATTTTTTGGTGGTCAGTGCAAGTCGAATATCTCTGCCTAGTAAATTGGAACCTCTTATGTTTAATTTACTACGTTAATATCTACATAAATTGGAAGGTACTATTAATTACCATGTTTATTTCTTTCAAAACTTTTATGTACATAGCTTAATTTAAAAGAACAAAAAAAACAGAGGAAAAAAAAGTTTTAATTTACTCATATTAATTAAAATATTAGAATTTTGCAAAGCTGAAACAAAATGCCCGTCTTTTTCTTGAATGGATGCTATGTTTTATTTCCACGTTATAGTAGAAAGATTTGAATCTTACAGACCATCCAACTAATCCTGAGTCGCATTATTCCCTCTACAAGACTTGTGCAATGAAAAGGTCCAGACTCTATTGTATTTAAATGTTGCACATGATGCACTAACAACTCCTTGGATTAGGTAAAATTTCTTAATAAATTGCTGAACATATTTTTCATTCATCCAGAATACACTATTTGGAAAATGTATATTCTAATATTCTAATTCTATTTAAAGAGCTTTAAGTCAAAGGTTGGTGAAACTAACCACTTTTTATCAACTGGTGTAGGTCTTTGAACAAAGCTTGTTTTATTAAAGATCCTTACACTGATCTAAAGCCTGATGGATCTGCTTCAGATCCATGGAGCCTCTGCACTGTAGAGCAAGTAGAATCTCTTAAAGCTCTTGTCAGAATCGTACCAATGTGGTTATCATGCATTATGCTCCTTGTGAGCATGGACCAAAATTTTTCCACCCTCCAAGCGAAAACCATGGACCGACGTATTTTTTTCAACATTGAGTTTCCAGCTGGATCTTTCAGTGTGGTACTAGTTGTGACTATAACTATATGGGTCGCCTTTTATGACCGTGTAGTCATTCCCCTATTAGCAAAATATGCTGGGATGCCAAGTGGGGTTAGTCCTAAAATCCGAATGGGACTTGGGTTGGTGCTGTCAATCTTAGCAATGGGACTAGGAGGGCTAATTGAAAATATACGACGTGGAAAAGCAATTGAAGAAGGATTTGAGGACAATCCTAGTGGTGTGGTGGAGATGTCCGCAATGTGGTTAGTTCCTCAGTTTGTTCTGCTTGGGCTTGCAGAGGCATTCAATGCGATCGGGCAGATTGAATTCTTTTATTCCCAGTTTCCCAAGAGTATGTCTAGTATTGCAGTTGCTGTTTACACTTTTGGGATGGCTCTGGCTAGCCTCGCCAGCGCTTTGATAATAAAAATTGTGGACAGTATTACTACAAGAGGAGGTAGTGAGAGCTGGCTAGCAAGCAATCTTAACAAGGGGCACTATGATTACTTTTACTGGTTAATTACTTTCTTGAATGTGCTCAACTTTTTTTATTATCTGTTCTGTGCTTGGGCGTATGGGTCATTTGAGAGTGGGAGAAATAAATTGCCTGCAGGGGTTGATGAAGAAGAATCCTAATCATAGGCTTTTGGTTTCTCCTTTGGAGTATGTAAGACAATGTTTTGCCAATAAATACACAAGTTATGGTTTGTGTAATCTCAGTTTTTTATTATTCATTGTTCCTGATGAACTCTGTTAACCATATAGTGTATTAGTTTATTAACATTCCAATTAAGTTTTGTCCACCATTTTGTAGTCTTAAGAGTTTAGCCTTTTTAACATGAGGATGAAAATAACTTGCTTCGATAGTAATGGATCAAGAAAACCCATCGTCGCATTATAATCGGAATCTGATTAGAATTTTGAACACCTGCAGTTCTGCACAAAAATATTGAGACCACACACATGCTTTCTTTTCACCCATTATTGTGTAATATAATACTACGTATTTCTTCTGTAAGGTGGCATAGGTTTATAACTAGCAAATCGTTTTTAGCAAACCGATTGCAACAGAATCTGGAAATCGTAGCCAAGATGTAAATCCTTTCCAACTAAATCACTAAAATGGTATATTGCTTATTGTAATACACTAATACCTTACCAATTCTTCTCAAAGCCAAAGATACTTTCAGCTATCATCCTTTTAATTTGAAGATACTTGTATGCCCCAAAAGACTAAGCAGCTACCAATTATAAGGCAGCGACGGACAGAGTTATGTATCACATGATGGATGGAGTCAAAACAAATATTCAGAATTATATGAAAGCTTAGTTGATTATACTATATCATCAAAAGAAAAAGAAATATACAAAACAAGAAACCTTATCCATTCAACTTTAAAGAAAGAATCTTACACCCCCGTCATTTTTGGAAGACGGTGCATCTCATTTTTGATGGAAATGGATACAAGTATATACATCGTTTATCCAACACGATAATGATTTTTGTAAACTACTCTGTAATTCTAATTGCTATTTACATGGAAAATATACGGAACCATGTAATGTTTTCAAAGCTAAAGACACTTGCATCTATTTGGCTGATGTGATGGAGAAGCAGCTGCAGTGTGCAAGCTTTCCTGTTGTTTCTACCTAGCAACTGAGGAAACCATAAATTGGTTAGCCATTATATGCCTGGGGGCTTTAGGAAGGGAACCAAGTTGAACATCTCCTCAACATCGATGGGAACATTAAGAGCACGTTTGAGGAGTTCTGGACTAACTGTCTGCCCTTTCCAGCTGTTGAACCACGGTCCTCCTCCAACCTCTACAGCTGCCATGGAGCTAGTGACGTCCAGAATAAGCTGTACCATCACAACAAAGAGTCATTACATCTAGTCTAGTTTACCTACTGAAAATGCTAAAAGTTACCCTTAGAAGAAAGAAAGAATACAGCCGCATAGAACTTGATATGACATAATACTACTGTGTGGAAACTATATAGAGCAACAATAAACCAGCCCACAAAAATTGAGCCTACTATCAGCCTACTTCATCCCATCCCTCCATCCTTGCCTTGAGATCAGATTCCTCATCTCGAGACAAGGATGAAGGTATGTGATGACGTCGTCGTAATTAACTACAGTAGGTTTGAATGCAGAAAGTTATCAGAAAAAAGGTTCTTATTGTTTATGTCAGCCATTCACTTCATAATCATGAAAAGACATTCTTGATAAAACTAACCTTCCCATTATTACCATCAGATCTCCGTTCCCATAATTTCAGTCTTAAGTCACCCCAACAAGTATCTTTACAAGCTGGAGCAAAACCGGATTCTAAGGTTGGCGCACGTAATGCTGTACCTGGTTCATTAGTTGCTGCCTCCAATTCTACCTGCTCATAAGGAACTTCAGTGTATCATGAATATAGGCAACGAGTCCATTACTCCATTTCAATTTTTTTGAGAAAAAGCTAAGAATTACCATCTGTAGAAAGTTTTGGGTATCATTATTCAGGAACTGAGAAACAATAATATAAATTTGTTGTGGACTTATATTATTTTCATCCTCAAGACGACAACGTAAGTACAAGAAATCAAATTAGCAGAGAGTATGACATGTTTTAAAATTACCACTTGGATCTTACATAGAAATAAAGAATTGAATGCAGTGATACTTCTCCATTGAGCCTTAACGAGGAGGAGCTCAAATCAAATTAAACATAAAAAATTGTTCATTTAAAGACGTATGGGGGTTAACAGAAGCTTCTTTATGTTCTAACCTTTACAGTTTAGCAAGACTTCTTAGACCAATTTTTTTTAGATCAATGGGTAATGGACTTTAATCGTCGTCTGAGGATTAAGTCGGTAAAGGAAAAAAAGAAGGGTTTTTCAAGAAACAGTCACCTTATGCGTTTTGTTATCTGCAGAAATGCACCAGTGACCCCATGGAGAAATTTCCCAATTAACCACCCCATTCCATGGTACAAATTCATAGAAAACTCCTCCATAGTGAATTCCAACCTGCAAGGTTTATACTGATAATTTGAATCTTCATACGACCAAAAAAGTTCTGCTCCTGTTTATACTTAAAATATGGAACCTCACTTTGAGGATCAAAGACAAAGCACACTGAAGAAGAATTTACATACACAGCTAATTCATTTACAATCATCTCCATATTCAATTTAATTTTATGCCACTGAACATCGCAGAAGAAGTGAAAAACAGTTGTGACATGCATATGTTGAAGGAATTACACAAGCAGAATTTATGAGCCATAATAAATGCAAAAATTGGAGATAGTAATTATTTATGGAATTCCACATTTCAAGATGATCAGATCTGGATCAAACGAATATAATGAAATTGGTGCTTGTCTTATCAGCTGGTTAGACTTGCCAATCCACCTGAGGGAGACAATATTATTATTTTTCAGCAGTACCGTTGGGGAAAAAAAGAAGCACAAAGTTATACATTGGAAATACTTTGTCATTGCTAGACTCTGCACAGGGCTCATAAAGGGACAAGTGGACAGCCTTTAATAGAGCAAGGAGAAAAGACTTTACATTTACAGGATGTCTAGCTAAGTATGTCATTAGTCCTATATCAATTCTAAACATTGTTTAACCTAACTATGAATTATCCGTCACTAGGAACAAATGATCCTCTACAAATTAGATAGAAATTGTACCAAGGCAGCATTTTCAAAGTTGTCACTCAGTCCAGGCAGTTGTCTTAGTCCACCGCCTGCAGTTAGCGCAACCTCACCACTAGCACCTTCGAAGACATTACATTGCACCTGTGAAACAATCCAGCATTAGAATGTTCGAATCACAGTCATAAAATTAACCAGTGAATGATTATATATAGTCATCACAGAAGAAAAATTACCAGAAAAAACAGAAAACAGAAAATAATGTGCTCATGAGGGTTTATCAATGCCAATGTTCAGAGAGGTAACCAATGCACAGTCAAAGTGGGAAAAATATTGCAAAATTAACTCGATGAGTCCTCTCCACTTGCATTTTCAGCAAAGATAAACATTTCTTAATAAATGCGAAAGAATTAAAAAACAGGAAAACTATAGATAGTCAGATTGTAATTTAAACCTAACAGAGTTAAAATGTTATTGTGATGACTGAGCACAGGACTTCACATAGAATTCTAGTCTAAGGTATGTTTAGATACGTTATAGCCACGGGCACTTAATAGAACATATAATAGATTAAACATGCTGAATCTAAATATTTACCCAAAACCACTTCCTTGGAAAAGCTCCTCCCCAATTCTTTTCAGAATAAGAAGGGGCATTTACGAATTCAAACCTTTCACCATCCCACTCTATCCAACCTGCAACAGAAATTTAGAGCCAAACGTATCAGTCAGAAGGCATAGTCAAGATATTAGACTCCTTATATCTTATGTAATTTCTACTCAACCTTCATATATAACTCAAAATAAGTGTCTCTAAGTTCTACAACTTTAAACTGTTATTAGAATAAAGTAAAAAAACTGTTCTACTAATAATAGTTATTGCTTCATTATCAAATAACACCTTACTAAGAGAATTTCAAAACAATTATCAAGCCAATCCAAATCAGACAGTTGATGAATACTTTGGTTTGTTTAGGGCTTTAGGTCTATTGGTTTGGTTAGGCTCACAATTATTCATTTTATCCAACCTCATGATGTTGGGTAAGCTAGATTAATACATGTGAATCACTCAAGCAAACTGAAAAGCGACCTTGGTTTGTCTACTCTCTTTAGAAAGCCACCAAGACTGTGCTGCACTCACGATTATAAATGTTTTATCCCCCTACATTTTATTTTTCTACTATCTCGCTTCTTAAGAAATTTGTCTTATTTAATCTAGCGATCATAATCCCTTGACGAACTAAAAGCAATATCATTTTTCAATCTTTTCAGACACGTGAGGTAACTAGACAAGTATCTGAATGAGTTGGAAACATTACATATTATATGAAACATAAACCAAGTGTAATCAGGACGTCTTTGTACACATTGACCTTTTTTAGGTTCCACAGTAGTAAAAAATCCACAGAAGCATGCCTAAAAATGCAAGGATAAAACTTATAGGAGTTCTTCAAATTACCCCTAAAAGTTAAGAAACAGATAAAATGGCACTGGTATACAATTAATATACAAGTTAAACTTCCTGTTAGCCACTGAGAAGAAGGTGAAGTCGTGACCAAATCCAGACCAACAGAAAGATAGATATATAAAAAATCATTACAATGACTTGATAGACTTGAAGCAAGACTAGTGGAGACAAAACGTCACATGGAAGAATTTAGGTTAATGCCTGTGGAGAGTCCACCAGCCATGCATATTTGCCAATGAGGTTCAAATACAGGAAATGCAGCAAGCCATCCTGCTGTGGCCTTCTGTTTAGAGCCAACATTACCCCATCCGTAAATGGGCCGAGTACTGTACTCCCAACGTGCTGTCTTTGCAATTTCAGCAAAATCGTTCCTGAATAATAAGGCAAGTCCATCAAGCAATCAATTTATGCATGAAGTAGTGTAAAGAATATAAATTTTAATGCCTGGGAAATAAAGTTCTTGTCAGGAATACTCTTATCTGCTTGTCTAAAACTTAACTACAGGTTCATAAAAATGTTTTCCTCTCTCATTTGTCTAGGTATGCGCCTGTCTGCATCATAGGATACGCAAGTTGTTTAAACAATTGCAACAGTTAAGTTATCCAGACATCAGTTGATTTTCAACAGGTATAGAATGCAGATGCCCATAACTTAGAACAATTTTTACTAACCACAAAATCACAAGAAACTAATTTTTGTCAACTGAGGACAATACAAAAGATGTCTTGAAAAGTCTTATAATACATACAACGAAAGATAGAAAAAATTGGCAAACAGTTACAGAACAATGATGAATACCTTCCATCATCACATATAGAACCTTGATGCCAGAGTGGGGTGACTTGGAAACCTTCCAATACTCTTTGGTTGAACTCCTGTAGACACCATTAAGGATAGAGGTCAACGGATAGAACATTTCAAAATTTGATATTCTTGGAAATGTAGACTGAAATTAGAGCCAAGACCCAAGTATACCGATCAAAATAACACTGGTTTCTGCGCCCAAAAATATTATATCTCAAATTGTATGTCAGCTTGCCTACATTCATTGTAAATCTCAAGTCTTTGCTAAAAATATATAATTGTTCACCAGCTTTCTGCATTGATTAGAATCCAAGCTACATATAGTAATATTTACTATATTAAGTCCCTTGTCTACATTCATAACATAAAAAATAGTTCCAGTTGGAAAAGCACATTGTGCATAGATTCTCATTAGGTACACGTACACTGTTACATACTTTAACCGGTTACACATTATTACAGAGAATAAAATAAAATAAAAATGTTAAATCTAGCTAGCAGTGAATGAAGATGTGCAGTAATGAACTAGATTTTATTCTCAGCCAACAAGCAAGAGGAAAAAAAATCTTGAATGTAATGTTACAGGTTGGAAATTATGAAATAAAATAATATCGATGGAAAACGTAGTTACCTGAGGAGGAACTTCCTTATTTGGTGCCCTCATGTCTTTTCTGGCAGTGAAAGTATTCCCAAGCATCAATTCATGCCTATCTACAGATCACAAAACTCAAATTATATGATCAATCACAAAGTTTGAAGGCATTGAAAGATTCACTGCAGAAAGTTAAAGGTAGTGGATATGTTTCCTTTTACAAGAAGAACACGGTAATTTCTGCCAACTGATATTTCATTGGCCAATAAAGGAAATAAAACAATTAGATTCTAATCTCAACTAATAAGACAAACAACACTCTAACTTAAGGTTCTCTGGTAAGTGGTAATAAACAGACACATAAAATTAAACGGCTAAAGCTCGAGTCAATGCAGAACACCGTCATACCAAGCCTATAAAACGGACTGAGCAAACGCAAATCCTAAATTAATTGTTTATTTTGACAAATGCACATCAAATTTCTTGTTTCAATTAACGTTTAACAAATAAAGAGTAATGAAATAGCTTTGAGTTGAAAACATACTTCCCCAAAACTTTTGGGATTCATAAGAGTACTGACAAATAAACTTGTCATCGGCGCCAAGAATTTGAGCTCCAACTCCAGTTGGTAGAGTTCCATGCTGTATCTCCTCCAATCGACTCAATTTTTTCTGAAATGCAGGATTTTCAACAGCATACATAAAACAAAAGCTCTGTCTGCATTCTGGTATTGACACCTTAAAGTACCATCCCTCAAAGAATTTCCTAGTAGTTCCATCAAAATGGTACCTGGCTCAAACACCAAAGGACATATTAATTGATAATGTGCAAGTTCAGACAAAACATATTAGTGGAAGCCAAGCTTTTTTTATCTGTATAGACAAATTCGGAAATTGTAATCATCAGATTCTTCTTTCTTCTGCGATTAAAATGACAACTCATGAATGCAATAATGTTGAAATGCACATTAAGCAAAACAAAATTAAACAATAAAATGCAAGCTACTGGCCGTAAAAATTTCATTGATAATTTTTAATTAAAATGAACAACAATTCCACTAATCAAATAAAACAGAAGCCACAAATTGCACACCGTCAAAATTGTAACCAGCCTTTATTTAACACTGAATATAGTGCAATTATTATTTTGTCAAATGATCCCAAATGTCGAATGTACGACCACTATTTTCCGGTCGAGAGGTCTCAGGTTCGATTCCTGTCTCCCTACCCTAAAGAAGGGAGCTAGTACTGACATTTGACATATACTCTAGACCTGTATATCCGAAGTCTCTCATCTCCTACCTCGTTTGTTGTCTAAAATTAATACTTAAAAGTTCATTAATAAACATGTATTTTGCAATCTAAGAAACGGAGAGAAGCAAAATATGAAGTGCTAAAGTAAGTAATTAATTTACCCGCTGTGAGGAGTACGAAGAAGACGATTGGGAGGAGTGGGAACATAAATAGGATTCACCGACGTCTTAATTTCAGTTTGGGGTTCAGTCACAGAGGATGATGAACTAACACGAGACTCGGATTTCGACATTGATACTACCGAGGAGAAGAGCTTAGGAGGATCAAGTATATATGATTTCTGAACTGAAGAAGAAGATGAAGAAGATTGAAACAATTTGGCATTACGAAATGCATATAATTGTTGATTGGAAGGTAGAAATTGGGAGGAGAAGTTGTTGTTCTGGAGAGAAAACACATTCATCTTCCTCGACAATAGAATCTGATTTGTTGAAAGTTGAGAGAAATAGAATTGATCGAGGGCTTGAACTCTGAAACACAAATGTATTTATAATTCTGAGGAAGAAGAAGATGTTAAGTAGTAGTTATATGGTTGAAAGATGAAGAAACAAGTGATGGCTGCTCCTACACAACTACACGCTTATTAATTACAGTATAATATTGTGCGGTGTCTCTATCTTTTTTCCTCAAGCCGGCTTATTCTTCATTTACCTATTTTTCTTCAACTCTTTTTTTCTCACCATTTTCTCTTTGTAATATTGATTGTTAAAATTTGTGATTTTTTAAATCATATACGGACTAATGGAGTACTTCTCTGTGTTATTGTATCATCACATAATCTTCTTTTTCTGTAAATTTTAAATTTTTGTTTGGTAATTTGTTCGTTTTAAAATTAGATATATATACATCTTTAAAATGATAATTTTTATATTTAAAATATACTTATATTATCATGTTATTTGAAGTAAAAGTAATAATTATTATGATAGAGATGATTAAGTAGCGGAGATAGTCAAACTAAATAGAGCAATAGAATGTGATTTAAGAAATTTCATGTCTTTTTTATAGTCTAATATATTTCTAATTTTAAAAAATTTTGTTCATTAATTTTGAAACGGAAGGAAACACTTGTGTTTTTCGTCTCTCAATCTATTACTGACATTAACTTCTAAAATTGAAGCTATATTAAAATAGTAAATTTAATGTAATTGCACAATAGGAATTTACGACTACGTAGAAAAAGAAAATACTATGCACATCAATAACTTGTATAAATAAATATATGTGACAAATTTTCAACCATCAATCAGTGTTCATTAACCCCCTATAAAATTTAGCCACATCAACTTGTACACATTTATTTGTGTACAAATTGGTGTTCATAACGCCGCTCTATAAACAATCTATAAAGAAAAGTGGTTCCGTACCTAAACTAACTTATCATTTCCATTTTTGTCGGTGATAATATCGTTTTTCATTTTCATGCTTTTTTGGATACTATTAAAAATCCTAACATCTTACAATAGAGAGAGAAAAATTTGAATCTTAACTTACTACTAAAGGACGATAAATTTACCATTAAAGCAACTGCTCTAGCTCTACATTTTCATGCTTAATGAAGGTGTCCAGGTGCAGACTGGACATTAAAAGCTTCATGCATGTTGGATATTGTGTTGCCATTGACATTTCTCTAATTATCAAACAAAACTGTAGATATGTAGAATTATGGTATCACTTCGGATATGGTATTTTGGTCCAAGTGCGAAGTTGCCAACTGCACATTTGTCTAATACAACGACATCCTGTTAAATTAATGTCAATGAGGTTTCAATGAAATTGATTTTGGTAGAGTAAATTATCATAATCTTATGGTTTATGATAAAAACTCTTAATCATAATGTAATTTACATTTAAAATTTTCTTAGGATTTTTTTTTTAAAATCAAAATATATCTGTAATTTTGGAACGAAGAAAGTATAATTCTGTAAATATAATATTCATCATCTTTTTAGATAAAACAATTTTTGGTCTCCTCGCAACTTATATTATTTACAATATATCATCTTTTGATTTTTTTTGAACTTCTAATTTTGATTATTCCGAACATGAATTTAATCTCCAGGGTACATTATTTGCGATACAGTCGTTTAGAAGCCCGTAGGTCGGGCTCTAATTATTTTGCTTTTTTTAAGAATATTATTAATTTAATTTAATTTATTTTGTCCATTTTATATGTTATTATCATTTATTTCTTTTAAACCTTTTTTAATGTTTATGTTAAAAAGTAAAAATAGTTTTTGTTGAGGAAGAATATTCTAAATTGAATTTTAGAATTTAAATTATTATAATTACAGATACTAAAAAAAACATTCCAAATAAAAATAAAGAAAAATACATAAAATTCAACTAAATGTACAATTAATTGACCTATTGATCTTATATAATATAGCTAGGTCCGACGGAACGTAGCACTAATTTACACCTTGCTCTTATAAAATATATGTTTATGTATATGTATATGTATATATAGATATAGATGTATGCTGTTTTATGATCGATGATATATGTGAAGAAGTTACCTAGCCAAAATTTGTTAACACTTCTGCTACAATTGATAAAATATAGGAAGTCCCACAAAAGTGAAATAAAGGGCATGTTTAGCTTTAAAATAAAAAATAAAAAATAAAAAAGAAGAAGAATCTGCTTTACTTCTTCCGGTCCAAGTGACACATTGAAGGAATGCTTAGAAACATATATACTCCTTCCATCCTAAAATATTTGCCAAACTTTCTTTCATGGATACTAAAATTTTCATTCATATTATATAAATTGTTTATATTAACCTTCTACTCCGTCGTAACAAAAAGAAAATAAAATTATTATTATAGTCTGTGTTGTTGACAAGAAAATTTGGGAGTCAAGGGAAATTTTTTTAGAGTATTAAAGTGAGCGTGAGAGTGAGCTAGAAGAGTTTGAAGGATAAATGTAGTAAAGAAAAAAAATGATAATGTAAGATATGGTAGTAATATTGATTTAAACCATGAAAAAAAAATGTAAGAGAGATATACGGATTAAATAATAATTTAGTGATTTTAACTCAACAAATATTTTTATAAATAAAAAATAATAAGAGATTTTTGCACACAACTTGGAAACGATGGAATACGTAATTTCTTGAACAGCACTTCAAATAATCGAAGAAATTAAAAAAGGTCATCCAACTTCATTTAGAAAGAGAATAATGAGATCACAATATGCAGATACGAAACGTGTTGTACACATGATGAAATCTTTACAAGGACTAAGAAATTAATATATTACGTGAGATGGATTTTACATAAACAAACGGCTAGCTGTTTATGTAAAGTAGCTTCATATCATTGACTTGATCCAAGAGATGTCGCACGTTCCCTTTGATTGTGAAAATCACGTTTTCCAATGGAAGTTTTAACGGCAATCCAGCCCTAACGACAAAATGCAAAAAAGTAATGAGAATGAGAACAAATCCTAATTCAAGACTAGCCCTTAATGTAGAACACCATATTGAAATTAAAGAGAACACACGGTAGGAATCGATTAAGATGATGGAGAAGAGAAAGATGGAGAAAATGAGGGAAAAGCCCATTAGAATGATGAAAACAACAAAGAGAACTACACAAGATACGAATGCGCCATGCAAAAGCGCCAGGAGGATTAAGTCTAGGTTGGGAATGTACACCATTTCTGGAGAGGGAGCTACATAAATCACACAATCTAGTTTAATATATTTTTGCTACTTTCCTAGCTTCTTCATTTTTTACAAAAACTTCAATTCCAGAAAAGCGAGAGAATGAAGTGGCCTTTACTCATTCTATTTCCGTTGAATAAATTCAATAGGGTTGAATTACGTAATCAGGAATTAAACTTAACTGGGGGAACATTTATTTATTTTTTATTATAATAAATAAGTTAATTACCAACGCGGGATATAATGTATGATTTCTTAATAACGGCACTTCTAAATTGTACTCATGTAAGCATCATATATACGGGCGTAAACGAGTCAAATTTGAACAAACATTAATGTGTTCAGATTTTATTTTCATAAATTTTTTAATATTCGAATTCAAACTTGAGTATTTAGTAGAATAAAATTTTGATGCTCAAATTTTACTGTAATCAAAGTCGAGTCAATTACAAACTACTCACAAACACATAAAATTAGTGAACATTTTCATAATAATGCAATTTTTTTTTTAAATTTCTTTTAGGATAAAAACTATATATATAATTCGAACTTTTTTATCGATCTATTGAAGAATTCGAACTCTAGTCAATCTAATTCGAAAAATAAAGTAAATTCAAGTACTAATTTATGATGTCCACGTCGTATAAAACTTGACTTAACTTAATTTGATTCGATTCAATTATTCAAATGCATCAATTTTCATCATAATATTTTATTTTTTAAAAAAAAATCTATTCCACTTGACTCGACCAATTAATAAAAATTTAATTAAATTCCACTGGAACTTACCTCTTCACTAGTCATATATCCGTCTAGTTGTGGGTGGCCGCTACTTATACATGTTAAAAAAAATTAAGGCCTAAGCATCTGATCCTTCCCTAGCTATAATAAACTACATAAAAAGTAACGAACGATCTTCGATCTCTCTAAAACTACAAACTTTCTAGTTAAGCTACATATAACTTCCATTACCTTGCACTAACGTACTCTCGCACCAGAATGAGTTGGAGTACAAAACACTCACATCCATAATCCATTATATAACAATTAATATGCTATTTGTACAGATTACAGGTACACAAGTATATATAATGCAATTCGATCCTGCAATTATCAACAACATCATTTTTAATTGTTAGAGCCAAGCATGCGAGTCATGGTTTAATTGTTTTTGTTGTTTTAATTGTTTTATTTTATATATTTTAGTGCCATCCGTAAATATGTACTTAGTTGTTGCCTTTTAAATTATTATATATTAATGAATTTCATATTTTTTGAAAGTATGCACGCATATATTCAGGGGTACAGCTATCCTTGTTCACGAGTCAATAATTGAACCTACTGAACACCACACCATAAAATGGTAATATATGCAGACTGCAGCATTGTCAGTTTTGCCTTCTTTTTTATGTCAAATTTCATTATTTTGTTTAGTTAAAGGTTTGCAATTTGTTAGCTGCTACTTAATGAATGATGCTAAACTAAAGTTAAGCTGTAGATTAACCCCTATTTAGTTAGATGATATACTTTAACAGTTTGACGGGGCATAAATAATAACAAATATACAACATATATTAAGAAAGTTTAGACAATATACAACATTCAGGCTTAACTACTTTTATAATTGTAGAATTGCAATATATATGTAATTTTAAAGTAATAATATAGTCAATTTAACTATCACATATTTCTAGATATCAGTTATTTAGGAGGGGCAATTACAAAGTATATATTGATATCAATTTTAGAATATAATTGAAAACCACGACAAAAAACTTAGACGAAGGATGTATTCAAACATTCAACCTAATAAAAAAGTTTAATAAATTTTATTACTAAATCAACGTTCATGGACTATCTATAAATTTTAAGCGACCATATAACATGAGTTAACTTTTGGAACTTAATTTTCCCAATCCCAAGACGACACCGGCCATAACCTAGCTATATACATCCTTAGATTCTTGATAGCTAAATGGAAAGAAACACTCTAGTACTGTGACTGTCCCTTTATTTGCCAGTATTACTGCAAATGTACTGCCTGCTGTAGAACGTACGCGGAGAGGGCCCTAACGCTCCAACATATTTACTCAAAATAAAACCACTGACTTTATTTATACTACCACTTTTCATTAGTTTAACCTCCATTCTATTACCATAATAATAAACAATTAAACATGCATGCTCTGCACTTATTGTTTTTATCTTTTTTGCAGGGCTCAAATATTTGAGATACTTTTGTTGATAAATGAATGGCCAAACGAGACCCAAACATTTTTTTTTTTAATTTCATTCATGTTTCGTTGTTTCTTTTCTAGTTTTTGCATATTATATATTGCTCCTATATATATACATATATGTATATAAGAAAAAGAAAGATTAGGGACTTTGTTTGTATAAAATCTTTAAATTTATACTACAAGAATGTTAAATTATATTGTTAACCCCTTATTTTAAGTCACTTTTAAGGATTTTTTACGTACAAAATTCCTATATTTATATACATACTTTCTTCGTTCCAAAAAGAATTGATGAAATACAATTTGCACATAAATTAAGTAGATTACTTTTTAGAAATAAAATTTTCATTTTATTCTTGAGATGGGTCTATCTAACATTTTTTAAATATAAAAATTATATTTCATACTAATTATTTTTTTAAAGAAAGAATTGAGTCCACTTTAAATAACGAAATAGTTATTATATAATTTTTTGATGTATTTAAATTATTTTTTTAAACAAAATTTTATTTTTCTTGTAGGTCGTTTATGAGAATTTATGGGACGGAAGTATTATCTTTTTGTGATTAGAAGAGATAGAGTTGTAAATTCACACTCTGTTCGAGGCTTCAAACTTCAAGTGAGAGTAACGAAGGAAGAAACATGCATTTCTTCAAGCTTCAAGTGAGTCCACCAGAAGAAATATAACTAAAACCCTCCCTCGCTAGCTCTCTTGCTCAAAACACTAGCTTTCTACTGCAACCACCGTCACCGGAAACTTTGACACCGCAACCTCAGCTTTATATATTCCTTAATTCTCCTCCGCCATATATATAGAGACGTGCATAATAATATAATGAAAACTCATCATCCAACAAAACTCAAAACAACACCCCGTCCATTGTTTTCATGTGCTTTCTTTCGCCATTGCACTCAAACCGTACCCAGTCCCACCAACTCCCTTCCCCCAACCCTCTCTCCTCCACCTCCGCCATCCTCCGCCCCACCTCCTCCACCTCCACCTCCGCCACCCCCACCCCCACCACATCCTCATCCCGACTCATCCGAGTCATCTTCTTCCTCAAATACGTCTCAAAGCTTCACCCAGTGGAAATTCCCACTCCCACCATCCTCCCCGCCTATCTCAACCCGACCCGACCCATCACCAGAAAAAAGACGTTCCGACCCTGCCCCGCCACCAATTAGCGCCGCCGATCTCCAAGAACTCTTCCACGTGGCAGAACTCCAACTCAGCACCGGGTCGGGTTTCGACCGGTTCAATGCCCTCCATATGCTGGAGCGTTCCCTCGTACCAAACCCGCATTCTGTTAGGGACGAGGCTTTGTGTCCAATGGCTGTAATGAATGGAGTGGTAGGTAATTTGAAAGACAATGCAGGGGCAAAACCGGCAACAAAGGTACTCCTTGCGCTTTGCTTAGCAGAAGGTAATCGACACGTGGCAGTGGAGGCGGGGGCCGTGGGGAGAGTAGTGGAAGCGCTGGCAGACTTGGAGGCTCCTGCGGCGGAGAGAGCGTTAGCGGCGTTGGAACTGCTGTGCACGGTAGCGGAGGGGGCGGCAGAGGTGAGGTCTCACGCGCTTGCAGTGCCGATGCTGGTGGAGGTGATGGGAAGAATGGCAGGAAGGGGAAGGGAGTATGCGATTGGGGTACTGGCCGTGATATATGGCGGTGGTTCGGGAGACGTGGTACCTGTGGCGCCGCCGGAAGAGTTGGCGCGTGCGGTGGTGCTGGCCTTACAAGGCGATTGTACAACCAGAGGGAAGAAAAAAGGGGCCCAGTTACTAAAGATTCTGCAGGATAATGGACGGTTGGATTTAACGGAGGATGGGGGTTGAGCGGCCAGATTTGTTCGTCTTGGTCTGTAATAGTACTAGTAATTCAGTCAAATATGGTCAAGCAAGCAATAATTGCCATGTCGGCATATAAGATTGGATATCATTGCTAATATCATGTGGGCAGTGGGCCACTTTCTACTTTTTGTAAATATATTGGACAAAAATAAATATGGAACTTAACAAAAAAAAATAAAATAAATAAATATGGAGTACTCCGGTCTGAGGTCTGTCCGTTTCTAAGACGAGTGTATATCTTGAGTTCTTCGCATCAATTCACATATATTAATATTAAGAGAAAGGGTTACGTGAATTATCACTAAAAATCTATACCTATATAACAAATAATTAAAACGAGTTTTAAGATAACTAAAAATTTATATATCTATTATAATAAATGAATAAAACACGAAATTGGAGGTAACAATTGGTCGGGATAAAAAAAAACACTATAAAAATTCACCTACAGTAAAAATTAACCCTAAAACCTAAAAAAGGGGACAAAACAAAAAAAAAATCCTGGTAAAAAATAATATACCATGAAAACCAACTAACCCTAAAAAGTAATAATTTAAAATCATAAAGCAATAAAAAAAACTTATGAAACCATAAAACCAACAAAAAATTCATTAGCCCAAACTTAAAAAAACAAAACAAAAAACAAACATTCTTCACATGCACACAAAAAAAAAAATTCTAAAATATATTATCTACAAACTTTTAAAAAAGATAATTTAAAAAATTACTCTAAAATATTATAAAACATCTAAAATATATTAATTATTTTTTTAAAAAAACACATAAGTCAAAATTAAATAGAATATGCCTGTTTTGTGCACGGACTTTTAGCTAGTTTTATTAATAAACTCACACAAACATTCTTTTATTAGAATTTGATTTTTCATGGTTAAGTACAAAACTAAGTTTTATTTACTTGTATATATTTTATACAATAAAAAAAGAGAGGAAAACGTAAATTTATCACCAAAAGTATATATCAAGAAGGAACGAGATGAGATACATGAAAGTAAAAACGAATAATAACTATTTAATAAAAAAAGTGATTATTTTTTGTCAAAATATAAAACAGTTCCATTATGTCAATATTCTTATTAAAATTTTAGATTTTAAAACATAAAGGTCAGATTGATATAACAAGCTATATCAGAACGGGTTGTTCGGCAGGGAGGAGAAAAGACAAATTAATACTCCTTAGAGAAAATGAAAAAAGGGTTAGTGAGTTTAGCAGATGCAATGATGTATACATGAACCGTAATGGTTGTTAAAAGCTTCAAAATCTCGAAGCAAGCAAAGAGTATGTGTATATTTTCGTTTAAAAAAAAAAATCTAAATGAAACATATACAGATATGTTTTCTCTTAAAAATATCAAAAAGATTTAAACAAAGAAAAGAGTTTAATATTCATATGAAAATTAGTTAAGGTTGAATAAGTTAGATACAAATTTTAATAGTAAATCATTTAGCAACAAAATTTTTAAAAATATTCTACATTTACCGGAAGTTAAGGTCTTCGGTTTCTAAAGCACTCGCATCAGTTTTTTTAAATTCAATCATTTTTATTTTTTATATTTAGAGAATTTTAAGAAAGGTGAATAAAAAATGAGTTACACTAATATTCATATTTTAAAATTAATTTGATGATTTTGTGAATAGTGTATTCTTAAATCTATAGTATCAATATTTGTCCTACTTTATACTATGTCATAATCCTACTTTACTCTATCTATCTATCTATCTATCTATCTATATATATATATATATATAAACACTAATATATTATACATCAATTTAATATAAAAAAAATAATATTTTACATGGTAAGATAATTAAATATTTGTCTCAATGGTTGACGTAGTTGAAATTATCCTTATATATCTCGTCAAAAATTTAATTTCGACGGCAAGCCGTCAAGAAAGTCGTCGAAATGTATCCTATCAAGATATATCTTGTGGAAAGAAGTTGTTGAGAGAAATTAAACCTAATCTCGACGGCGAAGTGGTCGCCATAACATCTAGTTGTCGATTTTAATGTTTTTCTCTCCAATTTCTTATTTTCATAAATTTCACAGAAATTTTTTAATATATATATCATCCAACAAGATATATGTTAGCGCGCTGTCGATATTATCATAGACGTTCAGATTTTGCCGTTCGATAATATCGATGACAAACCGTGGAGAAAGACCTCAAAGCTGTTGACATAATATGGTAAACGTTTTTACAATGTTCGTTTATCCCGAGGGACGACGGATTGCCGTCGAGAAAAAACTAAGCCGTTGAGATTGTCTTTTTATTTTTTTAATATGTTCGTTTATAATGTTGTAAAATCTCTGTCATGGAACATGTCAATCGATATAAACTCATTTTTCAAGTTTTAAATCACAATATAATTATGCAAATTTAAATGCACAAAGCGCCGACAATCAAATGAACAAAGTACCCAATAGCACCCGACTATATACAACTAAAAAATAGTGTAATCCATATCAAGGAGTAATTTTTATGACAAAACTCTTAGTCAAATTTTATAATATACATGAAAGACAATAAATAAAAAGGATAAAGACAACTAAGACAATGATGTGTAATCGTCATCGCCAACCACGTGTTCGTTATCGTCCTGATTTCCACCTTGAACGCCACCAACATCGTGATTATTAATACCCTGAATAAATAAAAGCAATGAAAATATAATCAATACGCAGGAAATATACTTCAATTTAGAATGCTCAATAAGAATTGGAACTAAAAAAAAATATACCGAAAATAGTAACTTGACAGAGAGTCAGTAGAGTTGATTCGAAATGGATATTTACATTATTTGTTAATCAGATTATATATCAGCAAAGACAAAGATATTTTTTAAATAAAATTATGCACAAACCTGGTGTATGTATAGTTTTTTATCTTAAAGAAATGAAGTTGGCCGACGTATGGAACGTTAGAAACACTTCCGAGAAGTCCTTGGCAGATTTCAACTTCGGTGGTATGCAGAAGATGGGTAGCTGAAGAGAATGAAAAGATTTTATAACAAAGTGTTGCATGTGCTTCTTACTTATTCCAAGTAAATTGATACACAATACTATTCTAAAGCCCAAAAGTGAAAATAATTGTATGAACTATAGATACTACTCTTTCTTTGCTTAATGTGTGATAGATATCCTACGATAAAAAAGTGTAGGCAGAAATAAACAAAGTGCGATAGTATTAAGCACGCACATTTAAACACTCAACCATCACAGTTTAATTGGATAAATTAAAATTGGGGGAACAATAAAAAAATAAAATATTACCTCAAATAAATGGTATGTGCAGTTGAGGTGATGGACCGATGGCGCCAAATCTAAAAAATAAAAGAGAGTAATGAGAGATGGTCGGTGGAAGTGAAGGTGGTACAAGTTTGCAAATACAAGTTTCCGGCTCTTAATCTTTGTAATAGTTTCCATGGGGTTTCTCATAAATTTTAAAGTATATTTGGACATTCACTACTTCCTCAGATTACATAAAAAGATTAATATTTAAATTTTTGATAAATATTAATTTGTATGTTTCACTGGGAATTAAATGTACAAATAATATGATTTTCTTATGAGATTTGTTTTAAATCTTCAATTAAAGATAATATTAGAAAATTGCAATTAACAATTTTAGAAAATATAGCATTATAACAAAAGATTTATACAAATGTTCTTTTTTCTTAAACAAATTTTGCTCTCAAATGTTACTTTTTTTTTAATTGAAGCGCGTAATATATATCCAGAATGTTATAACTATTAGTTAAACCACTAGATAATTTAAAAGATGCTTTGATCTTTAAAAAAAAAATCTCTCTTTCAAATATGATGTAGAAAGCAAGACGTCGACAATTTTTAGAGAAAGAAAAAAAAATTGGAAAATTTATTTGATGTGTAGAATTATGATTTGTTAATACAGAATATGATAATAGAAAAATTAAGAAACTTCCAGGAGAAACAAAAGGAAATTAACTCAAATACTCCGATGTACAAAATTAGGAAATATCAAGAACTTAACTATGAGAAATTGAAGGAGACAAACTCAAATACCTCCATGAAAGAAAAAAGAAAGTAGATCGAAAAGGATGAGAGACAAATTAAGAAACTAAACAGACGAGAAAATCGTTTTCCTTATCTTCTCCGTCTCCTCCTTCCAACTCCATTTTTTTAATACCCCTCTATAATTTGTATATCTCTTTTATATCTATCTCTTTTTTTCTTTCACCATGTCCTCCGCCGACTCCATCTCATCTCTTTATATAGGCCTTTTTACTCTAGGGTTTTTGCTCCATTCTTATTTCACATACCTAAGGTACTCTTGTAAGTCAAAACGCAGTATAAAAGTCAAATGATTGTCGAATTAATATAAAATTAATTTAGATGGACTATTTTTTAATCCCACTTAAGAATTGCAGCCCAAATAAATTTGGATAGTTCCTTGTCCTGTTCGGCCCGACCTACTTGCTTATTTTTTTTGTTTTTTATTTTAGTTATGGTGAAAAATTGTGTAATTCTCCAAATTAACACCAGAAAAATTAAATGTGTAAAACATCAAGTAATATGAAATACTCGATATTAAAATGAATAGAAAAAGTTTACATTATTTATTTTGCTGTAAAATAAAACATTTGCATATATACAAAATTTACATAGTGCAAGCAGGAACAAAAATGCTTGGCATGTGCACAAATACAACAGAAAAATGATGAACAACGATGGGGTCCGAGAGCTTTATTTGTAGAGGTTCCATAGGAGGGATTATCCCTGAAGAATTTACAATTAATAATTTCCCATTTAAGAGTATTTTTCGGCTTTGTATATTCCCATTTTGTGCACTCAGGTGGTATTCTTCTCTGATCAGCTCAGTAATGTTTGAGTTTCGAGAAATCCGAGAGAACTTCATTCGTCGTGACGAGGATGGCGCCTGAGATGTTGCTTTAGTTGTGGAATTTTGTACTGAAACTCCAACTTCAGCTGTAGTGTTACCGCTCAGATTGATTAAAACCAATGTGATCCCTTGCTGGTATTGGTATAAATGTTTGTACGTGAAGACATAACAAATTAATTAGAGGAATTAATTAATTATATTGAATGAATTGGATGGAGAGATCGAAGCTTGTGACCATTTAGTTTGGTGGAAGGATTTTACTTACAGATGTCTTGGAGCAGTGAGCGTATGCACGTATATTTTTTGTACCAGAAAATGTTGTTGATAGAACATTTCTTCCCATTAAACGATGCCATAGAAGAGCACTGCACCATAATTATATCAACTAACTAATGTATGTATGCATATATATAAGCATTCCATTACAAAATAAAATAAAAATAATCCTGTATAATATATAGTTGTACATTCACGGGATAGACATATATTTCACTAGCTACCGTACGTTTTCTTGAATGTATGATATCATCTCCTGAAAATGTCTAAGGTGTTGTTTGGTAAAATCCGAGTAGTTAAGTGTGAACAATTATGATGTCTGAATTATTTAGTGCATCTGTTTGAATATGAAGCTGAATAAAAAAAAAATTTGAATATGAAGCTGAATAAAAAATAAAAAATAAATCTGTTTTGGTAATAATATTTTGGGGTTCAAAACCAATTAACCTTAATTAATTGGCGTTTGGTACGTAAATAAGCAAGCAGAATTGAAATACCTGTAGTAATCTGGATTAGGAGAAAATGTATCGGTGTTGAGAAGGCCGTAGTTGCCACCAACGAGTGTTTGTCTGCAATATGTTTTTGTGTCGTAAGTAGCTGCCATTCCAAGCTGATCTATGTACCTTCGATATGTATAAATTTTTCATGGGATCCAAGCGAGGCACAAGTAATTAATTAGTAAGTTATGCTATGCACATGTACGGCTAGAGATGAGAAATGTTATATATATATATATATATATATATGGAGATGGAGATATCTAGTAAGTACGAACCAGAAGGAAAAGACGAATGCATTGGTGACAAGATTGCGGCCGCTGTTGTATGCGCCTCCAGCTTCACCAACCCATGCTACTGTTGAAGTTGCTGAACTCTTAAGTATTCTTTGAAGGTTCGCAAACGGGCTTGAGCCCCCATCTAGATATGATGGATCCAGTATCTTGTCTATTAAGTGACTATCCACTCCTGTGCGCATCCACAATCCGCATATGTATGTATGATTGGATGGTTAATTATATATGTAAATGGTGTAAGTGTGTTTTTTTAATTTATATTATTTATTTAAGGAATTGAGGTTATGGTTAGTTTAAATAGTATTCCCTTATAATTTTGAGGTCAAAGATTAAACCTGACCAAGAATTGAGTGAGAATTGAATTAGTTCTTGAGTTAATTCTAGTAGAAGTTTCGCTTAAAAAAATATTGAGGTTCATGTATACCTGGACCAAGGTTGTAGATGTGGTGGGTAACAACTTGAAGAGAATTAGGAGGAGTGGAATGCAGAAACTGTGTGAACCACTGAGGATCAAAGAAGCCTCCAGGTCCAAGAACCAGTGGCTTTTCTTCATACCCCTTGTACATGTCTTCCACTATATTATGTAGGGTCCTCACGTCCGATGAATATTCATCTGTTGCAACACTTGTTCCAATTCCATTCCCACTCAGTTCATTTCCTGCATCATATTAGGCATATTTAAGCGGATCAAAAAAAAAAAAAAAAAAATAATAATAATAATATTAGGCATATTTAAATTTTTAACACAATCCGTACCTACTGCAAATCTGGAGATAGATAATTAAAAATCGGTTTGGAGCTTAATTGTACCATAAATATTACTCCGTATAAAATAGTCAAGTACGTACGTACGTACCAAGTTCCCAGCCATGGATATTGTAGCCCTTGTTGACAGTATATCTTATAAGAGACTCGGCATTACTGGAATTCCATGCTCCTACTGCTGACCCATCTGACGCTATTCTTTTCCCTCTTAATTCATTCAACCCAAATACTACCTTTGCTCTGTATACATATATACGACACCTATGAGTACATGTATATGTATATGTGTGCGCCCACGCGTGCGCCTAATGTAACAAACAAAAATACAAGCATGGTAAATGGTTTGTTGGGGTAACTGGGATAACAAGATAAAGAACAATTCATCGATCTGACCCAGCGAGTTTGAAGAAGATGTTGAGTTCATCCCATCTAGTCATGGGCAAGCAGCCTTCAGAAAATCCCAACATCTCTGTGCTATTTTTAATAAATTCGGAACATGGTTTTTCACCATTTTCTTCTATTTGTTGGTATGTCACTTTATCTTGTAGAGTGCCTCCCAATCTAAGTTTTAGGGGAGAAAATGCTGCAATATAAATCAAACTTACGCTTAATTTATGATATCAATTATATATATATATATATATATATATATATCAAAGATAATAATAAAGTACAAGGATTCAGTTTTATATATGTACGTAAAAGACAATATTGTTCATACCTTTAATTGCATTCAACAACGCTTTGTTGCTCAGATCCTATCACATTTTAAATGAATTTTCAATGTTAACCAAGGAATAAATCAAATTAATTTGACATCCAAATCTAAAACTATATGGCGGTGGCCGGTGGGTGGTGAACTTTTCTTTATCCACCCAAAACTAATTAACCCACACCTTCAATAGGTAAAAAATATACCCTACATTATACTAATACGCTACATTAACGAGTGTTCTATTAATACTACAAAGATGAATGTCGTTTTGTAGCCAAAAATAAAAATAAAAATAAAAATTATTGCATCTGAATATCACCTACTTGTGCTTAAATTATTCCGTAAATTATTGTTACAACTTCCAAAAATATTCCGTACAGAATTCAATAAACGTTTTGTTTCTTCGATAAATACCTATTTTCTAATGCAACTGAATCATCTAGCTAGCTAATTTTATAATAGAACCTAGTATGTACAACGGCTGCCTCTAAACTCTTTGAAAAGGTAGTAGGTAACTACGTAATAATCTTGTTGATTTGGTAATGGAATCAGTAATTTGTATAAAACAGTGATATACGATGATATAAATTTCTATTTTAAATATTGTACGGAGTATTGTAATTTTTTGTTTCCTTTTAAAATATGTTGTTCTAACTTCTAACGAATCTTTTACCTAATTACTGTTTTATTCATTCTTATTAAGTACTTAAATTTGTATATACACTATTAAGTAATGCTACGTTCCTACTCAATTTAAATCTACTTTACAAATTTTAAATTATAGTGTAACTTTGACAAAATTCAAAAATAACAATGGTTTAATTAAGAACCGGTATACACAAATTTTTGTGCCGTGGATTTAATCTGATGGCTAAAACCGATAAGTCAACTGGAGTACTTGTTCTTTAAATTTGCTGAAATGAAAGAGTATGAGGATGCCTATCGTAAATTCGTCGTCTCAAAACTTAATTTATACGGTGAACAACTTATTTAAATGTATATTTATATAAAATAAAAATAAAAAGTGAAAGTGCAATCCTATATATAGAAAGTGGTTACAATTTTAAAAATGATTTACACTTCTTTTTTCTTTTTTTTTTCTTTTTTTATAATTTATATGTGTGTGTACAAACACCCCAAGACATTAATTATAATACTATATGTTAGCGACGGCTAATAGCTAGCTTGATATCATTATTGGAGAGGAAACTACTTTAAATATATAGTTTCTACACGATTGTTTTATTTTCTATAGAATTATCGCATAATTAGATTAACTTTAAAGAAACAACTCACATACAGCAAGTAATTGGAAATTTCAGGACTTAGAGAGAGAGAGAGAGAGAGAGAGAGAGAGAGAGAGAGAGAGAGAGAAACGAACCAGATTAAGAAGAGAAGCATGGCCCCAACTACAAGTGCCATAGTCACATTTTTGGGGAGGCCACCAATCCAAAGTAGCACAAACATAGTCTTCATCAATCCTTCCAATGGGGGCACCACCATTTATGAATAAACTTCCTTCAACAATATTATTATGATTAACACTACCCATTGTAGACCCTTTTTCGCTGAAAAAGTATACCCATAAACACAGGCACAGAATCTGAAACATAAATCCCATCTCATAAACTAAACTATTTCTCGACGTTTCAATTTCAGTCCCCGAGGAATCACCCATCTAGCTTGATACAACTAATTATATATACAACTATATACTACTAACTCC
The DNA here is from genome assembly GCA_014636745.2 of Centella asiatica. NCBI lineage: Eukaryota > Viridiplantae > Streptophyta > Magnoliopsida > Apiales > Apiaceae > Centella > Centella asiatica. Next base: position 39,843,269 of record CM025780.1, on the reverse strand, counting down.
AGTATTTAAATATTGGGAAGTAGGTAAAATTAAGAAATGTTTGGAGTGTTGTGGTGGGGGTGAAATCTTAACTATGTAGATGCATACATATGTTTTCTGGTGCTCCACATAACTCATATTTATTCCTATCTTCAGTACTTCTTCTCTTTCTCCTTGCGCTTAGAAGTACCATCACCAGATGAATACGAAACATATATATATATATATATAATACAATTAAGTACCCTCCCTTTTAAAATTAAACATACATATTCTTTTTTTGTTATTTCAAAATTAGATGTATGTTTCTATTTTTAAACTTTAAAAAGTAATGAGATTTTTTAAATATTATTTTACTATTTTAATTAATTTCACTTCATTCACCACTTTAGATTCTCAACCATAACGCTGATTACTATTAAACAACATAATAATATAAATATGTTTAGAATATAAATTTTATTTTTAAAAATCTATCATTTTAATAACTATCTTTAATTTAACGGAGTACATAACAATACATTATTTGCAAGACTCCATAAATTAATGTTGGCACACTTATTTAATTGTACTTGTATAGGTGTGAGTTATAACATATGCGAGATATAGGTCAATAGGTGTAATAATTATAATATTATTTTCACTTGTATTTTTATTATTTCCACATATAAACTCTACTATATATGTGGATAAAATATTCGAATATCATGTAGCAAAGATTATTAGTTTAATGTGTAAGTAATATAAAAAATTAATGTAAAAATAATAACTCCCTTGTAATTAATACTATTAATGAAGAAGGACGACAGCAATATAAGGGCCAGTATGTAGATGGATAGGGATCAATGTGTTAAGCAACTCATTGCATTTTAAATACTTGTATATATTATATAATTATATAAATATTAATTTAAAGTCAAAGAGGCAATGTAAAAAGAATGTCAAAAAAAATGAAATAGTCCATATATTTTACGTTTAGTTTTAATTTAATCCATGTACTTTTTAATTATCATTATAGTCCATTTACTAATTTTTATAGTTTTAATTTGATCCAACATGATAAAATAAAATAATAAATTACTATTAACTTGGTTTTTTAATGCAATTTTAATTAAATAATAAGGTTAAAAAATGTCTCTCTCAATATTATTTTAAAAATATAGACTTTGCCTTTAAAAATTAAATAATTTTATTTCAAAGCATTAAAATTAATTTGAGAAAAAGTATATCAATCTTAGTAAAAATTTATTTTTCAAAGAAAATTATCATATTTTCGGGCCATTATCATATGTAAGAAATCTATACATATTTCAAAATTTTAATAATAATAAATAATTAATTATTTATAGATAAGTTCAAATGAATTGGGAGATTTATGTATGCAGCCTCAAATTAATATGATATTTTTTTAAAAAAATACCTTTTACTAAGATTGATATTTTTTTTTTCAAACCTAAAAGAATATACTTTTATTATGTTCTAAACTATAAGACAAATTTAATCATTTTAAATTAATTTATTTTTAAATGCAAAGTCTAAAATAAAGAATCAATTATAGCGTTTTGAAATTTACATTAACTTATTTTTAAATGCAAATTTGTAACTTCAATTAAAATATTATTGAGGGACATTTTTTAACCTTGTTATTTAATTAAAATTGTATTAAAAAATCAAGTTAATAGTAATTTATTATTTTATTTTATCATGTTGGATCAAATTGAAACTATAAAAATTAGTATAAGGACTATAATAATAATTAAAATGTACATGGACTAAATTAAAACCAAATAAAAAGTACATAAACTATTTCATTTGTTTTGCCTAAAAAGAACTATCTTCTGAATTTAGATGCTTAATCACGAAAAATTATGTAATTGAATTTCCCCCCGAAAATTTAACCATAAAAGTTGAATATATCAAATTTGCTAGTTAAAGGCATGAAGATATTATTTTATTTGATTTTTGGTTGTATGACATTGTTATTATGTAATTTGTTTCTTATATTGTATTAAATTCTTATTTTTGAAAACCCATTTAACTATTTTTAAATTTTAATTTTATGAGCTTTATTAATTATCTAAAAATGATTCAACTTAAATATTGTTTTTAAGGTCTGAAGCTGCTTTGTTCTTCATCGTTAGTATTATTGGAGATTAAAGAATAATTGTATACGCTGGTGGATCTCTCATTAATTTAATTGAAGTCAATGAGGTGGTACTGGCGTATAAATACACACTGTTTTTGCATCACCTAATATATAGTACTAACTACATCTTTTTCTATAGAAAGAGACAGCTTTTTTGTTTATTCTCGTTTAAGAAGAAAATCCTACAACCTGGCATATAATTTCTTTGATAGGAATAATCAAACTAAGATTAAGAGAAAAATATTCCCAAATATAATCGATAAATATGAAATTGAGAACAATAACTTCAATACTTATTTCATAATATGAGAATAAGTGGGAAAAAAAAATTAAAATATACGAATTCGAGTTATTTTTTTTTTACTCGATTAACCCAAGGCTTTATGATGATTCTGCATTTAACTCTTCATAAAGCTGTAATTATGACAATCGTAAGTGGGAGGAACACAAGAAATCTGAATCCAAAAGCATCAGCATAAATTATCATAGAAGAAAATCTTGACTCTTTAAAGGAGAAAAAAAATCTAGATTTAAGATAAGAGATATTCCATAATATATATATATATGGAAAAAATCCAAGTAAGATAAGAAAAACTCTATAAAATGGATAATTTCCAAATTAAGAGTAAACAAGATCTAAAAATAGAAAACGGTAATAAAATAAGGAAATTATATAAAAAGAGACCTGTGGAATGTTGTTAATTAGAAATATCCTTCGCAAGTAACATGGGGGACGGCTTAAAGCGAAAAGGATGAACATATATTTAACGACAAGCCAAGTCAATAAAAAGCTACTCATGACATAATCGTAACGTTCGAATAAATAAGATAATCATTCAATTTAAGAACAATCCCTCACCCCTTCTTTATAATCAACTAATTAAAGCCACATATAATGCTGTAAATAAAATCCAACGGTTCGGGAGACGTACTCAGGCTCAACTCATAAAATTATATACTTGTCTCGAATTCATTATAAAAATAAATTAAATTTGAGACTCAATTTAAAATTGAATGAATTAAAAGAGCTGAATTTTAGTACAGCAGTATTTATTCGATTTAGTTAGTAAGTAGTTTGTAAGTTAGTTATTACTAAAATATCATGAAATATATAAAAATTTCAGAAGTCAAATTTGTCATTATAATAATTCATTTAATTATTATATATGTTATAATTTATTTTGAAAATTGTGTGTCTCCAAATACGTACAACATATGTTCATATGTTAAGAAAAAGAAAATTAACACATGCATATGGATGCAATTTAATTTTTGTGAAAATGACCATGCAAATATTCGTGGGAAGTTTGTGAGTAACTTGGATTTGATTTGAGTAAAATCTGAACATTGAATTCTGTTCGATCAAATATTCAAATTCAAATATCAAAAAATTAGTTAAAATTAGAATCTAAACATTTTAATGTTTATTGGTATTCAACCGTTTACGTCACTAGCCATGTGATTTTATCTCTACATAGACTCAACTTAAAATTTCATTTTTTTGCTTCGTTTCAAAAAATACTATGTATAAACAAAAGTCTAACGTTGGCTAACAGGATGACTTTCAAAAGAAGGAAAAAGTTCGTAAATTGCTTGAGAATTGAATAATAGTATTTCATTCGTTCCACAAAAAAAAACAACATTTAAACTTTTGACAACTATTAATTTTGATTTTTGACCAAGAATTAATGTACAAATCATATGTTTTTTTATGAAATTTGTTATGAATCTTTAAGTTATAACGAAATTTATAAGTTTATAACTGAAAGTTTCTTAATTTATCACAAAATAACAAAAAATAAAAATAAATTCAAATGTAACTCTTTTTTGGAATATTTTTTTTCAAATATAACTCTTTTTTTAGCAGACGGAATAGCATCTTCGATCATATTTATGTTGTGTTTAAACTCCATGAGTATAATAAGAAAGAGAATGATCCTAAAATTAGGAAAAAATTAGTGGAAAATAATGATATATGGTAAATGAGGGATAAGGGTGAACGAAGGAAGATGGAGGTATCCTCCTTCCATGAATTTGGTGATTTCGTAATTGGTAGATTCATAGTTATAGATTTATTTTCCTCATATTTCATTTAAATAATTCAAACGTTTAATATATCTTCTTCTTCTTCTTCTTCTTTTTTTTGGCTACAAACGTTTAATATATCTTACTCTTATTATATGGATTCCGATCGATTTAAATACTAGGAGAGAAAAACGTATACAAAGAAGAGACCAAACAATTAAAGCAGAGGCATATTATAATTTAGTAGTCTATATTTGCGCAATAAATAAATAATTTATGAATCTTCAAAAGATTCACGCACGGCAAAAATAAGTTTGTAATTATTATTTTGATAGTAACTATTTGAAGTAGAAAATATTAATTTTATTAGTGATTGATATTATAATAAATTTAAGTATCATTGGTCATTATGGTAAATTGCATTTTTTCGGTAATTATTCTAGTTAGGTATACTTGATTGATAATTAGTTTAATTAAAATTACTTATAGTGGTAAGTATTTTTTTTATTTTTTTTTGTTACTAAAGATGCCACAACAAAGTTTTTTTTATTAGTATACAATATTTAAAACTCCGATCTCCCCACTTTTGAGAGCAAACAATCGACAACGACAAGATCAATTTAAGGCTCTATTTAATAGAGGGAAAACAAATTCCTAAAAATTGTTTTTTTTTATTTTCAAATGTTTGGTTTTTATGGAAATTGAGTCGAAGAAAAATGATTTTTGATTAAAGAAAAAACTTATATGAAATTTTAAAATGGGAAAAATATTTTCTAAAGAAAAATAAAGATAAAGAATATGAATGAAGAGAGAAAATTTTAGTGGCTCACCACTTTTTGAGTTTTGTTGTTTTTATTTTGTTTTAAACACTTATAATTCTAGAAATATATATCCAAAAAATATTTAAAAATAATCATAATTTATAATTTTTCAAGATCTATAAATAAATACCCATGTTGCTATAAATTTTTTTTTTTGAACCTTTTAAAAAAAATTTACCTCATAAAATACAATTTATACATTTTTACTCATTTTCGACATAACAATCAACCACAAAAAAGTAGATCATTTTTTGAAAAAATATTTTTCTTCTATCAAACGAGCTTAAAACTCAATTTATAGACTAAATGAGGTATTTTGAATTGACATGACTCCTATAAATTAGTATATCCGTAAGGAAGAATAGAAGAATAGGTCATCTTACTTCCCTTCTACGTTCGGAAAATTTAATTTCTACGTCTATGAATTGAAGGCAAATGCTTTCACTTCACCTAACTTTTTCCAAAATCACAATAATTTGCGAATGGCTAACATTTTGTGGCAACTCATCGTATGGACTTCCATTTCAACCCTAACAATAATCACCCATGCCATGCCACCGCCACCACCTGTCCACTGCAGCGCCACCAACTGCACGCTTTCCAATGCCTACGGCGTCTGGGGAGACCGAAAAGACTGTCACGTCCCAAAAGTCATCTACCCGAAAACCCAACAAGAAATTCTCGAAGCCGTGGCTAATGCTAGCAAAAACAACTTAAAAGTCAAAGTAGTTTCCAAATTCTCACACACCATTCCAAAGCTAGCATGTCCAGCAACAAATTTCGAAAAGTCCATTCTCATAAGCACAGAAAATTACAATTCTGACCTCCGAATCGACCCCGAAAAGATGGTGGTGACGGTGGATTCGGGGTATGGACTTCGTGATTTGATCGATGCAGTGGCGGAGTCAGGATTTAGCCTGGTGGCAGCGCCGTATTGGGAAGGCGTTAGTGTGGGAGGAATGATTAGTACCGGAGCCCACGGCAGCTCGTGGTGGGGGAAAGGTGGCGCAGTTCATGATTATGTTGTTGGAATGAGCTTGGTGGTTCTGGCAAGTGCATCGGACGGATATGCTAAGGTTGTCAGATTGGAGGGTCAGGATTTGTTGTTGAATGCTGCTAAAGTTTCTTTGGGATTGTTGGGTGTCATCTCAAAGGTAAGAAAATTGTGTTACATGAATATATTCCTTTTGTTGTTTGATATGTATAAAGTTATATTAGTAAAGATATAAAGGCGTTATAAACAAAAATGAACTAGCTAGAAACATGTTTTAATTCATTGAACAATTCATACATTTTAATTTATTTGAATTAATACAAACTCCTAATACGACATGTAGCTAGGGAGTGTTATATATATAGTACTCTGTATTTGTTATTTGGGGAAGATGATAAGTGCTAGCAACCCAAGGAAAATAACATGATATTCTCTCCTTACAATATCCTGAGTGTACTATTTGTACTATTAGTATTAACAAGAAGAAAAAATCACCATTTATACAGTATTAATTAATATGAATCGTTTGTATGAATTGTGATTTTACTCTTAGTTGTAAAAAAATGTGAGTGGCGCCGTGGCGGTGGTTATAAACTCAGATCGATCGATCATTAAATTGGGAGGCGGATGGGTCATTGGTCCACTCAGTGATCACACCGTTATTGGACCAGTGAAATTATAATACTTTATTTATATCTATTCAAACGTGTATATATATTTCAAATATGATTTTACAACATTTTGTTATAGTTGTATATAAGTCAATATTTATATTCACAAAATCATTAATTGTTGGCAGATTCATAAATAAAGAAACTATGTGGTGTATATATATGGACACTTACATGTATATGTGCGCGCGCGTATATATATATATATAAATGATCACATTCAAAGTCACTTTGAGTGATTGGTAAATAAATTATTGCATCTAGTTTATAATAATAAACTTTTTAAAAGGTTCTTAAAATTTCGTACTATTAGTCATTTTCATATTTCAAGATAAATTATCTAAATTTGTTCCAAAATTAACCTTAATTTCTCTTATTTCTCCAAAAAATTATACCAATGAAATTAATATTTTCATAACGTTTTCATCTATTTATATTTCCTATGAAGGATAAACTAATATTTTTAATTGATATTAGTTGTTTCAATAAAATAGTTATTGATGGAGCTCCTTGGTATATATATGTATTTTAAGCTAAAAGAAAAGGTTAATTTTAATTAATTCCATATAAGAGTATAACTCATATGCATTAATTAATTAATTTTGATTTCAGCTAGATAAGGTCATATATTAATTTGATTAAAATGTTAAATTAAACTAGTGTGTAATGATTACATAACCAATATATCAACGTAGTATACTTTTACGTACAGGTGACATTATCGGTTGATGGAGCATTCAAAAGGAGCATAACTTATAATTTCACAGATGATAATGCAATAGAGAAGGAATTTGAACAACATGCGAAGAGACATGAATTTGGAGATATAACATGGTACCCCTCAAGATACACTGCTGTTTATAGAAATGACGATAGAGTTGCTTTAAGTACAAGTGGAGATGGCGTCAATGACTTCATTGGCTTTCAATCCAATCTTATTCTTGTGTCCAAGACTGATAGAGCTGCTGGTACGTACCTACCTACCTGCATTTAAGTAGGTATTCCATAAAAAAAAAAAAGAAACAAATTTGAAACAATTTTAACAGATTCATATCAGCTTTGAGTTATGGGAATGATCAGGAATATAACCTGAAAATATATGCGGAGTACTTTTATGAGGGGAATAAATACTTATTTCAATTCTAAATAAATGCCTAATGTTCAACATTTTATATATTTTTCTTTGTCAATATATATACTAACACAGAGAAAGCATTGGAGGACGCAAGAAACACAAATGGGAAATGTGCACTAGCATCAACTTTCCTTGGATTCAAGAAACTAACAGCAAATGGATTGAAAAACAACCTAATCTTCACAGGATATCCAGTAATAGGCCACCAAAGCAAAATGCAGACTTCTGGTTCTTGTTTATATTCACCAGCATCAAGAATAGACAGCTCATGTGCATGGGATCCAAGAATCAACGGCTTGTTCTTCTACGAGACAACAGCCATCTTCACGGCTAAAAATTTTGCAAATTTTATTACCGACGTTAAGAAACTGAGGGACCTGAAGCCAGAAAACTTCTGTGGAGTTGATATATATAACGGATTCTTAATCCGTTTTATAAAGGCTTCTAGTGCATATTTAGGTCAATCCGAGGACTCCGTTGTTGTAGATTTCAATTATTATCGTGCAAATGATGCGTTGCGTCCGAGACTAAACCAAGATGTTTGGGAAGAAATTGAGCAAATGGCTTTTATCAAGTATGAGGCTAAGCCACATTGGGCAAAAAATCGGAGGGTGGCATTTTTGGATGTGAAGAAAAAGTATCCGAAATTTGAAATGTTTGCGGAAGCAAAGAATAAGTTGGATCCTTTGAAAATGTTCTCAAGTGAATGGTCCGATGCGGTGGTGTTTGGGAGGGAAGGTGAAAGAGGTGATGGATGTGCATTGGAAGGACTGTGTATTTGTTCAGAAGACAGACATTGTAGCCCTGGGAATGGCTACTTGTGCCAAACAGGCCTTGTGTATGAACAAGCTAGAGTATGCAGATATTCCAATTCTTCTGTTACTTAATACATACTCCTGTTCAACTATCATAACAATATCTGTGTCACATATTTCTATTTAATTCCATTCGCAGATGAGATAATTGCCTTTTTGTGTGATGTCACAACTGATTCTTATCTTCTTTTCTTTTTTTTTTTTTAACTTTTCATGAAATTAACCTTCAAGAATTTCCACTACATTTCACTATTCCAGAACTCTTTCACAATTATTAAAAGCGGTGGCCTAACTACCAATCAGCTAACGTACGTACAACATGAGAACAGAAAAATTGCACTTGTTTGGTTTAACGTTTGTACTTCCGAGTTGACCGATTAGATGAACAAAATAGTAATGTCTTATTTGTAAGTTGGTAGGAGGAATTAATTAATGTCTTACAAAATTTCTTTTTCTGAGGATGCAACATTAGGTCTCTTTAAAGGAAGCACGTGGTACGTACGGGTAAATGTGTAATAAGAAACTAGAGTCTAGAAGTATTCAAATGTGATTGATTAATCTTCTTTAATTAACGACATGGGCATCCGGCCATGTGATAATTTAATATTGCCCCATTTTTCTAAATTATGCGATGCTCAAATTTTATTTTTTTTTCTTTTTTTCTTAATTTCCTGAACCTACGCTTGTTTCTCGCCTCCCATGCATATATGCCAAAAGGTGTACGTATATCTTGATCAATCTCCAGATTTTCTTACCTTAATTTCTTCGAAATCAATGGACTTTGCAAGCTCAAATTAAAGACCTTCAATTTTAATTTTCTGGGCAGACCCATGCATGATATACTCCACCAATTAAAATGCTCGAACAAATTCGCCAAGCCCATTTACATTTAAGTAGCACACGAGCGGCAGTCGATCTCCACACCAAAAGCATTGCATATATGTGTGTGTGTGTGTGTGTGTGTGTTTTGGATGCTTCCGCACGTAATAATACCTCTTTTAAATAAGAAATCCTTTGCATCTTGAATAGCCAACCCGATAAACACCTGCATCTTAGAGGGAATTTCATTACACCATATCAATTTTTGCCATGAATCGAAGCCTCTCGAGAATTAATCTTGTTCTCCATTGTCTCCATCATATCTTTCATTACCGAGTTACTCCCTAGCTCCCTATCATAAATTGAACAAAATATTTAACATATAAAACAATTTACCCAATTTGCATACAAAAATATCAAACAACAATTATTATGAATCGGAAGTCGAGTACCATTCTTAGCATGCTTCCATATCAGCCTATATCCTCTTTGTCTTCCCTTAATGCGACCCCTTCTAAATACTGTATCAGCCTCTGAACTTCACCGTTGTCCCAATCGAACAGGCCCCTTAATTCTCCAACTAAGATTATAGGTCCAACCCTCTTGTTCACCCCTGCTGCATGTTGTCATCTTCTTCCCACAGGACGAACGTACTAAACAGATTTTCGATGATCATTTTACATAAAAAGAAAACGTCTACTTTTTATTTTATATATGTCCAAATATTTAATTTAAAATTAATTTAAAGTCATAGGCTTCTAAAGTTGTATGAAAAATTTACAAAATATATTTAACCAAAAAAAAATTACAAAATGTTGTTATCCCATGTGAAATGTGTTACCTAAATAAAGGCCAATTAAACCACGAATATATATGATTATCATTAGTGACTCTTTTTAATTAGTCCTTCGTGGCATCTGTACAACACAGAATTATATGATGTTCGCAACTCATTACCACTAATAAGAGATGGTTGATGGTCGCACATGTACAAATTTACATATTAAATTTAAAAGGGATGATTGAATCGTAATACCCCATCAAAATTAGGAAATTTAAAATGGTTGCAATGCAATTAAACTAAACTACGTTTTAGTTAACTCACGTGATAAGAGTATTTCTATCGTAACATGTTAAAAAGTTAAACCTCATGAAAATATCTAAGATTATAATAGAGGCCGGATCTTATTGAACTACTTAACCATTGAATCAATACCAAGACCAACTACGGTTTTAATACATATGGTCTAGAAAAAATAAGCTGATCCAATAAGGGAAAAAAAACCCTGAACGATGACCTAAAGTTATATATGTATATCCTTGTCGCTGTATTTGTGGTATGAATTTCTCTCTCTCCAAGTCTCGATCACTCCACGGAGTATATGGTTTCTGATCTCATCCAGCTTCTGGGTTTTCAGTATTCTTAGTTTTTTGCCCTTCTAGTTTCTCTTTATTGTTTTATTTTTTTTATCAAACGTTTTAATTCTACGATTTTAATATGTGTAATATAGCATGTTAATACATTATTATCTTATTCTACATAATATTTTCTATATTTCTACCATTTTAATATGTGCGTTATTCTTCTTAGATTCATTTTATATGTATGATTTCGATAATTTAATTATTTGTATAATCTTTTAATGTTTAAAATTAATATTTGATATATTCACATATATGACACCAAATATATGATGTATTTTTATAAACACAAAATGTATTGATTACACGTAGAATCTACACGTAAAAATATACGATTTTTATGTGAAAATATCGATTTACCAATTGTAAAAAATAGCTACTCTTTCAGCTGTACCGCCTGGTGATTACAAAATGCTTTATATGGACAGAGTTTTTTAGTGCGAAAATTCTACTAAAATATGTGATTTTTATATTGGAGTGGGTTGATAGTTGATATTAACAACATGGGTTATGTGTACAAACAATTTATATGGGGAGTATATTACTTTGAACAAAGTAATGTTACAATAAAAGATTATAATTAATCAAGTAGGCACTTGAAGTTCAATCGTTCTTTTAGTATTATACATGTTATAAGAAAATTAATTGTCGATCAAAACAAAAAAGAAAAAAAGAAAATCAATTTGTCTAAATTTATTTGTGAGCGTTTCTCTTCTCTTCAAATATTGACATGTATAAAATTTATTCTGCATTCTAAGAAAAAGTTACAAGCATATGATCAACAAGGTTCTTTAAATTAGGCATCATCTTTTACTTTACAATTGAGAAAGCGAAACAGTGGTCTGCACTCTGCCGTCTATTTTGATACTCCGTACTAATTATTTCTTCCATAAGGTTTCTTTAAGCGTTTTCCCAAGGTAGAAGTGTAGAACCCGCAGTAAAATAAATAGTTGATAAAATTAATTATAAGGTGGGATATACCGGAAAAGTGACAGAAAAAACCATGCACAACCAAAGGTTCCTTTTTCTTTTTTTTTTTGGTGCAACCTATGAAACTATATTCACCAAAAATAAACAAAAAAATTTAAGATACTCCGTGCAAAAATAAATAAAAACTAATAATAATAATAAGTGAACAGGTTTCCTTCACTATCCCGCACGGGCTTTGTACCATTACTCACTCAGGGTTAGGGTATTAATAACCAAAATTTACCATCCAACAATGTTTTGAATTTTGTGATATTATTAAAAATCAAACAAAATTTGGTGTAAACGTTATTTTACCAAACCAAAAACTGGTTAAAAAATAAGTCTCTACAATTTTTTGTATTTACCGGTTTTCAGGAATAGTACCAGTTCGTCTTCACAAAACACGATATATATTTACCGTACCGGTACATGACTACATGTCTTACTATAATATTTTTTAAATAATTTTTCTAAACCTTATTAATTATGTAAATTTTAACTCAATAAAGAATGTTAATATATTATAATCTTATTTCCACAAGTTTGAATTTTTATTTTTTGTTATAGTCATCAGGTAATTAGTTTTATTTTTCATTTGTTTGTAATATGGTTGGTAGGTAAAAAGAGTTTTTTTACGACTTTGGCCTAAAATTAATTATCTTATTTTCCTATATGTCAAGTCCATTGTTGTCATTAACGCATCTATTAAAGTCCATTTTTTTAACTTACTTAAACTCGTAGAAGCTAATATATATTTACCGATATCAGTCCATTACTGAACTAATAATTCGGTTTGGTATCCCCATTTTTCTGTACTTTTTTCAATATCAAAATTTTGTCTATAGTTAACCGAAACAAAAAAAAATTAGTTGGGAACCGTGCACAACACCGATAGTTTAGTATTATTGATTTAATTATAATTATTTTGTTACAATAGATTAGTTTAATTAAGAATTTATATTATAAGTGACTTAGTTAGCGGTGATTAAGTATGGTAAATCATATTATTATTTGTGATTATTAATTTGATCATAGTGATTTTAATCATATAAATTAGATTAATAATTAATTTTGTTATATTATTATTAATTTGATTATAATTTAGTCTGTAAATAAATTCACTTCAATCAATTTAATTCGTAAAATATTATTATTAATACAAATTAGTATAAATAGATTAATTGATATATAAATATAGATGGTCCCTAAATGGACCTATTCTTGATCGGTTTAATTCGTGATAAAAGAATAAATAAATAGATTATTATAAACATGGTAGATTCAATTAGTATAATTAGATAGATTAATATTGATAAATAAAATTAAAAAATTCTAAAACTAAAGAAACCCCTTCTTGAGCGTATTCCCTTGTTGTTAATTAGTAGATTAGTATAGATGTCTATATAACTAAAAGGTCCTCCCTCCGTTCAAAAATAAAAGAGTTACATTTGAAAAAAAAAAATATTTCAAAAAAGAATTACATTTTAGCCGGAGCATTAGCTCTCACCGTAAAACTCAGGTTTCCCTTGGCAATATACCAAGGTTCAAATCCTCCTCCTCCATCGTAAGAAAGTCACATTTAAAATTTTTATTGATTATTTTGCTATAAATTTAAAAAGTCTTTCAATTACAAATTTATAAATCTAGTTATAACTTTAAAATTCATAACAAATTTCATGAGAAAAACTTATTATTTTTGCATTTAATAATTGTTCAAAAATAAAAAATTAATATATAATAAGATTTTTTAATAGTGTTAAAAAAAAACGTTATCTTTTTGGAGTCAGAGTATTAACTCATGATAAAATTCATCATTCCCTTAACAGTATACTAAGGTTTACTCTCTTTTTTCCCATTATAATAGATAATAAGATTTCTTAATAGTATTAATAAAAAAAAAAAAAAACAATGTTAGTCTTTTTAGGCCTGTCGTCGTCTAACAAACTTAGTTATTTCTCAACCCCGTCGGGATAGACGGAGACCCTCCAAGAGATATATATGCTGGTAGCTCCACACCATTTGGGGTTGCATGCGTATAGGAGGTGCGAGACATACCGGATGCGCAGCCAAAACTGCTTCAAGACGCCTTCGCGCGCATATATATATATATATATATATATATATATATATAGCACATCCATTTGCCATAGAACAACGTTACCACAGTAATGCACCCGCAAACTTTGAGCTCGTTATTTTTGGATAAGTATTTTTGGAAATAATATCTTCAATCACATAAAAAAACATAAAAATTTATCCCGATTCACTTAAATTCGACTACGTCCAGCATGTCTGAATATTATTACTATCGATCCACATTTATCCACAAGATTCAATTATCTTAGAATATCTCACATTCTATTAATCTACCTTACAACTCTCAAAAGTTATAAGAGAGACTCACAAACTCTCATTAATTACATAATATCATCACTCACTTGTAAGAAACCCTTACATAATATCATCACCCACTTATAAGAAACTCTCACAAAAAACTAAATATTTTAATTATTCCATAAACACAATAAATCATTATATTATTTATAGACCCTAACATAATGTCAGAAATCCAAAAGAAATTAGAAATCAAATCACATCCAAAAATCAAATGAAAATTTATTCTAGTTAGGAATAAAAAATAAAACACATTTCAATAGAAAATAGAAAAACATATTCTTAATTAAAAAAAGATAATATTAAAATATGAGTTAACTTCAACATTTTTCGACTGTCCCAATGATTCCCACTTTTTTGTAAAATTCGTTAAAATCACAACTTCAACAGCTTCCCATTTTGTAAATTAAACTACTTGTATACTCCCCCACCCATTTAAATTAGATAGTTTTAGATTAACGATCAAAATTAGTTCAACTTATAAAATACAGTAACGTTCTTATTATGTCGATAGTTCACCTCAAAAAGGTTATAGTTCAAATTTTACTAGTCGTACTTGTACAACAAGTACCATCATAACATATCAAAAAGACTGGTGACATTCTTATTATGCCGATAGAAGAGGTGATAGTTCAAATTTTACTAGTTCTCTACAAATACCACTATAACCTCTCAAAAAGACTAGTGACATGACAGGACCTTAACCCGAAAAAGTTTCCCATAACCTAAACTTTTGATCTTACCAAAAAATAAATTACATCAACAATAATCAATAATCGTATAATAACTTCTCAAGGAAACCGGTGAAATGAACCCTAAACTGAGAAAATCTCCCATAACCTAAAATTTTTATCCTACCAAAAAAAAAATTATATCAACAATAATCAATAATTGTATAATAACTTATCAAAGAGACTGGTGACATGACCCTAGATTGAAGAAGTCTCTCATAACTTAAACTTTTTATCTTAGCAAAAATAAAAAATTTACATCAACAATAATCGGTAATGGTATAATAATAACACTAAAGTCATATCTTAATATGCATGAAGATTTAGGATGACAGTAAACTCATGACGAGTCAACGAACATACCTTTGGCATATAATACGTTCTTAAAAACTAAAGGAAACATGTCCATTGAAGACGCTCAATTTTAATTTGCTAAACTGCGTTTGTTCATTCTTATCAATACCTATGCGGAGGATAAATGGAAATATTCAGTTCCCCCACAACTTTCACAATATTTGATTTTCTGGAAAAGTAAGCCAGATAATCCACTTGATCCTCAAATATGCCACATGTCCCAGGAAATGTCGGACATGCACATTTACGGAATGGAAGGCTGAAAAATATGAACCTTCATCAAAATAAAGTCTATTCAGTAAATAATATAATAATTCGAACATCAATCCAATATATTATTCATATCGAACTAACCCACATGACAGAGAAGATAAGTTCCACAGAACATAATCACTGCATGAATATAATTTTTCAAGTTTACAATATATCTCCAAACTTATTAGTAAGATAACCATCCTGATGTTCATTCAATAACAAAGCACGCAACAACAGACCTTTAAGCAGCAGCAGTCACACACTGCAGAATCAACAGAGATACTTTGAAACAGAAAAAAATGCTGACACAAACATATATAAACTGAAACGACAACATAAGCACATCGAGGCATAACTTTGCAACTCCTGGCGCAAGCTCAACTATAGCCAACCCACACCTATCAGCCAGAAATAAGAGCTCAACGGGAGACTGAAGAAGCCAAATGGTCAGAGCATCCGCATCCAGAATTTGACCACTCCTAATTGTCTCGAGTATTCATCTAAGTAATGTCTATTTGCTGAATAAACAAAAACTTAGAACTTACATTGCTGAATGCAGAACAGTTATAACCCTGTTGAGATTCTGACAAGAGTCTTTGAAGATCAAAGTTCCAGGAAAAAAGGATGTTCTACTACAATTTTTAACATTTTATAGTTATGCTTCCACCTAGGAAGATAATAATTGTTTTGGTTCACGGCTGAAGGAAATAAGGGAATTCCCACGGTGCGAAACTCTGCACGAGTCCTTGTAGTGTTCATTTTGATACCCTCTGTGTCCTCTGTAGATCTAGGCCACCAAATTTATTCCTCCAGTTATCATTATCCTCAAACCGTAAGTCTTCACCGCAGATCATATATACATTCCCTGCACCAGGAATGCTAAAATCTGCGGGATTTTCGTTAAGACAGCACGGCTCATCTCCATGTACTCTTTTCTCAGGCCTTACAGTTTCATGATAGACCCCCGTGTCTATGTGATGGGAACTTTGCAGTGAGGGTTTCAGTGGAAACCAGGAACTAGTAGAAGCCTCTAAGATTCTTTTCCGCTTGTCCTGTCGAGGATCAGAATCAAGAATTGTGTTTGAAACAGTGGCCGCAGGTTTTGTTGCTCTCTGAACATCATGTTGTGAGGCTGATGAAGATTTCTTTGCTTTTGCCAGCTCTTGTGATCTGAAAAAATCTTGTCCTGTAAAACCAAAAATAAATAAAAAAATTACAATCAACATGATACAAATTTAAAAAATTCAACAAAACAAGAAGGCATGTAAATTCAACAGATTTGTCTAAGATGCAAATTTTACCACAATAAGCAGAAGGCACGTGCCTCGTGCCAGCAGGCCCTAACCCAGACAACTCCTTGAATTGATGATTGTGTGGGAAGAGACGTTTCTCATGGAAACTTGATCCTGCCCCCATACTGAAAGTAGCGTGGTTATTGCAGGGAAACAAAGGCTTCTCAAGTACTTTTTTTCCATCAATACAGAAAGGAGGACGTGATGGCATTCCTGCATCCATGAGACTCAGCAACTGCATTGCTGGTATTGTTTCATTCGAGAATGAATCTGACGACCCCATTCCTTTTGGCTTAATATTAATTTCCTCATCTTTGGTGACAAATGGATATTCAATAGATGTTTCCAAGTCTGCATCATTAGGATCTGCAACATTTAGATCAAGATCCCGGATTGTCTTCCTCTCATGCATGTCTTGCTGTTGTGAATTTTTATTGATAGTGTTTGTCTGACTTGCTAATGTCTGAACAGTGTCAGATCGGGGAGGCATCAAACTAGGTGAAACAGGGGACCAAATATTTATTGCTTTTGCACCCAGTTGTGGATTAGTGTGGGATTTGTTGTATGCATCTAAGACATGAACATGAATGTTGGGCGGTGATCTAGGCAACATCTTATCACCACTTCCTAGATGATTCTGAGTTTCATAGTTTCTAATGGTTGCAGAAGTAGAAGGTTGAACACCATATGATTCTTTCTGTTGTCTCTGCATGTATGTACCATACAGTGGCAAAATATGACTTTCTCCCCTTTTACCAGCAAGGATATGATTTTTGTTTGCACGAGAGTTGACAGGATCCCATTTGTTGTTTTCCTTCTGCAATGATGGCATCCCTCCATTCCCACATGCTTCAGAAAATCTCTTCGGTTCATAATCTCGGCCATCAATTTTCTTAACCTGCCATGAACTTCTTTCAGCATCCGAAAGACTTCTCTCGTACTGATGTTTGGCCATAAGCTCCACAATCTCCATTGGTATGTCATCGGAGCTGTTTCGGTCAAACATCATCTCAGATCTTTCCTTAGTATTTGTATCACCAACTTCTAACCGTCCTTGAGCTTTGTTAATTTTTTTGTTGGTGCTGAGAGAGAGATCCTGGAAGATTATGAAATATATATATATATATATATAAGTTCAGCTATAAGAGTTGCATGAAAGATATTTTAGAGAACATTAAAGAGATCAGAAAGGGGGGGCGGTGTTCAATCTGCATAAATAGTTGAAACAGTGACTATAATAAGACCATAATGTTTGAGAATACAAAACCAGCACGAGCAAAATTTTGGTAACTGACTTTAATAATATTTAATGGGATCAGTAGGCAGCTAACACACAAATGATGTAAAACATGAGAAATTACAAACATGAGCCCACTCAAGTTAAAAACAATATTTGGAGCCATATCATAAATGTGTAATAATATCATCAAAGACTTTAAAAAGTGATGCAGTTCAGATTTTGAAATAAAATGTAGATGGTTCACATATGTGAATCAGTGGCTAACCTAGTTTAATTTCTCAGTTTCTTATATTCCAATAATAATATGTAAAGTTTCATCATGATACATATCAAAGTAAGCATGAGACATTTTATTTTCTCAACGTTTTCTAAATGCACTCCGATCTTATATTTTTTAACTTCAAGAAAGCCTTCATCAGTCTTCTATAAAGAGGAATTTTGTACCAAAAAATGCAAATTTAATTATAGGCAGTCTGAAGTAAGAACCGGAAATTTATGTCATCAATTAACAGTTCTAGACTTCTGCAGTTTAGTTTCATAAATATGGCAGTGGAGTTTTATGTTACACCTAGATACATTTTTCTTTTATCTGGCCAAAACTGCTACGACCAACAACTAGTACCATGACCAATCAACTGAAACATGTAATTTATATATTATATTATGAAATGACATATTATATAAGTAGGCTGAGTAGACTTTGATAATCAACAAACTCCAGTCAGATGAAAACAACTAGCTGAGTAGCTGATATAATCAATTTCCAAGTTTATAGAAAAGCCAAGTTGCAGAGTAAAAAAATTATAGTCAGGCCGATCTTCACTTTAAATAGCCTAAAAATAAAAATCGTACATAGAGAGGCACAAATGCAATGCCTATGTACCAATATTGCTTCCCTCGCCAATTAAGTGAAACTCAACCATTGAAAAATGGATTTCACAGCATGGATAGACTATGCACTTGAAAACGTCTCAGCAAACAAAACCAAAATATCAAGATATAAATTACTTGTTTTCATTTTATCAACACAAGTAGAAAGGCTTGTACCAATTGCCTGTGCAGAGGGTTTTTCTGTTGTAAGATTGCTTCTTCTTGAGTGGTTCTCCTGTTGTGATCACTCACTATGTTTTTTCCAAAAGAAAGGCCAGTGACAGATGATTCTCCAATCAGTCTTCCATCTTTCTTCCAATGATCATCATTGCAAATGCCAGTTTTCTTGGGATTGAAGATATCCATCCGATGTTCAAAATTTAAGTGGCTGTTCAGAGAAAGATCAAGCCCTATGTCTCTCCCAAAACATTCTTTGAATGTGCTCTTCTGCGGAATATTAATATAAGAAGATTGTCCATCTGCACCATTAGACAATTTAGTTTTCAACTTTGATGAACGGGACCTTTTCCTTGTTTGTTGCAGAGGCATGTGACTTCTGAAGTCTATACCAGCAAGTGCATCTTCAGCTGATTCTGACTCAGATATCTCAATTGTTGCCATTGCGGTTTCTGCATCTCTCTCAGAGACTCTTACATTTGCAGCCTCACTGTTCCTAAGGTCCATTTCCTTCGAAGGCTCCTTAGGCAGTTTCCTTTTCCTCTCAGAAGAAGTTGAAGCAAGCTCCGCCGATGCATTATCAGATGCAATTTGATCACATCCTACATTTGTATCACTAAGAAGTTCAGTCATTCTACGAGTTCTTTTAGTTTTTCGACGAGGCAACACCATTAAATTTCCATACTGCTTTATGTGGCGATTATCTCCAGGCATTGTTTTGTCACGTTTGAATGAATCATTATCACAATTTGCCAGTAGAACAGAAGGATTTCCAATTGCTGCATCCTCAACAGCAGTCGTAGTAGCATCATTCTCTACATCTTTGGATGTCTCACAAGTTTTCATTAAGTTCTTCTTCTCTTTAATTGAAGAGTTATCATTTTCCACGGGAAAATCTTCAGCAGAACCACTACCTCTGTGTCCTGGATACTCAATAGCATGAACAACATCTGCAGCTTCATCATTCCCAGGATTTGGCATGCAAATGTTAGTCAACTCAGTTCCCTTTGATTCCATAGAAGCTGTTTTACACCAAAATATGTATTTTCTTTGTCACCTTTGCAATCAAGAACTATCAAAAAAAAAATTTGTCTGTAATTTTCCAGTTAAATTTACCTGTGCCATCTCTAAGGATTTCTTGACTCTGACATTGATGACGATCAACAAGATCTAAAATCTGATCACCATTATTCTGATTGGTAGCAACTTCCAAACCATTCTCATGGGCTAGCGACAACAAAAGATAGAAAGGAACACATAAAACTATATTAATCTAAAAGTTAATCTAATATACTACGATGGTGAAACTGCATAGAAATTTTTACCACTGATATCCACGATCCCACCTGAAGAGTTCTTTTCAGTTCTTTCACAGCCATCTCCATTCAAATTGGGAGAAGCAACCTCCTGGTTTGGAAAACCTTCTAAAGTAATTGCAGAGCCAATTTCCTGAACACATCTTTGACATCGCCACCATTTAAATTTGGCGACATACAAAGGTTCAAGCTGATCCTTCCACTTAGTTTCATCACCAACTAAAGGAAAGGGAGCACATATTTTGATGTCCTTATTTCGCATTTCAGCAACGTAACCGCTGCACCCATATTATTAGAGGTATTTCATTTAATGTAAATTCAACAATTAAACATAATTATTGTATGCTACAGAATAGAAACAAGACCTTATGCCTTGCAAACAGTTTGAAATACTAAAAGATGACATGACTCAAATCTGTCTATGAATTTCGGTTATTTTGTTTTGTCCTGAGGGATTATCTGCTAGATAGGAATCTCTATAAAAATTTCATCTTTACTAACTGATAATGACCTCATAGCTCAAAAATGAAACCTACTACACCATATCCAAATTACTTAGTTAATATATATGATTCGGATGTATTATATATATAGTGTGTGTGCATGTGTGCATTATGATGAGAGGAAGACATCTTTCAAATTTCAAAAAGAAAAAATATATGATATATAATGCTATATATATATATATATATATATATATATATATATATATAATGTATGTATATGGGTTAGTAGTAAAAGCACTTGGATTCGACCTTTATGTAGAGAGTTCAAACCTCATATGCGCGAGAAGTGGGGGTAGTATAACGGCTGAATAAAGTAACGCAATAAAGCACATGTAAAAAGTGCGGACCCACTCGGTACTTCATGGTTAAATGTCTCCTTAACATCAACAAATGATCACAAATTTCTTTTATCCTTATAGGACGGAGGGATATATACAAATGTACAGTATTTTCAGACTATCAAATCGCTTTGGAGTACAATAAGTAACCGTCACGTTATATATATTTGACAATGTCTAATTTTGAGCACATATACGTTCGCAATTTCTCCACATCTCTAACATCAACTATAGCATTTCGGGAACACAACTAGTGGAAACTGTGGAATCTAGAAGAAACTGAGACTAATTAATAGAGTAGCATTAGCATACATAGCAGTTGCGCATTGCAACTGACTACGAAGGAACTGTTCTAAGTGATAATCTGGTAATCGCTTTATATTTATATACATAGAGCAGGCAAGAAAGACATTGTAAGCTCACACAATGTGTGAACTTGCAACAAATTAAGTAAGGCTGATGTTTAAAAACTATGATGGTATAGGTGGGAAACTAAACGATAAAATGCAAATAATAGAAAGGTTGAACAGGATACCGAATTGAGAAGTGATGACATTTTTCAGCCTTCTTCTCTGTAGCAATTGCAAGGTCAATAGAAATTGAATCGATGTTCACAGGTGATAACCCCAACTTGCGGAGAGGCCTTGTAGAACTGCTTTGCTGATTATTTTCCTTTTCGACCAAATTAGACTTCTCCATCTTACACTGAATCAAATCACAACGCAAAGTAGTAAATATTCCGTGCTGCACTAGCTATGCAATTCCAAACATAAAATACAACATACGATGATGGAAATCTGTAAACAAGATATGTACAGATTGTCAGTAAATGACTAGATTAAAAAATAAAGACTTTAATCGTAAATCTATCGGAGAAATTCTCCCAACAGATGTAGTGCAGCAAATTGGATTCTAGTCAAACAACTATCTACTTTAATTCTGATGACTCCGAAAAAGTATAAAAATCAGTATGCAAATTAAGCAAATCGACAAATCATCCATGCAAACACAAAGAAAACGTGAACTGGAGCTCTTAATTAAAGACATTTGATCTAAATTTATAGCACGTCAAACATAATAATTATAGCTTGACACGTAGTATATACGGTTAAAGGCAACTTCAGATTGTAAAAATCCCGCAAAGGCAAATGCATCTCAAGGTTCAGTTTCATACCCCAACCAAATCCATGTCAATAAAAGCAATTGATTGCAATAATTATACAAATACCTCACAAATAAATTGTTCCTATGGGAAAAAAAAATACACATTTACACTTCATGGACACAAATTTACAAATTAACCCTAGCAGTCCATGACAGCTACCATAAGTTGCCCAAGCGGTTACTTTCAAATTAGCTGCAGTTACAACACACGATACAGCTCAAATCAACTCCATAAACTTCAATTTAAATAATTCAAAGGATCTCGATCACAAAGCAAATTATGTATAGGGTTTCATTAATTCCCCCCTTTAAAGAAAAGAGTAGCAAATAAAACAATTGAATTTGCAATCCTGAATGAAATCCCTACCGTCCATACATTCACCGATATGCCGAACCCCAACATCTCAGCCGTACACAAAATTAGGGTTCTACTATCAAATAATCAACAGCCGCATCTACCTCAAAATCAAGTCATTCCCAAACCCACAAAAAAATTATCATAATCAAACATCACAGCCCACAAAAAGCTAATAACAGTAACAAGAAATCAAACCCAGAAACTAATTAAACCAAATAATTAATTTTAAAGAACGTACGATTAAGACCAGCACAAATATATAGTAGCTATTGTAAAGTTACATTAAAGAACCCCGAAAGCGAAGAACAAAAGATAAAACTAAAAACAAGCTAACCCATATCATCAATTCATCGAAAAGAAAATATTGACAAACAGTAAATACAGATAGATCCAAGAAAACCGAACCTTTTCTATGACCCGATTCCGATTGAAACACAATCTTTACGACTTCACCTCGATTCTTGACGGCTCGTACCCAAATCACCACCGTTCATCAGCACTTTCCGAAGCGGAGCTAGAGATGGCAACTTGAAGAAGAAATTGGAAAGTGGGTATGAGAAATCGGGGTGCGAAGTGAATAGAAACCCTAAGGTTTAGGTCTGCCGATTCTTCTAGAGAGAGAAAATTAAGAGAGAGAAAGCGAGAGATGAGAGAGAAAGAGTGTGGGTGTGAGTTGTGTGACTCTACTATTTTATCTTGTCCTTGAAAATAGAGCCTTATACAAAACACACTGACCCACGGGAAAATTATAATACTACTGTATATCTATACATACAATAGTTTCTATATATATAGGTTTTTTTTTAAGTGTCCATGTGTTGTGTAGAGAGAGAAATCAAAGACCAATGAAAAGATGACAGCGCGGTAGTTAGGTGCGGTTCTTATCACACCCCACTTGCAGTCCTTTGGAAACCCTAGTCAAACACGATAATGGCGAGTGTATCTCACGCGCTATGTCGGTTGTAGGTGAGGTGTCAGCGTCATGTCAGTGGTGTCATACGTAAGATGCCAAAGCACTAATGTGAGATGTGATTTGAGCGTGAGATCCACGCGAGGGAGGACAGCGTGGGGGTTATTGGGCGCCGAACCCTAAATGTATGTGGTGGTAAATCGCGATGGTAAAGTAGAGATAACCCTAAACTTGAGGCTGATAAAACGGATAGTAATTTATTTAAGAAAAGAATAAATATAAATATAATATTGGTAATTAATTAATTAATAAAGAAAGAAAGAAAATGATGTGCGGGGGTCGGATCGATAAGACTAAGGTGCATCTTACCTTTCTAGTCCATCCAATAAAGTAGGTTAGGGTTTATTCCAGCTGTCACATTCTTTAACTAGTCTTGTGGATATCTGTATATTGTCTAATTCTTATACGAAATATTTTATTTAAACTTTTAACATTAAGAAAGGTGTTGTGTGATCTGACAGAAAAAAACTAAAATTAAAAAGTCCACTACAAATTTATAACTTTAAACATTTACAGTAATTAATAAGAAGAAATTGTGTTTTATAGTTTTCCTGCACAAGAAAATAACATTTTCAGTTTTGAAGATTCGCAAACTGATACCAAAAATATTAAAATATATCTTCATACAAACGTACTCAATATATTAGTATACTTTCATAAAAATGAGAATATTGCTTCAAATGAAATAACCAAATTTGATCAAGGTGGCGAAGTTCCCCGCTTGTAGTTCCATCTGCTTAATACTTGAAAAATATCAACAAATTGAAGTTTACATATTCAATGAAGAGTAATTTTTTACGTCAAAAAAGTATTTTCGATCAAATAGGGGCTAATT
>CM025780.1:39754850-39815886 GCA_014636745.2 Centella asiatica | reverse complement strand
ATACATACATACATACATACATACATACATACATACATACATACATAGTGAATCCAAGATAATGACCACATTTTTTTTGTAACTAACAAATTAGAAAAATTAAGAGAATAAAAAAAATTTGCTTGACGATCTTGACGAGATGGTTCGTACCAAAGGCAATAATGGACTAAAATTTACATATCACACTTATTATGAAATCTTCGTAAGAAATCGATATTCCTAATATTTATATCATAGTTACGTAGTACAATATTTATATTTTAATTCATAAATTAACATTCTTACTCATTGGACCCCGCCTATTTCCTCAATATGATGTTTTTCTTTTCAATGAACACATTGCCTCACCTTTTCCTCTTCATAGTAGCTTAAGGGACGTGGGCTTCACAATTATAAGATATCTAATACTATTTTCTTTTTGATATTTGTTTGTTATTTTTTCTTAAAATTAAAGGCAAATTGGCAAAATGCGGATGTTCTCCGTCCATATAGTAATTTTTGACGTTTCAAACACATTATCGATCGAAGTCTATACAAACAAATGACTTGCAAGAGTAAATATTTAACGGAAGTCAATACAAACACATGACTCGCAAGAGTAAATAGTTAACGCAATTGTTGTGTTAACGCTGCATGTGTTATAACAATTTAATGAAATGATAGAGAGAAATTGTGATTATTAGGAGAGAGATAAAAAAGTACGATTCACATTTTATAACAACGTGAGCAACGGATGTTATATCTTCAATATAACAGCGGTATCCAATATTTTTCTTAAAACCGATGGACCTATATAATATTTTGAAGGATGTAACACAAAAAAATGAAGAAAAACCTTTTAAAAGAATTTAGTCATTGTACACATGATCTTCAACTTTACGTTCATCAGATTCCTACTCAGTTTAAAGTCAATGTATGTGTAAAAAGCATTCTGGATATATGATCCTATCGAATTTTCCAATATTAGAGAATTTTTTAAGAATGACATATTTTAAAACAATTTTTAAGCTCATTGGTAATAATTATAATTAAATATTTAATGATGAGAATTATGATGGTATTTTAGGAATTTTATACCGTTTTTGTCTCAAAGTAAAGATAAGTCTTTAATTTTAAAACCCAAAAAAAAAAAATCGTCTCTAATTTTAAAGGGACGAACTAATTTGATTCAGGTCAACCTTTGATGCTTTGTTGACCCAAGTCAACCTTTGACACTTTGTTGACTTTTGACTCAATTGTTTGGGTACGTTGTCGCACTCTTACTCGTTGAAAACAATTAGGTTTCAAAAATTGGACGCCACCCACTAAATAATACTACAATATTTTATGTACTAATGTTTTTTTTTTTTGGTTACAAAATGTCTAAATGATAAAAAAAAAATTCATATCAGGATCAGAATCAGAATATGAGATAAGACTTTTCATATTATTATCAGAATATGTCATTAATTATTTTGAAGTTCTCCGTTAAAATATACGACGAACAACATTCTAAATAATAAAAATACTTGTCCAGTCAAGAAAGGAATATCTTTGGTACATTTTATACATTTTCTATATGTACTAAATAGTTGTGTGTATTATTCTGAAATGACGGAAAAAGCAATACTTTGAAAGCCGTTAAACTCCGATCCACCAAAGCAAGTGATAATTGTTTCGAAGTCGGTGAATTTGGTCCATATATCCAACATAATAAAAAATTATAATATAAACACAAATAATAACTACTACTCCATATTTTTTTTATAAATTTTGAGATTACAACGACTCTATATTCTTAATTAAAGCTATTTTTAAACTCATAAAATAAAATATTGTAATTAGAAAAGTGAAAAAAATAAAATAGTACAATCTTTATCTATTTGGAGAATTAACCAATCCGGCCAAAACAAAATTGACACTTAACTAATTGATTTTAATTTTACAAGTTTTAAAATGCAGTGCGTCTTTCTCTCGAATGAAAATGATATTGTTTACGTAGCTCAAGAGCATTTATACATAGTATGTAACATTTTCTTTTTATCGGCAATAATAAGTTCATTAAAAACTAACCACAGAATACAAGAGAACTTGACACACGTTTGTAACATATTAGTAGAAAATTTTGAATTAATAAAAAGGTGAATGATATTTTAGCATGTATTGACATACAAAATATCAATTTAATAAATGAAGTTTTCATTGATTTTATTTTACTATCAAAGTTATTATACAAAATATTAAAATTATATCAAAAATACTATTAAAAGTACTAAAATTACTATAAAACTACTAAAATTACTATCGAAAATACTAAATTTACTACAAAAATATTAATATAAAAGCCTAAAATATTTATTTGGGTGAAGTGAAAATTTTCCCTTCAGCCTATTGTTTTTTTTCGTAATAAAATACGTACCTAATTATTAGCGGGAAAAATGTATCTAATTACGCCAAATAGTTTTATCGTAATGTTGACCTTTGGTCCTTTCCAAAACAATACGAGAAGAGTTCCCAATCTCACCTTAAGTAGAAAATGTCAATTTCTGACATGACATTTTAACTTTTTCTATTTATACATATTTTTGCTAAAGTTAACATAATACAGTAGTAGTATAATAATATCAAATTATAAACCCAACCCATCTAATTTATAAAATTTGACAAATTTATAGTGGAATTTTTCAATACGTATTGAAGATAAAAAAAGAGGTGAGGATTTTTATTTTTATTTTTTACACAATCCCTCTCTTTACTAGCTCTATAACAATATTTAACCATAAACCTAATCCCTCTATTTCAGTTGATTTTAAAAAATTTACTATGTATATGTGTAATAGTGCTCAACCCCACCTCCCCACCCCCCACCCCCACCCCAAAACCACCCCCGCCAATCACATTCTATAAATAAGGATTAAACACAAAAAAATTAATCGGGCTTTCATAAAATATTTAAGGGCGATCTTATCTTGAGCTCACTTAGTCGAGTTAATATAACTCAATTGATTTAGATACTAATTTTGTTCTATATTTTCTGGCACAAGATAATCTACTTATATTTTTTCAACTCAAGTTATATGAGTAGTTTCCGTACACCGAGTTTTGAAAATAAGTTCGAGGTAATTAAGTAGATAAGTTATAAATTCAAACCCTTGGAACAACATATAATAAAAATCAACAAACAATTCACTAACTATTAAAAGAAAAAATAATTAACAAATATAAACAAACACAATTATACAACTAATACATAATTAAAAAGAATCATAGATAATCATTAGTTACATAACGAAAAAAAGATCACATGTACATAACTAAAATATGAACAAAAATATGATAGTATTAAAATTCAAAACAAAAAATTAAAAACTCATTAATGAACACATGATGATCAAAAATTACTAACTAAATTCATATGAATAGACCCCAAAATCATCATAAATATTAAAAAAAATTAATAAATATAAATATTCACATAACTATTCATTAATCAAATATTTATGTTCAATATAAATTTTAAGTTTTGTTATTACATCTAAATGATCAAACAGTTTATAAATATAATACATATTTTAAATAAATTATAGCAAAATTATTTAAAACGACACAAAAAAACATATTCGTGCTTACACGAGCAATGAAGCTAATGTGTGTGTATATATGTGTGTGTGTGTATACACATTTCAAAGAAGAAATATATTCTATCATTTGATCTGTATTTCTTTTAAGGATTTTTACTTGTTTTAAAAGATTTTAAGATAGTTACAAACTGTATAAAAACACTTACTAACAATTAACAACGTTAAATTGTACACTCGCATATATTCCTAGAAAATGTCAATAAAAAATATTCCAAGAAAAAATTCATATACAAAATTTTTTAGTTGTAGTGGTAAAATGATATAATAACCTTAAATTCAAGCATAGTGTAGAATGCATAAAAAAAGCATTGCAAATATGAGTTTGTAAACAAAAAAGAAAAATTCAACAATCAAATTAACCATTTTATATTTTGACGTAACATATCGACTATGCGTCTATGCCATTAAAAGCTACAAAATTTGAGAGATTGAACTTTAATTTTGCTTGTGAAGCAAAAAGGTATAAGTTTGCTTTTAAATGGACTACATATTTTGTAACTCATTTTAAAAGATGATTCACCTTTCGGCGTGTAATTTTGAAAAATGCATCAGTTACTACATGAAAATTACGGTCAGCAATCTCTCAGTAACATGATATTACCATATATAGATACTGAATTGAAGTTAATAATACCTTCCACTTTTTTCTCCGCCAAAATATCATTTTTTTTTAATATTCTCACAAGTCGTCTTCTTCTTTTTTCATTGTCTTCGATCTTCACTTCCATTTTTTTATTCTTTTTAGTAAAACATTTGGGAGATTTCACTTTTCTTTGTACAAAATCTTTTTGTCCAAAGCTGAATGTAATTACTATTCTTATATATAATTTGGGTTTCTGAGCTGCTATAAATTTCTAGGGATGCAGTATTTGGTAGGGTCTTGTTGCTCTTGAAGAAGAGCTAGGCAACCAAAAAGGTAGGTGTTGGGTATAATTGATGTTTTGATAAGATTCTTGAATTATGACTTCAAACCCTCAACCAGTGAAAGTTATTATAAACTTATAAGCCGAATTGAATGAGCTGGATCCATATGCAAAACTAGAACTGCATTATTTCCCTAACATCAGATTGCTATCAACCTTTTCCAAATGTACATGTTTTATTACATCTGCACCATTCACCAATTATTCTATTGGGAAGAGAGAGAGCCTTAGTTTCTTACTTTATCATACAGACTACTATAAACATTTACAATAAGAAAAATATTCATATAAACTGATATACATATCCTATAATTTCAGATAAACTGATGTTACAATTGGTGAACGTATTCCTTTTATCTCTTTTCTTTTTTTGTTTATTGTAAATATTATATGGACTTTTGACATTTTCACAATAAATTACACATTTATTGTGAAAATGTGTATATGTATATGTATATATGATACAAGTATTTTATGCAAAAGTGCATGTACAACATATGAAACTATTAAAATATTATTTCATTTTTTAATACCAGTAGTTTCTTTCATTTTTTTCTCTTTTCTTTTTGCCTAATGTCATTCGCATTAATTTTTCTTCACAGAGTTTCTATTTTATAAAATTAAACATGATTTTTATATTCTTAAAGGATCTTTACTATTTTCTTTTACACTAAATTCTCTAATTTATGACAAAATAAAATGTTAATATTTTACATTTTTATTATTTACGCAAATTAATTCATCAAAAACTATGGTAGGGGCGTTGTAAACAAGGTGATCAGCTAGCCAAGTTTAATCAAATATAAACAAGTCAAATCGAGTCTAAAATGTTTAACAAATAAAAAACTATGTTCAAAATTAATTCATTTAATTATTTGAACGAGCTGATTCAAAATGAACATAACACAAGCTGAACAGCATAATTTAGTCGAGATTTTTGAATTTGAGTTGAGCCGAGTCATGTCAAAAAATTTTAATAAATAAAAATTTATATTCAAAATTGAATCATTTATTTTTACGAGTCAAACCAAATAAAATTAAAATAAGCACAAACTTATTTGCGACCAGACTTGTTTCAATTACGGACCCATATAAAACTGACGCCTAAAAATAATGTTTCGTGAAGACTATTGAGTACAATAAAAGTTATACTTTCCGTTTACTGGATTACGTACGTCTCTCAATAAGGGAAATAAATATTATATTTTGTATATCTTCTAAATTAAGTACGTCTCTCAACATTGGTGGCATCCCTGATTTTAACTTAGCAACTCTTCTCTCATTTAAATTTTTTTATAACAAAAAAAAATATTTAAGTATTTATCATTTTAAAATATATATGTCCATAGTATGAAATTGATTACAATTATTTTAATTAAAATATATTTGATCAACTATTAATATTATAATTCGTTCAATTTTCATTAGTTAGTTATGATGAATTCTACTCCGTATTATTTATACCATTGTTAATTTAAGTAAAATATTTTTACTTAAATAAATTGATGTAATACTGAATTTAATTATAATTTCTCAATTGAAGTGTTTTATAGAGTTGTTTAATAATTTTATTTCAATTCACTCAATTTATATATGAACGATTTTTGTGAATTAATATAGAAATAATTTCATCTATTCTAAAAAAAGAGTTAAATTTCAAAAACTTATCTAGTAGTTTTACGAAAATCTATGATTAAAATTTAACTTGAATTTGATTGATTTCAATTATAATTAAAATTAATATTACAAAATACATTAAAATTTTAATAAAGTATACTTTTATTATGTAAAAATCTTATTGAATGTTTGTTACTATTTGAATTTAGAATTTCATAATTTAATATAAATAAAATAAAATGTAAAAAATATTAAACGTATGGATAGATTTTGTATTTAAAAATGTATCTTCTCGTTACGTACTTCAAAAATAGCAACAGTTTGACAATATGGAATTAAGGTGTTGATCTTGACCTAGCCGTCATTTGGAGAACC
Source organism: Centella asiatica (assembly GCA_014636745.2). Classification (NCBI taxonomy): domain Eukaryota; kingdom Viridiplantae; phylum Streptophyta; class Magnoliopsida; order Apiales; family Apiaceae; genus Centella; species Centella asiatica. Next base: position 39,809,351 of record CM025780.1, on the reverse strand, counting down.
TTCTTTTCTGATACGGACTATTACTTATTTAGTTGTGAAGTTTGAATTGGATATATTTACATGTTTCTTTATTTATAAAATCTTTAATTTGAACCCTTTTTTTAATGACGAAGCAGGGACAGCATTTAATTTGTAGGAAGTTTTTAATATAAATTATTAAAATGGTAAGTATAGACTTTAGCTGTCAGCGGTAAATATTCACCGTAACTTATTTTCTATGTAAGACTTGATGACCAAACAAATTATTATAAAATATTTAATTTTTAACACTTACATACCTGATTTATTTTTAACACAAAATCTTACAATTTTTCATAAATATGTCAAAATGATCCGATTTTAACTTAAGTCTACCTTTGATTTGTTGAAATTCTAATAGGTGTACCATATTCTCAGAAAAATTATAACACTCTCTAAGATTTTATTATTGAGGAGTTAGGACTTAAGATTAAATTAGGTCAATTTGACACATCAATAACCAGTTCAAAGGTTTTTAAGAAAGTATATATATTAAAGATTAAATTATTAAAATGACAACAAACAAACATATAAACTATTTACTGTTATTTTTTTAACCCGTTATCTTTATTTTACTTAAGAAAATAAGAACCTTTAGAAATGTATCAAAATTAAGACCTAATTTTAACTCAAGTTTAATTCTTATTAACTAAGATCCTGGCTCAGCTTCATTGTGTAGACTATTTAATCTTATTTTTCCGAATGACATGGATGCCACATAGGAATTTAATCAATAAAATTAGAACTTGAATTAAAATGATATCATTTTATCATATTTCTAACAAGTTTTTTTATATGTTAAAAAATATATATCAGTGGTTTAAATGAATGATCTATAAATTTCATTATTCATTAAGTCCATAAAAATTGAATATATAATGCAGAGATTTTTTTGGTGATTACATCCTTATATAACCATACAAAATACATTATTTATATATTTTACACAATCATTAGTTGTAGACTTGTAGTTGTCAAAGCACTTTACATGCGTTATATATTAATATTAAAGCACTTTTCACTTGCCTTTATAAACACTTTCATGCACAGATGCCAGTATGGTTGTGTGCAGTGCATATACTACGGACTATTTTACTACAGTATTATTTAACTTTAGGATAGTTACAGTAACCTAATTAATCTAAGCAAAAGCGTTATATTTTTGTGTGTTTATAATTTATATAACAATTAAAATTATAAGTATAAATAATATTATATTAAAAGATTTTTTTAAAATAAAAAAATATTTAAACATCAAAATAGTTATATATATATATATATGTATATGTATATATGTATGTGTGTGTGTGTGGGGTAATCATGATTAACGTTAGATATGAAAACTTTCGTTACTAACACATTTATAACCGTTGATCGGATGATCCAACGTTGGAGATCAAATAAAAAAAAAAGGTCATTTCCGTCAGTTACACTGGTGGAAGGAGTGTAATGATTTTTTTTTTCTTCCTTTCTAATATATTATATATTATGATAAAAAAGACCTAGGTTGAAATAATATTATTTTGTCAATTATTATTGTAAAATATATAATGATTATTAGTTTTTAAAAATGTCATTAATATTATAATAATATTAATTATATTATTAGTATAATATTGAGATTATTTGTATTAATTATTATGATTATTATTGTATTAATTAATTAATTATAATAAATATTATTGTGTTGTAATAATATTGTATATTATAATAATAAAACATGGATCACAACCTTTCCGCTATTAACACTGGCGAAAGGAATAAATATATAGCATATCAGGACGGAAGAAGAAAAAAATTATTACACTCCTTCCGCTAGTGTCATTGGCGAAAATGTCAGTCTCATTGGTGGAAAGAGCCATATTTTTTTTTTATTTGATCTCTACCATTAAATCATTCGATAGACGATTATAAATGTATTAATTACGAAAGTTTTCATAATTAACGTTAAACATAAATCTACACTCATATATATATAACAACATTTGAGAGCATACATACATACATATATATATATATATACGTTTATATATAGTTTCGCTTTATATAGTGGCATCTGTCCGCGATTTGACTATAATAATACAAAAATAAAAGTAAAAACAAAAGGACAAATCTAAATACAAATACATGTACTTTGCGGGAACAACAAAATGAAACACTCCTCCACTTTGATTAAATAAATTATTACATGACCAAAGTGTTAAGAAATTTGTTACTCCTCAAGTAAGTTTTCAAATTTTAAGTTTGTAAATAAAAAAAATGAGTATTGAGATAACTGAATCAATTTTATATATTTTAATTCATCTTAAATTTAGATTAATTAAAATTTAAATAAATTATTAGATAAGTGGATACTAGATGGTTATATATATATATATATATATATATATATATATATCTTACATGTCTTATAATTTTTTTCTTTTTTATTATTAATTTTATCAAATTATCTTATGTCGATTTATGAATTAAATAAATTAACATAGAAAAGTTATAATGAACGTCTTCTTAATATAATATAGAATGAACTGAATCCAATTATCATCCGTTGGCTTGGCAATTAAATTTAGTTCTATTTATATAAAAAATTAACTTCATAGGCTTCTAGAAGTTATAATTTATTGGAACAAATGTAAAATTGGAAAACATTATAAATAAAATCTTTAAAATGCAAACAGATATGTTCAAAAATCAATTTGCATATGTGAATATTATAACGGAATTACTTATTTTGGAACAGGTATACTCCGTAATACTTAATTAAAATCATTTATAAAATTAGAAATAGAAAATGACAACCAAACCATTCGGCTGTTCCAAGATCACTTTGATAAAAAAAAAGGTGGCAGGTTACCGTAAAGGACAATTTCTTCACAATATGTAGTATATCGCTCAAAATTATTTTTTAATATAAATTTTTTATTGTTAGAAAAATAAGAGTAAGGATGAGTTAGCATCGCATTTAATATAAGATTTATTTACTGATTCGATATCCTTAGCAATTTAGATTATCCCGTCTTAAATAAAATTTTAAAATTTTAATCGAAACAAACCATTAAAAGGTTATATGTGTTAATTCTTTAAATTTGAATAATAAATCATTAATATTAAATTTTTGTTCACCTAATATTGACCGACTTCTACGGGCGTAAAAATTGAATTTCGAATCGTAAAAACAGCATGCGGAAATAATAAAGAATATAATGTAAATTATCTTCATCTCTCCTAAGCCTTTTTCCCTACGTGTAGATAGTATACTTGTACTAATTAAAACTATATAAAAATACAAAATATTGAATCATGTCGTATTGTAATAATCTAATCGAACCCATAAAGAGCACCTCGTCAAAAAGTACACTTGATGACAAACGAGTCAGCTAGGTCGAATTTCAAGGTTACTGTAATGCCATAATTATGAGTTTTACACTTTTAATATCTTGAATTTTTTTTGAAAGAATGTCTTTAACAATTAAAAATAACAAAAATGAAAATTTAAAAGAAAATCAACGTTTAAAGCACAGAATTTAACATATTCTTTTGTTGGGGTTGGGGAGTAAAACAAAAGGACGGAAAATGTATCTCGCTACCGTTTAATTTTGTGTCTAAATATCTAATACTCATATGCGAATATTAAAAACAACTGCCACGTGTTAATTCAAGTGAAAAGAACTTAGAGTTCATTTAATTAGAAATCTCAGTTTCAACTCTTAAAATTATAAAGTACAATATTAGAAGTACGATCTCCAAAAGGATCTGACCGAAATGCGGCTCGAATTAGTCGAGATGACTCGGATACCAAATGAAAAAAATAAATAAATAAATTATTATTTGTTGTTTTTGTCTTTGATAAATATTCGAGTGTATAACTTTGACTTGAAAATGTAAAATACATTGTTAGAAGCACTGATTTCGAAAGGATCTCATTGAAGTACAGTCCGAATTAATCGAAATAACTCTCGAATATCAAACGAGAAGAATTTTTTTTTTATTATTTGTTGTTTTTGTCTTTGATAAATATTTGGATGTATAACTTTGACTTAAATAATAAATAGAGTCTGTAAGTCAAATAAAGAGAATGTAAAAAATAAGAGTATATATGCTATTTTCATCTATAATTTTTACTCGAAAACGTAAGTTTATGTTTCATTTCGTATTTTAGAATAAAATTGGAACTTTTTAACCATCTTTAATAGTTCAACCATCCCGGAATGACTGTAACAGCTTTTATAGCACAGATTTTAAGATGTGTCGAATATTTATTTATAAATTAAATATATATAGAAGTTATAGTGTGATTAAAAATATGATACATGAATATATTAACATATAAAAATAAGATATCTATATATAAGTATACGATAATTTAAAATATTGCACCCGAAAAAAAGACAGCATATTTTTTCGAAATATGTAAGACATTTTTTTACAAATGAAGAGTACACACTATTTTGATCAATTGACTACGAAAATTAGCAAGGATTTATGAGGTGGGTCCACTGTACACCTCCATTGGTTAGCAGGACATCTGGGTGTACAGTGTACTCGAACTGCAAAAATGGTTTGTGAGTTGTGGTGTAGGTTTTTTGAAATTTTAATTTTTTTTTTCTTTTTTCCAATGCTGTTAAAACAGATTTAGTTGATTCAGGCCAATTGCACCAGATTTCTTAACTCATTCCTATTTTACAGAGTAATTTAAAATTGTCTCCAACAGATTTTTTACTATATAAATTTATAAAATTAAAATTACTTCATACATTTTATATAATTTTTTGTCATATTATTTTAATATGTCAATAAACTTACTTACGATAAATAATTGTACAATTACGTTTGAAGTATAATATATAGTATAAAATATTATATAATTATCTTATAATATATTAATTAGGACATATTTAATATCTTATATAATATAACATCATATTATATTATAGTATATAAAATAATATATAAAAGTAAATCATATTATAGTTTATATATATTACATAAAATAATAAAGTTACTTAATATATTATATAATTATTTAAAAAAACATCAAAATCATAATATAACATATTATATTGAATACAATTATATATAAATATATATTATAATTATATTTATAATTATAATTATATAAATATGTGAATATATATATATATATATATATATATATGTATAGAGTATATGATTTATATTATTGTGAAATTATATAAATTATATTTTACTATATACATAATTTTATATGTTATAAAATTTATCACATATTATAACATAGTGTATATATTATAATACAATAGTTAAATTTTATTATTATTAAAAATTTTAAACTTATTATACTATATTATACATATATTACATAAAGATTAAAAAATATTGAATATAATTAATATTCATACTAATATTGTATATTGTATTTATTACTAATATTATATTATATTGTATAACGTATATTATATATGTGTGTGTATTAAAATTATGTTAAAAGATTAAAAAACGGTGAGTTTAGAGAAATATTTTAACATTTTGCTAAGGGAAGAAATGTAAATAGTAGTTTTCTGAATATAAGAAATTGTTGTTCAATTATTTTCCTTAAAATAAAATTTTTATCTAATTTTTTAGCTTAATTCCCTAAAGACAAACTTGATTTTAAGGGATTTGTTACAAGTGCTCTTACTTCGGTATCATTATATCAATCCCTTGAATGCTTAATGTTTGAAGGCGTTTATATTAAGCACCCTTAACTAATACTCTACCCATTGTAAAATTAAATATTTGTATCCTTGTTAGTTGTTCAAGATTAAAAATATATTTTTATTTTTAAATTATAAAAAGTCATGTGATTCTTTTATTATGTAGTGGTTCTTACTAATTATTATAATATAAAAATTATTTTTAAAAATCACCATTTTTAAAAATATTTTTTTAATTTTTGAAAGAAGAGAATACAAAATTATATATGTTAGGGTGACACCCTCAATCAACACTTGTGACTCATCACTTCCATAATTCTGATTCATAATTAAAGCCATTCTCAGGGCATATGATCGGTCCAAGGCTACATGCCTAGATATGTAAAGGAGGTAATGCATGTGCGGATAAAAAAAAAAAATAATAAATAAATAAATAAATATATATATATATATATATATATATATATATAAGAGGAGGTAATATTAATCTAAATATTTTCGCATTTACTGTCAGACACTAAAATTACAAGACTTACTTATTTTAACCTTTTATAAACTGAGGTAACGTTAATCTAAATATTTTCGCATTTACTGTCAGGCACTAAAATTATAAGACTTACTTATTTTAACCTTTTATAAACTGTCTACAAATTTTTAATTTTATGTTAGAAAATCTATGGCGGAGCTACTATAAGTTTGGATACCATGGTCATTTAAATTTCATTGTTTTATTTATTATATTGGTAATACATTTTAAATATGATCCCCAAAAATATATATAGCATAACCTTATATAAGCATTCTCCTTTTATCCAATAATAAATATCTTTCTTGATCTTTAAATACAAAGACTTCTTTAACTCACTTATGTTCAAATTAAATTATTCGAATTATTAAAATTCCTCAGTAATGAAAATGATTGACGCTCAATATATTTGGACGACATATATAACAAGTTTATGTCATCTTTCATGAAATCGTCAAGAGAGACTTAGCTAAGTATAGTACGTAGTACCTGTTAATTTATTAGTTTATTTATCAAATCAAATTGAATAAAAGTATAATGTTTAAAAGTATTTGTTTGAATACTTTGTTTTGCTACATTTACGTATATATATATATAGTCAAGACAATTCAGTAATTAACTAATTATATACGGCGTATTATATATAGAGACACACACACAGCTAGAGTTTGAAAAAGTGGTGCGTAGACATTTAGTTAAAAACATATATTTGCGTATGTTCTTATAGGATTCTTCATATTGAACTAGAAAATCTTTGTATGATATGTAGCTTTATAATGTTAATTAATTGAATATACTTTTATCAATTAATGTATCTAAACATACAATTTTTTTTGAAAAAAAAAAATAACAGTGATCATAGGCAAGCTTGTCTAAGACTTGTGTGTATTTAATTGAATACCTTATATTCATTTTTTCATATATATATATATAGATATACAGACAAACACGACATTAATAAGCGCTTGTGTGTGTTTATTTATAGTTGTGTTTGATTGTGGGTGTGTGTGTGAGTTTGGGTGTGTGCATATCAAAGAATAAGATTCTTTTATTTTTAGTTTAAATTTAAAAAAATTTATATTTTTTCGATATAAATTACATTGTTTTAATCTAAAATTTCTAAATTTTAAATTAAAACAAACAGAATCTAAGTGTATTGCGTGCATACCTAAAAAAATATTGAGGAAATATGTTGCTAAAGTATAGAGGAATTAAATATAATGCAATATATTTCCGCGATTCCGTCTGTATATATGTTTCATTTTAAGAAATTAAATTAAAGTGCTAAAAACATATTGTATATATATTCTATTCTTCACAGAAAAAAATTACATTTCACATCAGTTGTATTGAGTTATAATTTTGGTGAAATACAAAGTATGGTGTCATTCAAAAAATTTACGAGTACCTTGTTACAATTTTTTATATTAATCATTTCACAACTAAATTAATTAAATTTATATCAGATTAAATTATAAAATCTTATAAATAAATTGAAAATTTGAGAAACTTTTGATACTACGTATCTATCACCTCCTTTTATGGATCTGAAGAGTTTTTTTTCTTCTTTTTCCTTTTACGGCAGGTTTCTTACGTTTCATATGGGATAACCAAAGAATATGAGCACTGTCTAGATAATTAGTAATAAATTTTGGTAATATAATGATTAAAATTATTTATTTTATGTAATATTGTAAGTGATAATATTGGATATATATGTTTGGTTCACTTTAGTATTTGAGTGATGATATTGTATATTTTACCTAATTGCTCTTAGATATAACAAATGAAATATATTAGGGCAAATCACAAGCCAGTACAGTGCAAAGTCTAAAATTCCTTGAAACTCTCGTATTTTAAAATAATTATGCATAAGTGTATTTTTTTTCGTGAGTTACTATTTGTAAATTATTATTTATAAGTTACTATATATTAGGATATTTTCAATATATTTTGTAAGTTATTGTTTGTAAGTTATTATTGTAAATTACTATTTATAAGTTACTATATCTACAAAAATATATTTGTAAGGAATAGACTTCTAGGGAATAAAGTTTTAAAAAATTTTGGACTTTACAATAGACCGATCAATAATTATTCCAATTTATTATTATTATGTAAGGTGTTATTTCTTTTTAATCTTTTCCATTCTTATATCTAACAAAAAAAATCTAAATCCAAATTAATTTTAATGAAAATTTATGCCGTCTTTAAAATTTTTGATGTCATCCTCTTTTTAAAAAAATAATATTTTTTATTGGTCACCATACAAAATTTCTACCTAGGCCACTAGGAAAGGCATACATAGAAGACACCTCCACATGTGCCATTTCTTTTTCAGGTACATCATCGACGTTCGACTACCAGTTACGTAATGATGAAAGTTGATGTTAATAATATATATAATTAACCTTTGTACGTATGTATTGACCATTTAACCTTGTGTGTATGTATGTATATATAATTTTTCTTCATTATATTATTATTAAGCTTTCAGCACAAGTCTTCAAAAGCATATTATATTTTTGACACTGAGAGATCAAAAGAAGCCAACAAATGACGATGAAGAAAAACAAGATATATAAAACAGAAGAGACTATCAAAGACAGTAAGAAAATACTCAATTACTTAGCTATTTATTTTGCACCATTGTGTGACTTTACAATTCTTTTAATCCATACGAAATTCAATATTTATTCATTTTATTAATTAAGCCACAATGTATTTCTTAACAAATTAGATATATATATATATATAATATAATATATATTAAAGTAATAGTAATATTTTATTTTATATATAACGTATAAATTATTGTACTAGTACAAAATAAATATATAATTTATAATATATTTTATTGTTTATTACTATCACATATATAGTGATATATATTATATTATGTATACTATTTTGCATAATATATAATGTATGTAATATATATATATATGTGTGTGTGTGTGTGTGTGTATTTATATATGTATAAGTACGTTATTATCCTATATATATTATTAAATATTATATATAATTTGTATATATGCACATTATACATATATATAACATAATAATATTTAATAATTATTACTCTTATATGCACTACAAAATATATATTTATATATTTTATATAATAATAACAATAATAATAATGATATAATAACTTATTAAATATTATAATATATATAAATATATATTATATTATTTACTATGTACAATGTGTAATATATATTACAATATTAATAATATAACTATATATATACATATAATTATATTATAATATTAATAATTGTGTGTGTATATATATATATATATATTATATTAAAATGTGAAAGACACAAATGTAATTTTACAGATAACTTTGGTCATCTAAATCGATCACCTAAGATAATTACTTCTGGAGGTGGTCATAAAATAACACCTCAGATGACTATTTAAGTGGTAATCTTTCAAAATATTACTATTTATTCATTAAATAAATATATAAAATGATAGAATAAAATAAACACATTTATTTCATATAACACCGCTAAATTTCCGATAATTTGAGATCATCAGCCAAGATAATTTCAAACAAACATGCTCTTAAGTCAATATATCCATAAATAAGAAATACCGAGTATAAAAGTTGTCAATGTGATTGAGATTTGAGAGGGAGAGAGGGAGAGAGGGAGATTGCAATATTTTAATTATTTGTGACCCAGGAAATTTATGTAATGAAAGGCAGATATTACGCCACCAAACCCTGTTCCTCAAGGCCAGTGCCATCCAATTGATTTAAATTTTTTATTTTATTTGGTGTTTTATTCTTTTATCTTATCTTTTGTAAGATTATTATTTTTAAAATTTTAAATTTTTTAATATGAAGTTTTTAAAAAGATGTCAATTATGGAAAAAAAAATTATTAAAAAAATAAAAAATAAGATGAAACACCAAACCATATCATGACACAGAAGATTTGAATCCGACGATGCACCTCTATATATTTTCTAGGTTTTTCTTTCTCAAAATAAAAGTTTCTTCCCTGCCTGCTTCTTGCCGGTTTCTCAAAATAAAAGTTGCTTCTTGTTACACATTCTTAAATTGAAATATCTGATATATTGTCTTAAATTTTAAGATACTTGGGTTTACAATTATTAGGTACTAGTCACTATGTCTGGGCATAACATGAGTCATTTAATATTTTTACTTCTTCTTTTAGATAATATTAACAAATTCATATATTTGTATTTTTGTATATTGTTTTATTTTTTTTAGTTATAATTGTTTTAGTATATATAAATATAGTAATCTATCTCTTATACATATACAATTTTTTTTTGTGTATTTGTAAAAATATTAATTAAAGTATGAGTATTTGTATTCAAGAGTAATATTTAATATTTATATACTTCAACCTATTCACTTTAGAGTTATAAAAAGTGAAAAACTTGACTTCAAATTATATAATTTTACTTGTATCTCTAATTTTAGAACAAATAAAGTTAAATATATATATATATATATATATATATATATATATATATATATCCTTTTTCCCTATTAATTTTAAGGAGAGTTATTTGATTCAAATTAAACTGAGTTTGGTATCCTTTTAAGATAGGCTATTGTGCATAAATGGAATGGATATGTATGCATGAAGACTGAAGACAAAGTTAATAGTCCAGCGCTTCAAAAAGAGTTAGATTTGAAATGATATTAATTTCACACTCAAAAAAGTTACATTTTATTAATTTTTTGTTATGAAAACTTGTAAAATTATTGTCATTACAATTTTATTAATATCTTAATATTACTTCTATGATAGTAGCAAATTTTGAAGGGAAAAAAATTATTGGATGTGTGGTTTCAAATAAATATACAATCTTAATATTTGTAAAATATGCAAATGTAATGTTGTTATTCAAATGCCGGAAGTAATATTTTCTTGTATGCAGTGTATGGTACGTACGTACGCCTATATTAGCCTCCTGACATTCGAATACAAGTACAATTTGCAAAACGAAATCGACCCTTTTGCGTTAAATAAAAGTTTAGACCCTTACGAAAAAATATAAACAATATTAACGAAATATTATATAAAAAATTAGATGCAAAAAAGAAAAGGATGTGAACTCAGTTATGTGTAAAATCTCATGGTATAAGGCATTAATGAGGGAGACTGGGAGACAGTGAGGATTATTAAATGATATTACCACTTCTGATTATACAAGAGAAATGAAATTAACTTATTTTTCTTTTGATATAGTACATCTCTAGGGATCAAATACGCACATTCTTGAAACTCAACTTAATTATTTAACCTTGTTTTTCTCTTTAAAGACCAAAAGAAAAAAAATGAACCTTATTTTTGCAGTTTGGTAAGGTTTGAAGAAAACATTTAGCGAGTGCAACATCTTTGTTAATTTTATAATTAATTAACCTTTAGTCATCTTAATTGGTATGACTTAATTGTTTTTTTTATATAGAGGTCGAGATCAATCAATAAGTTTTCCCTTCCCCGTATATTGGTATGCTTTAATTTTATCCCAAGTTTTTAATGAACTATTTTAATCATTTATATGATTTCATCTATTTTGATGTACCATCATGGCTATGGTTCCAAATAGAGCGGCGGACGAGTCGAATTTTGTTGAATAATTTATGCTTAAATTTAATTTGTTAAGAAATTTATTGAATTCGAGCAGAATATTTATCGATATAAAGTGCTAATATCAAACTCAATTCATTTAATTATTGAGTTGCTCGCGAGTAGTTTTCGAGTAATTCCACTCGCAAACAACTCGAAAAAATTCATATATAGTTGAGTTTCAAGTTCCAAATTTTTATCGAATATTGATTGAATATCAAATACATATTAATAAAATTTTATATTATTGATGTTATCTGAGTTGATTGCATATCAAAATCTAACAAACAAAACTATTAAATATTCAAAATTATAATGAGTACCAAGTTGAGTCAAGTCGAGTATCACTTATATAGAATATCGAATCAAGTTGAGTCAAGTCGAGTATCACTTATATAGAATATCGAATCAAGTTGAGTTAAGTCGAGTATCACTTATATAGAATATCGAATCAAGTTGAGTTGAGTCAATTAGTTAACATGACTTTGACTCAATAAATTTAACAAATAATTAAAAATGTTTGAACTCAACTCCATTAATAATTCGAGTTGAATTGAATAATTATTAAATTGAGTCAAATTGAGTATCACCCTTTTTGGTTTGTTAAATAAACCCCAATTTAAAACTTCAATTACTAAGAACCCCATTAGATGGCAACTAATTTTTAGGGTTTTTCCTTTCTATATTTTTGCAAAGTTGTTCCCTCCGTTTCAAAAAAAGTTATATTTAAAAATAAAATTTATTTCATAAAAAGGTTATTATGATTTTTATATACTATTATTAATTGACAATCGCTAATAAGTTTTGTTAAAAAATATTTTAAAAATATAATTAATAATTAAATATATAATATTAATGTTTATAAAAAATTTAAATATAACTCGATATATGAAATAGAAGTTAATCAAATTGAGAAACGAGTCACAAGAAGGACGTGGGGGAAAAATTCCCATTGACATGTCAAATCATATTTAATACATCATAACTAAAATATCAATTTAGGTAGCCGGGACACCAATGTTATTACGGTATATCTCTATAAATCAATAATATTGAGATCAGACAATTTTATTATTTCAAAGAAGTATAAGTTGAATTTTAATTATATCAAAAATTTATTATTAATAAATTTATTGCACTCATCGCATTCAAGATTTTTCATAACTTTTTAATGTAATTCGAGAAGGTAATATCAGAACTTTTGAATGTAATAAGAAAAGTTCGAGAAAAATTACAACCGAACATTAATTTTAAGAAAAAACAAGTAACACTACAATCATATTTCTCTAAATTATCTTAGGTATATTTGTAATTTTGAAGAATTATTAATTTATAGTTTTATTGGGATCATATATTTATAAAGTGATCTCCGAAAAATTATTATCTTATTATTTTATCGAAATATGTAATTTTTATAACTGTCCCAAGTCAGGACAAAATAAAATTACTAATTTTAAAATTTTATGAATTTATCGAATATTAATTTATATATATTTTACTGTATATACTTCTTTTATTGAATTTGATTGTCTGAGCTATGAGTGAATAAAAACATTGAGATTGTAGTTTGAATTAAGATTGATTTGGGGTTGTTTAGAACAAAAATTTTATCCGTTAAGAAATGTTTCCAGGGGTAGTCTATAAAATCTTAAAAATTTACACTATTATGATGAAAATTTGATTTCAGACTGAAATTGGGATTTAACTTGTTAATATTTTTATATATTATATTCATAAGTTATTGTTTTTGTTCAACTTGTTATCATTTTTTCTCAAATATATATATATATATATATATATATATATGTATATATATATATATATATGTATGTATATGTATATGTATAGTTTTTATGCAAGTTGGAAATCATATATTCACAAAATAATTTTAAAATTATTCTATATTGTTTTTTTGTTATTTAAAATTTTTATTTTTTCGGTAGAGAATTAATTTGTATAATTATAATTGTAGCAATTTGATCAAAAAATTAAAATGTTATATTGTAATATTTTATTTTCAAAAAGTTAAATTTATGTTTAAAGAAGGGAAAAAAGACTGAGACGGGCAGGAAGTACTCGATCGATTGTCCTCATTTGATTGAATTAAGAGGGGTGTAGTTCAGCCTAGTTATTGTCACAATCAGTCCAAATATTATTTATTTAATATAAATATTAATTCTTGTATAAAATATTTTTAATTATTTATTTTCTAGATAAAATAAAATATTTAATATGTATAAAATTCACCTAACACGGTGCGTAAATAAGACCCGAAGGGATAGTAAATAAACAATACGAATGACCCGATCTTACACATTCCATCTCACATGAAAATGCACAAAATTCAAAATAAAATATGTTTGCGTTTTCGTTACTTTTTGTTGCGGTCTTGCGGAAGCATAAAAAAGATTCATTACGAATTTTTATTTTATTTTAAATTGTTTAATATTTTCATTACACAATATACCTACATTGGTACAGACATCTTGTGGATTTTAAAATTTATATCTTGTAGCGGTGACAATGAAGTGAAGAGCAAGAATTTGTTTGAAAGGTTAAGTCTTACTTATAGCGTACCAATGGTGGTAAAGTTAAACCTGATAGCTAACTTGTAAATTATTTTTATTGTCAAAAATCTATATCATATCCTGGACATGATGAATTAACAACTATTACTCTCTTGGATTCGTAATAAAAAGATCTCTTGCGAAAAGCGGAACATTTCATATTTTAAGATAAGTAATTTAACACTTATTTTTTCAACAACTCAACCAATGAAAATATTTTTTCTTTTTTTCAACTCTCTTCTTCTTATCAGATTTTAGTGACGGGCTTTAGTCACATGATACACTGATGCTTGTACCATTATATATGGTTATGTCCTTCCTCTTTGACTCTCTACTATTTTAAAAAGTAATAAATGTAGTTGAAATTGAGTTTTTCGCTTTTTAATCCATTATATTCCTTTCGTCTCAAATTATATGTCATAATTTAATTTTAATGATCAAATTTTAACTTTAAAATTTGGCAAATATATTTATATTTTCATAATTATAAAAATTGAGTTTTGTAGTTAATTGTATAAACTTTTATTTGATATAAATATTGTCATCTATATATTTATAAAATATTAGTAATTGTATTTTTAAAATTGATTAATTTAACCTCCAAAATCAAATTAAAATATTTATTATGAGACGAACGGAAGGTAGTCCCAAATCAAACCACATACCTTTTTGTTTTGAAGACAGTTATTTCAAAATGTGGACCCAATAATCCAATACTTGAGAACGAAAAAAAAAGAGTGGTCCAGAATTTGGCCCCATCCTTCCACCTTCGTTATCCCTATCTTGAGAACATCTTTCCCCCTATTTGAGGACGCGGAATCCAAGAATAACATAAAAATAGGCAAAATTTTAATTCTCTTATTTTATTTTTAAGTCAACTTTTAATGTTATTTTCATTTTTTCCCATCGATTTAATTATTTATATTATATTTAACTAACATTTAAGTTCATCATATTTTGTTTACGCATGAAATTAATTTTATCATTTCTTAAGTATTCTCACAAAAACATTAAATTCATATAAAGTAATAAATATACAATTAACAAAACTTCCTTTAACATTAAGTATAAATTTTTAAATTTAAAATAAAATATTATATTTAGAATTTTCAATAATTATAAGAAACAATGAGTAAAAAGGAAATAAATTAATAATTAATAATATTTTCATTAATTACATAAATAATATAAATAAACTAAATCTTGAAAAATAATAATAATAAATAAAATACTACTAGTAATATATTTAGATAACATATGATTCTTTATTGTCTTGTTAAAAGTAATATATTCATAATACATGTAATATAAATATTTATATAATATATATGTGACTCATGTATAAAAAATATAAATAATACCATATAAATATAGTGTGTTCCTATCTTTTTCTTTTTTTAAAAAAATGAATACATAATATTTTGTAATTAAATGTACCATATATGCAAGTTACATATACAATTTTTTTAATAAAATACGGATAAAACAATTAAAATTTCTTATTGTATTCTAGTTTATATTTTCTAAAATTATAAATTTCTCTACTTTTCATATATTACTAGTATTAGTTTATTATTTGTTGTTATTTTTTAGATTTGGCTTTTTTTTGTTTTGCTATTATTGTTAATATTATTAATTATTAATTTCTTTCCTTTTTAATTATTAAAAAATAATAACATAATATTTTATTTAAAATTATTTACTTAATGTCAAAAGAAAGTTATGTGAATAGCATAGTTGTTATCTTATATAGATTTAATATTTTTATGAGAATATTTATGAAATAACGAAATTACCCTTTTACATGAATAGAATGTGCCTACAAATTAGGATGGAAGGATATAAGTGTTAATCAAATAAAATATGAAGGATTAAATTAGTGAGAAAAAGAGAAGATGATAACATTAAAAGTTAACAAAAAATTAAAAGAAGAGAAGTAAAATTTTACCTAAAAATAATTAACGATCCGAAAAGAAAAAGAACTTCTCTCACAATAGTTCATATGCGCGTCCAATTATGTAGATTGTAGACTTTATTCCTCAATTGCAATATATTCCCTTGGTTCAAAATAATAATTATTTTAACTTAAAATACATATATCAAGGAAGTTAAGTAATTATTATATTAAAATAATAAATATCAATTAAAATTATTATTTTACTCTATAGGATATATATCGGAATGAAGAAAAATAAATTTAATCCATAGGTATTTATTAAATAAAATTATAAAATTTTATAGTTCATACAAAAGATGGTAATAAAATGAATCATTTCTACCGTATGTAATTTTATTCCACGAGAAATGACGAAAAATGATTAATTTTTTATTTTTTCATTGTAATTTTTCTTTTATTACTCTCCGTCGCTCCTTTTATTACTACTTTTCACTAGATTTTGATTTATTCCCCTTTTATTCCTTTTCCACTATTCGAATGTAGCATAATAGTGTGATGAACATAGGGAACAGTGAAGTCGGCACAGAAATAGAATCAACTTTTATCTTTTCTTTGGCATTGCTGCAAGATTTGTGTACATCCTTGCCATGGACTGAAATCCTCGATCTAATATCACCGGAACGGAGAAGATTGCCTAATCAAGTATCAACAAACAACAATCACTGCTTTGAATATCTGTAACACAAGCTCTTAACAGAAAAAACATAATGGTAGAATAACTGCTTTTTATATATGTAACACAAGCTCGTAACAGAAAAAACATACATATATACATATTATATGCGATCCTATTCCTAATTTAATCTCATTATATGAATTTACTTCATGATTTCATCCTCTCTTTCTTCTCTACTTCCCTTCCCACCATCACACATAAATAAAAACCCATCCATTAAATCCGCAGAAGCACTATACACCAATTTACAACATCCACCCCAAACTAGTGCGCAAATCCCTTGAAGTTACATTAATACCAATCTACTAATTCTTAATAAGAAAACACATTATAAGAGACTCTTTCATTTATCTAATTATACGAATTGAGTCTATCATGTTTATACCAGTTTATTTATTTATTTTTTCATCACGAATTAGACTGATAAAGAGTAGGTCAATTTACGTACTATTTATATTTATCTATCTATCAATCAATCTATTTATACTAATTTATATTAACAACAATATTTTACAAATTTGATTGATAGAAGTGAGCTTATTTACATATTAAATTACAATCTAATTAATCACAATATAATAAAACTAATTATTAATCTAATTTTATATGATCAAATTGATAATCACAAATAATAATATGATTTACCATGATTAATCAATGTTAACTAAGTCACTTATATATAAATTATTAATTAAACTAATTTATTCAAACAGAATAATTATAATTAAATCAATAATAATAAATTATCCGTATTGCACACAGATTTTTAAACTAGTAATTTATTAGTACACACCCTACCAATACACACACACATATATATATATCCAACATTCATCGAATACCGTCACCAAAGTTCAAATTTTCGTTACAAAATTCCCTATGTGACCCATTATGCTTGCTTTTAAAAGTTGGTGGACTAATACCTAATTTTTCAGACTTTGGAGTCGGATTTGTAATACAGTATGTATTGTGAAGGTCAGTTTTGCGGTTTAACTCTTTATCTACTATTATATTGGTGCTTGACAAACTTTACCCGAGTCACAGTTTAGTGGGCTATAAGGTTTTGGGTGGGCCATGAGAGCAATTATGGCCCTACAGACAGACTGTAGTGTCCAAGCTGGGCTCCAGGCATTCTTCAAGATATCAATGCAAATCTCTCCTGTCTGCAGTATAGAAGCACTTAATAACAACTTAATTATAGCACAGTCTTCAAGACAATATATAGCTTCATCGCTAGTTTTTGCGAAGATAACATCGGCCAACTTCAGTAAGCTTAATTTAGGTTTGATTAACAAAATGGAACTTTAATATGGCTCAATGGTATGACAATAAAGAACGACAATACCAACCTTGTTAATAATAATGAAAGAACCAAATCAATAAGAAATGACCATTTTAACCAGAGGGGCATCGGAATACCAAGTAAAGCAAGCTAAATGGATGGTGAAGGGATGTAAAAGAAGATCAATTATGCAAGAATCATATAGGGCAACATGATCATCATTTAGCTTAAACCAAAAAAGTAAGTGGTTTACAAAGTAAAGAGGAAATTGCATATGGCTTAACAGAATGCGGCTCTTGACATAGTTAATATATGTATCCCAACTCTAATTGCAGCTTTACCAGTTGCTTTTCTTTGTCATCGACCATACTTGTGTACATACAAAAATGTTCTTCCCTAATTAATCATCCTACCATATGTTGTATTGAGGATTGAAAATTTATATTTTGTATTGTATATTCTGTATGGTGTCAAAACATTGTATCGTAAGATATGGATATAATATAAACAAGAATTATTACTTACCATACATTGAGAACACATCTGATTACTTATGTTCATGAAATTACACATAGACATACCAAAATGCCAATTTTAAGCATTTAGGTTATCACAAGGCTACAGTATATATATTTATCAAATGAAATAAAACAAGAAGAAAATTTCCATATCATATTAAAGTTCATCAACTACCATATCATATAAAAATTTGATAAATTTCCATTGTCCATGAGATCCTTCGGCTTAACTAAAACATTTTCTGGGTTCTTGTTGCTAGGTTGCTTGTTTGTTGTTTGCCACTAGCCAGATTTATGGTGTAGTGGCCTCCTAGAGTATGCCCCTTTGCCTTTGTTTCTTCTTTTCCTTTTATACCAGTATTATCTACCCAAAAAGAAAAAAATAATAAGTATTTTGTATAGCTGCAAATTGATGTATCGTATATTCAAATCTAAATTGCGCCATACTGTCCAATACAAACTTGCATATCGTACAATACCGGTACTATATCTTTCACTTTAGACAAGTAATTTAGGTTATATTTATGTTGGATCTAGGAGCTATATTACATGTAGTCATGTCACACTTCAGTTTTCTCAGATTACCCATATCTGACACTTGAAACATGAACAAGGGTTTGGACATCGGACACTTCATTTAAGTGAAAACTTTTCACTAACTTGAGGACAATTATCCTTTCAGATCCTTCCACAAGCACAATTCCTTCTTAGTTAGTAACTTAGTATATAAATCTCTTTAGCAATAAAGGCAACAGGACAACTTTCTATTGAAGGTGAAAAAAAAATTAAAAATAACCCAGACATAACCTAAAGATACATGATAAGCTATCACAAAATATTACCGTAGTATAAGAAAGTATCAATCTGACTGAGTGCTAGAATTTTTCAGAAATTTATTTCATTACAAGTTTGCATTATAAATCTATTTACAGAATTTTACAGACTATTATCCACACCACACCACCCATCCCCCATCCTCCTCCCACATACAAAGACAAACGACAAAGGGTGCACCTAGTAGATAATAAAGCACAGAGGTCTACAAAAATTCTAAACTTCACATGAAGAATGTCAATCAAAAAAATAAAAATAAATATAAACTTGTATAACATAATAAATTCATTTCAAGAATAGAGATTGATAGACCCAATATATTTCTGAGTTTGCACCACTTCCTGGTCTTAATTATGCTTTATCTAAGAGAAGGACGAAATACCTTGATAAGGGCAGTCACTTAAATATGTTGGAATCATCGCAAACTAGTTGAATATCTGGATCAGCCGATTTCTCTCACTGCATCTCTTTGTATTCTTTGAAAAGCCTTGCTCTTGATGCCTGCACATCAGCATACTGTAAATACGATACCAGCTTCATATAGAAAAAGCTTATTGTGTGAACATCAGTAATGCAGACAAAGGTCACAAATAGTGACAACGAGATGTCATTAAATGCATTTTTCAAATTTTAGTAAATAAGATTGGAACCAAAAGGTTCACTTAGCCTCCCTTTCCAATAATCTCAGTTGGCTGACTACCCCGGCCTGCATCCTCACCTCAACACTGTTAACTTTTCACCCCGCCGCTCTACTTTCATTCATAGCTTCTTCAACTAAATTTGAGCTAGGATATAGTTATGACAATTACATCCATGAACAAGAGGTATGAGTTGTCAACTGAATTATTTCGAATATTCATGACTTAGTATTACAACCTTATATGAATGTCTGAAATTTGCTTGATCTTACAGGATGATAAAACTAACCAAATATTTGTTTTGTAGCAATGGCAAGATAAATTGTGATGTACACTACGACAATGTTGGTTCTCTATATTCGATTGGAAGCAAATATTATCTGTATTGGAGTAAAAGCAGACATTATGTTACGCCATTTAACAAATACGAATGCTGATAGTAAACAAAAATCCATATCCGTATGCATCCATTTACACCGCTACTCTATTGTAAAACAGTATGATACTATCAATATAAGAAGCACGTAGTTCCGAAATGAGAAGCAAATATATTCAATTTGGAAAGCTATTTAACCTGCATTCTCTGAGATCTTATTAGATAAAACGATGAAAATCCCAGAAATTGTAAGAATAAGCGAGATATCGATTAATAAGTCAAATACTTCTCACATACTGTATAAAACAATTATACTCCAGTCGAAAAATAATCTATACCGGATGGAATGTGTATATATTGCACAAAACAAATGAACATTCTTAACTATAGTTACAAATTGCTGGAACAAGTAGATATGAAATTTGATTCAAAGCCAATGGAAGGGACATCTTACCGTCGATCAAATCCTCCAACTGTTTAGCCGGTGATCGCTTGATTCGGATCGGTTACACCCTTGGACCCATTGTTCCCTCCTGTCTGTTTTGCCTAAATAAAGAAGTGCTGACATGGTAGTGTCATGGTTTGAAATTTTATGAATGAAGGGATTGATACAACAGCATAATTCGGATTACTAATACTTTTTTCGTTACTGATCCTAATTATTATTATTCTTTTCATATATAATTAATTTTAAAATTTACTTAAATTACTTAAGAATGAAAGGTTTTTGATAATGACAAATTCTGCACACTTATTGTTAAGAGTAAATTATTATGTCCCCCAAAAAAGTAAATTATTATAAATATTTGCTGCGCTATTTTCGATAACAATTGCCTTCCAACAAAACGTGATGGGAATACTAAGATGCGGATAAAGAGTAATGTTGGATTACATCCAAAAAAACGTTACTTTGTACTCCCCGTCCAATTTTATGTTATATTCGATAATTTTGCATGTCCAAATATTATGGTCATTCACAATATACTATTTAATGAGAAACAAGAAAGTGATTTTCTATACAATTTTCATAGCATTTATTATAAAAAAGAATAAATAGATAATTTTTATGTCAATATGTACTGCAAAATAATAATATTAATAACATTTCTTAATAAATATGTAAATTTTTAAGACGACGGATAAATTTGAACGAAAAACGTACCATATTTATCTATCACATTTCCACTTATTTTTTATTTTTATCATATTTTCAAATTAGTCATCGACCACTTTTTCTGTCAGATCTTGATGTCTTTCAATGTTTTTTAGAATTTGATAAATATGTTATTCTAAAAATATGTGCGATGTGTGAATTTCTAAATCTCCTACCTAACCCACGAAAAAATGCATGACCAATCTTAGCACCTTATGAATCAAATTTATCATTTTTTTTTTCATTAACATTACTACAACTCTGCCAGAATCCTTTCTGAGAGCCCCAGTTGTGGGCGGACAGCAGTAGGCTAGTAACCCCAGTAGGGATACAAACAAAATGACTACCGTGTAACAACAGAGCAGAAGCTAGCATCTTAGGAAATCTCAAATAAACTCTATTAAGAAACCCCAATGCTATCTGTTAGTAGCAAAATCAGTTCAAACGACCGAAGCTATAAAAACTATACAAGAGTCCAAAATCTTAGAATCTGTGTTCTGCAATGCCGTGTCCATTACTACCATAAAATCATCCGTCTCCGAACAAGGCTTCCTCAAAAACCAATCCAAATTCTTTTATATTCAATTTATACAAAAAAGATGTCTAATAAATAAAAATTTAGAAAAAAATCAAAATGGAAAAATAAGTTGTCAAACCAAAAATAAAGTAAAATGTGCAAACCAGTCGTTGTTTCACATGCTTCCCGCTCTACCAGGAGCTGTTTTAGTAGGCTTAAATTTTGTAATGTCTACAAGGTCTCCAAATAGCTTGTCCTCTGGCTTTGAAGGCTTTCCAGATGGTATATACGATGAAGTCGACAGATAAGATGAATTCCTCAAGACATCATCCCTCACAGACAACCCAGACATTCTCTGATCAAGGAATTGATTGTTTTGTTGTTGACCGTATCCATACCCATAGCCATAGTTTTGCATTTGGTTACTATACATTTGCTGAGGATACATATAACCCATCTGGCCATACTGCAATTGCTGGGGATTATGCATTCCCATTGATTGACCTAGTTGGGGATGCATCCCTCCCATCTGATTAGGCGGCAGCATCGTCTGGCTATTAATTGTTGATAGATGCCCTCCTGTTGCTGGCTGAATGTTATACATACTTGTTGCCTGATCATTTCCCATAGGCTCATATCCCTGAGGACTGCCACCTGGCATCGGCTGGGAATATGCAACACTCACCTGAGGACTTTGCATCTGCTGCTGGTATTGGGTGCCAGACGGTGGGCTATTATCTGCTGCTCCTTGAGCCTCCCAAGGTGGTGGAGGTAGTGAACCGCTGCTTTGAGCACCTGTTAATAATAAGAATTTTAAATACCAACAACAGCTCAACACATCCTCATTTACATTCTCTCTGTCCTGTTTGGTTAGAGAATAGAGTCAGGAACAGAACAATGATTACTAATAAAACTATCATTCCTATTATTGGTTTCTTGATATTTGGTGACAATATAAATTAAATGGAATGAGTAATGAGCTATTGCATGCAACAGGATTTCTCCCTAGTGGGAGATAAATTTGTGTGCGCTGTGTGCGTGAGTATATATATCAAACTGCAAACTGCATCTCATGGTATTTATATGATGCTCCTCTTTCATATTCTTAAGAAAGTCTCTGTGAGGGCTAAGTATTGCTTGTTTCTAGAAATATAGCAACTAATTCCAAATTTTTTATTTTTTCTCATGATTCTTTCACAACCGAGTTCTGCAGATCCTGTCCATGGATCAACAAAATGTCAATCACCCTTGTCTTCGACAACTCCCTCTGAATTCAGCATACAATCCCAGATGCAGAACTATT
Source organism: Centella asiatica (assembly GCA_014636745.2). Lineage (NCBI taxonomy): Eukaryota > Viridiplantae > Streptophyta > Magnoliopsida > Apiales > Apiaceae > Centella > Centella asiatica. The sequence continues at coordinate 39,785,694 of CM025780.1, read as the reverse complement.
CACCCCATCCTTCCCCCTCTCCCCGTCTCCATCCAGAAGCCCTAAAACCTCTTCTCTCTTCCTCGTTAACTTAAACCCACAATCCTTTTTTTCTCTATATTCCTAGAAACACCACATAGGCACATACATAGTTCATTTAACCAAGTTTGTTCAACATCACAACTAAAATATTAAACAAAAGTAAATATCCAAAAATCCGGTCAACTAGGACCCAGGAAACAGGAAGACAAGAATTTCAATACAACACAACCTGTTTCTTGACAACTTAAAACACAGACAGAATTTCAAAGATGCCAATGTGAGCGAAAACAAAGATTCCAAAGAACCTGATAAGAGAATTCCCTGCAATAAGGTTGAGAAAGTGGAAGTGGAGACGGTGGCAAAGAAGTGGTGATGAATAGTGGACTAATTGGAAAGGGCAAGCAATGGCGAAGAGATAGGAAGAAAAGATGAAGAGGACAAAATTGAAAAGTCATTCATCGCTATCATTACATGATTTGATATTTTAGTTAAAGTAAATATGTAAGTTATCAAAAAAGAACTTCATAAGAACTGAATCAGAACTTTGGCTTCAGGAGTTGCAAATTTTGATATCTTCATAAAAATTAGTTTCAATTATTGTTTCATCTGGCAATTTAAAGTTGAAGAAGACGATAATAACCGACAAAACTAGGGTATCCGGATGTGGTTGTTGTAAAGAAGATAATTAATTTTTATGTTTTAATCATTATAGTATAAAATGAGTCAGCAATGTATTTTAGAGTTATTTATGCCATGTAGGCTATGCCTTCTTATTCTCAATATTATGCCAGGTGTGAAGAATATTTGTCTGTCCAATTTTGCGGATGCAATGGAGTCAATGGATCAATCTTTTCAACTTTAGTGGGCTAAAGAACATTTGAAGTTTGGTGAGATAAACTGAAGAAGGCTATCAAAGGGGTAACTTTTTAGTTTTTTAGAATGTGTAAACAGCGAATACTTGTGTTTTCCTGTAATATAGCTTCTAACTATTTCTTCCCAACATATCATATTAAACCTCATTCCCGTGGTCCTTATCATTCCCAAATCTATTCTCATTACTGTTAGCGCCATTCCTCTCTGGTGTGGGAAGACTAGGATTAGAAATGGAATAACTATGCCCAATGAAATAAATATTACTACTTATGGTTGATAATATTTGCTAAAACTGATTATTTTAATAGAATGAGACATGTTAAGTCATATATGCTGTACTACACAACCCAATTCCATGGTCCTCATTCCCATATCTATTTGGCTATTCTCATCTTCATTATCATGTGATAACATACTCCCCCAAACAGTCACCCAGCTAACCCTTGTAGCCATGGAGGTAAGACAAAAACATGGTAATTCATGATCACCAACTCTATGAAAATGTGATCTAGAGAATATCTTCCAGAATTGTATTGTACTAACCATAAACTGGTGATGGCGGCTGCTGCGGCTGCTGTGGCTGTTGGGTCACCTGCCCATTCCAGACAGAATTGGGGCCTTGCACATAGAGGGACTGCTCATATTGGGGTGACACCATACTGGGGACACTTCCATTGGGATAAGATGAATGTTGTGGAGAATGGAAATTCTGTGGCTGCTGCATTTGTGGAGGATATGATTGTCCCACCGAATAGTTAGGTTGAGCAGTATTATTTTGGGAAAACATGTCAACGAGTGCTAAGGCATTATGTGAAGCTACTGGGCTATTTGACTGAGGTTCCCCAACCGGGACAATAGCCAGTGAATCAGCTTTAGGGGAGCTGAAATCGTCATCTCCACTCAAAAGGTCCATTTTTGGATTGGCATTAGCTGCAATAATTGATGAACCATTATTTGCAGTGGTGGGGAGTGATGATTGTGTACCAGCAACTGTCTTGGGGGTGGATCTGCGAAGACGTACACACTTAAGTTTAGAGAAACTAAAAATTGAACCTAATTTTTCTGAAACAAATAAATTGTTCTCAAAAAAAATTTGAAACACTTTGTCAGAAGTGGATCTCAAATCAAACAGACTTTGCAGTTGATTCAGTTATGACACAAACTATTTGATGCCAACTCTGGACAGAATGACTCGTACAGCGTATATACTTCCTCACTCAGATAAGATGGCTTAAGTGGAAGCTGAAGAGGGTTCCTTCATATGCAATTATGCATGCAAAATGTACTCTCTAAGTCACCTTTTAAATAATTTATGGAACGGATGGAGTATGTGTATATAGTTGTTAACATGTATAATATTAACTAGAAGCTACACCGACAAGTCTACAACAGGAAAGGTCCTACGCCCACAAGAAGCGTACAAAGTATATGACAGAAGAAATATGCACAAGTCTACAACAGTATAGATACCACTTTGGGATGAAGAGCATTGGCCGTCTATGTGTATACTTTCAAACAAATTGTGTTTCATGATGGAACTCAATCAAATATATTACCCTCCATTTTGTTTTCCATCTCCTGTATCAATTAGAGGAGCATCAACGGGTACCAAAGCTCCAGCGACTTCCGGCTTAGGTCTTTCTGTTGAATCTGGAGTTTTTGAAGAAAGTTCTTCATGCTTAGCTAGTACTCGCTGCAAGTCATCATTCAGTGCTAGCCCCTGACATAAAAGTGATTCATCTCTGCAACAGGTAAATTAGAATTACCACGATGATGAACAGCCAAAAAAAAACAGATCAATCAAGTCTAGATCACATCACAGACGATAATCTCATTAGCAAATTTAACATCTAAAGATTATACCTCAGAATGATGAGCAAAAGAGTCCAAATATTATAGACTATGACACTCGTGTTTATATTTAACATTCCTCAAAACAAAAAGTAAATGAACTAAATGATAATTACTCTTCAGAAGTTACACAGAAATATCATGCCCATCAAAAAATACAGATTGTAGCTGCAAAGGACGATGGATTTATACAATTCCATGTCATTCAATCCTGAACATTGCTAATTTAGATAACAATTTTCTGCCATTAATATTCTTTAAAACTTCTGTTCAATTTTCATTTTTTTAATTTTTGGTTACAAACTTCTGTTCAGTTAAGCTACTACAGTAGAAGTGTTAAAGGGAGTTATCTTTTATAGAATAGAAGTCCAGCTTAGCAGTAGGCTTAATAGGCCATCGTAACTAAATTGAATCTTTAAGTAGCTTGCTTGCTAGAACAGCTCAAGTATTCTGTGTGTGTGAGAGACAGAGAGATGGTAATTTATTAGAAACTGCACAAGTGAGGAGCAGAAAAAGTTAACAAGGCCTTACGAAGTCGAGTTAACAAGGTGTACCACTCTTTGCTTATATGTACGACACTGCTCCACCAAGTCAACAATAACCTCTTGTCTAAGCCCCTGTTATCCAAAACGATCAAACACTGAAACACATTATACTAAAACTGCAAAATATTAATTTAAAAAAATCTCGTGAATACAAAACACTAGGCGTGCCATGAGCTATTCAGTAAAATGGACAGTTACATTTAAGAAATGCTGGGACGTATTAGAGAACAAAAATGCCATTAAGTAGCTCTGAAAAATTACAACAAAGTTAAACTTTACCTCTTTATTCTCCGGAGCTATTGCACTCAACATTTCAGCAAGGACATCCATAATACCACGTGCATTCTGAATTTCTGTCAAGCTAGAGAATAAAAAATTGATGAGCAAAGGACAATGACGAGGATATATACAAATAATCATGAAATTGCATATCCATATGACAAATAAAGTGTTTCTTTGATAACTATGAGATATGAAGGGCATTTCTTGCTAGATTAGTTTGATGGAAAACATTGTAAACCTCCGGTGTGCAATTTATTCTAAAAGATAAAAATTTATAATATCAATAGCAATAATTTTATATTAATAAATGCATGTAGAATTCAACTGTCATCTGGCTGTTGCTCAAATGCTTTAAAACAATTAGAGATAAAACATGTTAAGTAGATAACTATTCAATAAAAGAAATTCAAGAAATGTTATATAATTAAGTAACAATAAATTGACAAGAATCAATGAGGTTTTTTCACTACCCATCACCATCATCCTTCATCACCCTCACTAATCACCATCAATACTGTAGGACAAGAATTAGTAGCAAGAAAATCTGGAAGAACTACGAAAGAAACCAATAAAAAGATAGAACTCTTTTGGCTCTTGCCTTGTGGTCCCCATCACCTTCACCTTGTCAAAGGAGGGAGGGAGAGAGAGAGAGAGAGAGAGAGAGAGAGAGAGAGAGAGAGATCATTCTTACAAGAATGATTTTTTTTTTTCAGGTTGAAAATGTAATGGGAATTGCCAAATGAAGCAGAAGATGAGCAATTCACATTCCGATACACACATACTGGCATACTGCTATGCACATATATACATAGTGAAGGAGAGAGTGTGAAGTTCGCTGGGTCGCTCCTAAATCTTCATGCTCCTTTATATCAACCAGCAAAACAGGAGAGTTTTCATCTACAGATTCACCAATATAAGGGGAAAGGAAAAATAAAAATGCAGGAGAGCGAGCATCGTATACTATCACTCTCTACAACAAAGTATCGCACTGCAGCGTTGACAACAGACAGCAAATGTTTGTGCTTTTTTCCTCTTCTTTTTTTACTATTTTCCATCCTCTTCTTGGCAATCAGTGGTCAATAGAAAATTCAGCATTTACATTCACCTAACTATGTAGTTGTAGCATTTGGATTTCAAGCAGGCAGGCCTTTAGACTAGAGTTCAAAGATTTGGAGATAGAGATCACAGACTTTTTCTCTTTGTTAAAATTTTAGCAATATCTACATACATATGTACGTTCTACGTACATATATAGTTATATATGTGAGTGTGCATGAGTGCACGTGTGGATTTGATACATATAATAGGTCAACTGCTATTTATATATCACGAGTAAATAAGTCGGTTTCCACTATAGTTAGCAGCACTAACCTCCATTATCTAAAAGTGGAAGTGCAGCACAGATTCACAAGGGTTAATTGGGGAAGTTTTAACTACAGTCAAGTATCTCATTCATGCATCAAATATTATGCATGCAGCATGATGTAAAAAGCCAAAATTAGCAAATGGCATCTCGACCTCAGTGAAAAATAGCTATCATCCGGAAATAATGCTCATTGGTCAATCGGTGCGGTATTGGCTTGCAACTTTGCATTGACCAAACGGCTAATAAAACAATCTGACCATATGCGACTTTCCACAGATGCAGAACTAGAAATCTATACTTCATTACATTTTTCTTTTCAAGTATATTGGCAAATTAGACACAACTTGCTAGAGTTGATGTCCTTGTTTAAGCAAAATGAGTACCTCAAGGTTGGAAATTCAGCCTCGGCAGAAGACTCAGCCACTTCTTGTCCAAATTCTGGATTACGCACATTTGGTGGATATGATGAAAGAGGCTGGGTTTGTGGAGGTGTGAAAACAGGTGCAGACCTCTCAGATCTTTGAGGGAATACAGCCCCCATACGCTGAGATAATAAAAGAAATGGGGCAAAGGATATAATGAGATCAACTACAAAATGGTGAAAATAAACTAGAACACAAATGGAGAAACTATGCTAAAACCTAAGGAACATGATACCTAAACCTATAAGCATTCTCCTCAACTACAATTTTATCCTGAAAAGAACATTTTCGGAGTGATAAAGTCTTCTACAACTCACCAACAACTCCTGGTATGCTGCAAAATATTGTGGATATCTTGCTCTTGGTCCTCCAAAAACTTCTTGCCAGGTATCAATTAATATTAATATTTTCTCCTTGACATGGAAGTCAGGCTACAGTAGAGCAATACAAACATATTTAAAAAAAGGTATTGCAAGGAATAAGCACAGAGTAAGACACAAGATATACAGAAATAACCCTACCTTCTTCCTCACTACTTTTACCATCTCATGGAGCACATCCTTCTCGGCGACATGCATGTGGACAATATCTCCACAATTCTTGACGATTGTTTCCAATAACTAAAAAACAGTAAATGGCAAATGTGATACTGGATGAGTATGTAAGAAAAATACTCTGCACTTCTTTTATTAATTACTTACAAACTGTAGACTTCCAATTAAATTTCTCATAAATCGGAACAATTTTGCCACCCATAAATCACTTAAATTTGTTATCATCTAAGAAAATACGAATGATGCGCACAATATACAATCAGTCCTCTTCTTCTCTTTAATCAGTTCTATGTGAGTGGATAATATGTGCAGTTACACTTCTAAAGTCCTCAAAATAAAAGTTTCTATAAAATGACAAATTAAAAGGTCTATGTTGCAAATAAGAGAAAAGTGGTGAAAATATGCAAAAAAGATATTCAAGAATTTAAAAATAAATAAATAAAACTTACAGTAAGGGCAAGAAGTTGAACTTTAGGATTTCTGCTGCTGATACGCTTTTTTATGCCTTTCACAACGTCTTTCGCTTGCCTGTTAAACATAAAGTACAGTTTGGATTATACAACTATTACATAATTGAACAGATTCACTGCTAAACAAATTGTATGGATTATTCAATGTTAAAGAGGAATAACTGAAAGAAATGACACGAATATGAGAGATTACATATTATTAGAAAAACTAAAATAGAGCAAGTCTTTTGCAGGTTGAATGATTAAAATGGCCTCAGTTACAGCTCCTCAGTTTAGTGCTGCTTAACGAAATAAAAGAGAGGAGTTTAAGTACCTAGCAGAACCTCAGGCATGCAGGCAACTATTGCATCTAGAATAGTAGAATGTCAAAAGTATCAGTGAATCTAGAGAATGGACACATATTATATACATAATAATGTGTGTGCGGCGCGCGCGCACATATGAACTGACCATTAAAAAAGAATGAGAAAAAAGAGAAGACCAAGTAGATCCATCAACTTCTTTGCACAGCAAACAAAGAATGGAAGCAAGAAACAACAAGCTTTCAATTGCTACTATAACTCACCTTCAGAAGTATTTGTTTTCCCTAACCATATACACAAATTCAATGTTGCTGCCTCATAAAGACCCTTCCACCACCTTTTACTTTTGAGCAGAAGATAGGAAGCAAGGGAGGAAGGAGAAGCTCCTCAAAGATCAATGACCAATCATGGCACGACAAAAGATGAATTAAAAGAGTTTGACAGTGGCTTCCAAAGTTTGGAAGCATCTGAGCAGCGAACAATAAAGCAATCTCCAATTTCATTGCGCCTTTTGAAAAAATGCAACAAACAACCTCACGCTCCACAAAGAAACTATGGTCGATGTCATAAATGGAAAGAAATGGTATCCACTCAATCTGCCCTTGAAGAATGATGAATGAGAAAAATAAAGGTAAATATATCAACCTCAAAAGGTGGTTGATACACAGACATAATTACAAGCTTCAAGTGAAAAGGTGGTTGATACACAGACACAAATATATCAACCTCAAAAGTGTACTAAAACAGGGCCACCACCCACTAGATTATCAAGAATGGATTTCGTGTACTTGAATGGGATTCATTAGGGGTAAAATTGGAACTCATTTCCAACTCTTCTCTCAAGGGATAACCTGCAAACCATTCATAACTCTATACCCTTATATAATTTTTTTAATTTGCAGAAAAGAATGCTTATGTCCTAACTTACATGGACTCGAAAGGAGTGTCATACTTTGAATAATCTGACACAAGTATGCCTCGATTTTGACACATTTTTACACTAACATGGAGTGCCATACAAAGTTACACCCACACCCTTTGTCCAAGTGTCGAGTGTCGAATATAGGTACTTCGAGACAAAACAAAGAGTCCACATAATATAGCTTGTCATCCTTTTGAGGAGCATCATGCATAAGTATATTCATAAAGATAGAATAGTAATTGGTTCTTAGCAACCAACTTCAGCTACACACCCTAGTGGAAGTATTTTACACTATCCACCACTACATTTCTAAATATTTCATGTCGAAAAGCGTACCAATCCAAAATTAATTCCAATTACATACACGGATGCAAAAACATCTGGCGACTCACGGTAGCAAAAGTTTATTTTTCTGGAATATATTGCTTCTTGCAAATATTTGGCAATTTTTGTCAAAATATCCAAATTGTGAGGCAACGCCCTACATCATACTCATGACAATATTTCCTGATAGTTTTGATTGTTTCCCTTTGATGATGCTCCAAATGATCATAACCAATATTCTCTACTAATATGTCGCTTATACAGTTTAGAAATATCTTCTTAAAATTCAGAGATTTGTAATAGAAAAGTACCAAGACTCTAAGGGGTTCATAAAAAGAGCAGAATCCCAAAACCTTGAGTGCTTATAGAATCGTAGTTGACATCTGTTGTACACATTTTTGGGGGGGTCTATTTCAATTTGCATTTAAGCTATTCGCTTATTGGCTTTAAAAAAAAAAATTCTCCTTTTTATCATTTCATCTCACATTGATCTCAATGGATAACAATATGACACTGGTTATAAACATAAATACACACAAAATTATCTATATGGCTCCAAGAGCTCAAGAAGTGAGATACTTAAACCTTCAGGACAAATTCCATGAGCTTTTGCTGCTCACGAGGAATCTCTATCCCCATCGGTATTTAGAACTTGAGATGGTATGGTATACAAAAATTATCTGTTAGATGGAATCATAACCACAACACAGAATACACCCCTGTATGTCATAAGTGTGGACAATCTGGGAGCTACGTAGCTCAAGCTGGATCATACATTCATACACAACAACAACAAACCCACTGACACACTTTTATAACTCACCACAAGAGGAATGAAAATTATATTTATGTGGGATGAGTTCTACAAAAAATTGGGCATACGTCAACATCTCTAGTGCTCAATATTTATTGAAGAAGCCATGCCAGTAACCTTGACCAAGCACCAAGTAAAAACATTGTAGAGATTTTTGTGTCTATCAGCATCGTAACTAACCAAAAAGTTTTACGCATAGGTATACATTATTAATAACCTCTACAATCCAAAGTAATAGCAACTATAAGAGTACCCCACCCCCTCTCAGCCCCAACTTCCCACTCCCAACCCCCAATTGTCTCCAATATATCAAGGTATGTAACTTCCCAACAAAAAGTAAACGCATTCATAGAGATTCGCTGTAATGACTGATTGGAATGGCCTTCATATGCCCCTCTTTTGAACTACAATGCAATCAACTAACCAAGAAAGGCAGACCATCCTCGCTCAAACTTAGCCAATAAAAATTTCATAGAATACATTCTGAAAGAAAAGGATTAAAGAAAAAAGTCAATATTCAGATTGCACTAATTCGCAAAATAATTTCTAAACCTACCCAAGACTTTAAAGAGGCTAAAGAGCATCACATAGATATAACACGTACGTCCAAATTTAGGAATCATAAAGACCTGCAAATAAGCTACAAAATCAAACAAGAATAAGAACCATTCATCAACATAGAGAGACATACACATGATCGCGATTGCAAATATCACAGATCTCGATATTCATGGCCCAATCTGGGCCAATAAGCATATCACTCGTAGCTCTTTCCACCAACGAATTCACCATCTTTACCAAATCAACAATAACAGACGACTGACCTTCTTCCGGCGAAATCACGCAAAATTCCGGTAACACTCCGATGATACTTTCTCTCTCTAAAAAGTCCTTTAACTAATTTATTTTTATTTTTTTTCTGTCTCTAGATCGCTAACTTCTCGATGTTTTCTAGTTAGAATTTGCTTCGGCAAATCTTTCCGAAAATCGAACAAACAAGAAGAAAAGGGCAGTAGAAGTGGCGAGGTGACCAATCAGAGAATGCCACGTTGATATATCACGAGCTCCAATATCGAGTCGAAGTTTCATATATGATGGCCGCCCATTACGATCTGACGGTTAATACTGTTTGATCAAGCTTGATTGTGTTTTATAATGGACCCACGTCAGCATCACCGCCAGTAGGTGAAGAAATACATATTTACTGGAGTATAGAAAAGTACGGGTTGTTTGTTTGGGGTCACTTATCCTTCGAGAATTATCACGTTTGTAATTATGGATATGATTCTTCTCATTATTCTTCATATTCCGAACTTTTTTAAATGTATTTCTTGATTAAATAAATTTTATTTATATCATTATAATTGTATGAATTGAAAGAATCTGATAAACTGAGAAGCAATTTTCAAACAAATTGGCAATGTAAAACGTGTTTAGTTTAATAGTTGAAATTTTATGTTTTTATGGGTTAAACTGAATAATTTTTCAAGTATTAAAATCAAATATTCTACTATGCAAATTTATATGAGAATTTGTAAATTCTTTTATTGTTTTATATTTTATCAATTTATAATGTTAAAATTACGCAAAATGAATTATATTTTGAAAAATGAGATGCCGGAGAGGAGATAAATCCTATAATTTGTAATTTTCTGTCCTTACATTCAATTACGAATATCCACATATCAAACTCTAAATCCTATATATCTAAAAATAATTTTTGTTTTGTTTGAATACTATTAAAACTACATGTGTTTTCTTAAACATTTTTCTTTTACGTTGTCTTATTGATTATAAAATTATGTTGGCGATTTTGTGATATTCGGGATAGTGATATGTGTGTAGTAGTGTATAATGGTGTAAAAATTACAAATATTATCGATTAGAACTGATAATTCAACATGTATTTTTTCTGTTTTTACTTTGAGTTCTACATTTTGTATAAATCTTGATGCATTGTACATGTGATCTGAGTTTCACATATAAAAATATTATTTAAATAAAAAACTTGTGAAGCAAGTATGGCTATTTTCTATTGAATATCGATCCATGGTAACACAACAAAAGAAATTTTAAAAAAATAATTATTCACATTCTAAATACACGATACGCGACTATGATATCAGACTTATATGATAAAATTATAACCAATTTATATAAACTATGTCGAGTTGTCGACTTACTATTGAAATTACAACTAATTAATTTATATAAATAGAGTTATAATGCAAGTGGGTCTCATTTGTTTCAAATTATCGTCCATATATTTGCAAACAACATTTGAAACTTTAAATAACAGCAGTTATAAATTTAGATAATGCACTTTTGATAATTAAAATATTGAGAAAAGAAAACGATGGCGACAACATTTTATTTTCCTTTGAATTTTGATGGGAATAAATGTTGTTTTTTTTTAATGGAACAATCTTTTCTGCATAAAAGGCTGAAACAGCAAACAAGTAGGCATCACTTTTTGAAAGGGAATGACGTAGATAACAAAGGGAATGATGCTTGCATTCTTTAACTGTAGTATTATAAACTAGAGATGGTTCCTATGCATATAGAGAGAACCATATACTAAACTACCAAAGTTGTCATTGAGACAGCTGTTTAGAGCTTCAAGTGCATTATTGTCATTGTAAATTTATTAATATCACTATAATTTAGCAACAATTGAATTAGAACTTACAAGTACTTTTGTGAAAAAAGAGTCTCAAACAGAATAACATCAATCACTTGATCTTTGTATGTGCATGCAAATGTAACAGAATATAATGGACTTTTTTTTTTTTTTGTATGTTTTACTAAAGAGGTCATCTCTTAAATTCACACACACACTCATAATAACTCACATGTAATAGAATATAATGGACCTTTTTTGTTTGTTTTATAAAAAAGGTCATCGCTTAAACTCACACACGCACACACTCATAATAACTCATGTACACACCTATAATAACTGCAACTAAAGGTTTGAATCTTAACATCTTCACTTTTCAAAAAAGATAGTCATATAACATTTTAAACACATGTCAAGTCAAACATGATCTTCAAAAGACATGGTCATATGACATCTTAAACACATATCAAGTCAAACATATCAAGTCAAACATAATTTTGTTTGAATTCCAACCTCTTCGTTTTTTCGAAGAAATGGCCTTATGACATTTTGAACACAGATCAAGTCAAATATAATGAAATTTAATAGATGATACCACAACATAATTCTTCACATATATGCAAGTACAATTAGCTTTCCTGGGAACAAAATGCACCATTTGAGATAGAAAGTCAAGTAAATGGCTCAACAGAAATTTATATGGCCACTGAAGTAAAAATTAAAAGTTTTGCAGCTGCTTCTTGAATGAAAGAACTCATTTTCATAAATATGTACGTACAAGCACTCATCTCTTTTCTTTATTTTAAGTTACAAAGATAAATATTACTCTCTATTAGACATAACAGATTTGGCAACACCAGAAGAGCCCAAATGGCTAAAAGATGTTCACCAATTTAGCTTATATTACAGACAATTTCTTTATTAAATCTCCTCTGTAAGCTCCTGAACACGCAATGAATGTGAAATATGAGTGGCAGCACTTCCCCTGCTTACACTTGTTTGATATCATGTTGGAGAAGGAGGTAGGAGTGTTTCAATATGGAACAGGAACTCGGACTGTAGAGGGGCCTGATGTCATGTTTTTCTGTAGAAGATTTAGCAGTGCCTCAGTCACAGGACCTTCTCTGCCTGCAGAAACGAAGAAAGAGTATTAAGAGCTATCAGTTCCCTACTGTTAAACAGAATCGATCATGAACACAAAAAACTATCAAAGTATCACTAAGAAACTTGTTAGAAAACGCTGCAATAATAATTACAAAAAATAGTAAAAACACAAATATTAGAAAAATGAAGCGACGAAGGACATCTAATACACTGTTTCAAACCAAAGTTTGAGATAAACATTATACCTGCGCCCAGAAAAGGGAGAGACATGAAAAATGAAGGCTAGATATCACATGTACATGACCTTGTCAGGTCTCCAAATACAAGGTTATTTCAAACAACTTTTTTCTAAATCTGTCTCATTAAGCAATTAATTAGGAATACAACCATTAACACGTAATATCTTGTGTAGGCTGACCCTAAGTCTGCAGTTTCTAGATATGCACAAAATCATAGTACACAAAATCAATGTGGTAGATCAGCCTCTGACACTAAGATTACAAGATGTCTTAACTTTGGACATTTTGAGACAAGCGATCTACAGAGACACTTTTCCCCTCAGAATTGTGCACTTCTTTTGATTGTGAATTTGGTATGGTGGCATAACACTATGGATGGTAGTTTATCTAATGGTATACAGGAACTATGCTACTTTAAAGTGTCAATTTAGAAGGGATCTGTATTATTGGATCTACAAAAGGAAAATGTACCTCTAACTTCAAAACATAGATCTCAATATCTTATATTTTTAGTTCAAAGAACATTTCCTCAAAAAATTTAGTTGGTCGAGGTTAGAAAGGATTGCTGAAATTAGCTTTTGAAAATAAATAAATTTTCATACTATTACCTTAACAGAAATGCTTTGGTAAAATTAAGGGATGGACAATAATATACCTCCTTGTTTTATATACACTTAAGACACTACAAACACAGGTAACACAATCCACTGGTAGAAAGTTCACAGATGCTATTCTGTAAAAGAAGAAACCAGATTGTGGTTTTGCACTTGTTATGGCTTTGCACTTAACTCAATTTGGTTCAAGGTTCACATAATATCAAATCGATCAAATTTGCACGTTATCATGTAATTAAATGTATTGGAATGCGGAGTAGGTTACATCTTACCGTCGCCTATAACTTGTCCATCCCACTGCACCACTGGGCGAACAAGAATTCCACTGCCCATTAGCATCATTTCCTCTGCTCTTTTTCCTTCCTCGACAGTCACATTTTCAACTCTTATGTCTCTAAGCTTTCCTTCTGTTACCAGTTCTTTTGCAAGTACTAGAATCCTCTTAGCTGTGCACCCAGTGAGAATTTTGTCAAAGCGAGGCATCAAAAGTTCTTTATCTTTTGTTACAAAGGCTACATTCATGTTAGGCCCTTCTGCAACAAACCCATCATTATCTAACCAAATTGCGGCATACCCACCATTTTCTTCAGCTTCCATCTTTGAAAGCACATTTGGGAGATAATTTACATTCTTCATGATAGCAAATTGTGGGGGTTTTATAGGAATTGGTGAAGTGATTACTTTGATACCCCTATGATCTGATGTCCATTTGTCTTCAATTACAATGGCATAAAGGGCTGATTGATGACAGCCAGCTGGAGAGAGATTGAAATCCCCAGGTCCTGCTGAGAGCCAGTATCTCAGTGATCCTTTTCTGCACTTGGATACACTCACTGTTTGTATAAGTATTCTTCTAATGCTCTCCTTATCAAATGGTAGTTTTATTTTCGCCATGGTAGCTGAGTTCACAAAACGATCAAGGTGCTGATCCAATTCATAGAGATATCTGATACATGAAGAATTTGGAAGATAAAATGTAGCTAGAACATTAGTAATCATAATATGCTAACCCAAGGATGTTGTAGTGTCAGCTATTCAAATTAACTCCAAAAATGGAAGTTGAGTTAACACTTGCTAAAGTGAACAATAAAAAAAGAAAATAGTCTTGATTTATACCCGGGTTTCAGAGTCTTTTTCTGCATTTAAATTTGGGATAGGACTTTCGAGTAAGAAACCAGTACTTCCTGAATTCATCTTCATCTGTCCTTCTTAGGTTGGTACATCAGGAAAATATTTCTGCTTTTTGCTTACAGTTTTTGGGGGGTACTTTCTGCAAGCTTAAGCCCTTGCTAATTTTCAGTGGATTTTTTGTGCCTGAGGAACAGAAATCCTAATTTTTTGGGACAAAGAAGCTTGCAGATACTGCATGATGAGAGCTTAAATTGTTTGGCTTGCACTTAGATATTTATACAATGCAGCATTTGACAAGTTTATGACAGGAGATATATGATTTGAGCAAGCTAAAGGAAGAAGACACTCCAGATTCCACTCTATGAACAGAATGATCCAGCTGATATACTCATGTACTGCAATAATATAAAGATCAGACAACCACCTAACGAAGGAAAAGTTACTAACCCGTCCACTATTGCAGCAGTATCAAAAACTCCATGCCCTCTATGAACCATGTGATCATCCATCGGAATCACCATGGCTGCTGGATCTACAGTGATTCCACCAAAACTGCTAGAATACATGGCCAAATATTGCTGCTTGCTTTCATAACTTTCCCTCATTCTCCTTAATCCTTCAATGGCCTGAAGAAATTTAAACAGCATCAAAATACTCATCATTGAATAATCTACTTCTGCGTTGTCTACATGTGATCTCAGAACCAAAACTATAGTTTACAATATCAAATGTAAAAACAAGAACTCACATAGAAAATTGAACTTATCTCGAGTTGAATACTCCATATGTTTTAAAGTTGAGGGATGCATTTTCCTCTTTTTTGGTCTCATAATTGGTGATCCATATCTGATTCTAGATTACAAAGTGACAAAGTTTCCAGAATGACACTATATTTGAAGTATTATATCTGACATAAATCACCACTACTAATTCATAATCAATATCGCGGGTACGTTTATAACTCAGACTTTGTCTTTAACAATGGTCATTTTTTGAAATATATCCGTAATTTTGGAGGGGTTGAGTAAAATTTCTTCATATTGTCAGTTTGATATTTTTCTTTTTTCATTTAAAGAAGGTTAATTCAAAATAAAAATGAAATCACAGACATGGAGTATGCTACAGGTCATGGAATTTTCCCTAGTTACTACAGAAAATTGAACACTAGACTGCAGTAGTACAAGAGAAAAAGATACAGAATTAAACTTCCACGTGGTTTTTCAATATTCTTCATGTGGGCACTACATTTCTACAATCTCTAATGCAAATGATAATATTATGTGATCCACATTTGGTAAGCCCACATATCCAAAATATCATATATGGAGTCATTATCATATATTAAGACGAGAGTCATTCAGTGGGTACACAAGAATGAATAGAGAATAAACCTCTGAGCATGATAGTAGTGGGACCTCAGAGATTTGAGTTGGCTCTGGCATAACAAAGTGCAATATTAGTGTTGAAAAAAAAATAATATAGAACATTCATTTCCACATCATCAATTAAAATTCAGATTACATGTAAAAACTTATACAGTTAAACCTCGATAGAGTAATATGCTTGGCACCGAAAAAAAATATCATTTAGCGATAAATTAATATTTAT
Source organism: Centella asiatica (assembly GCA_014636745.2). Taxonomy (NCBI): domain Eukaryota; kingdom Viridiplantae; phylum Streptophyta; class Magnoliopsida; order Apiales; family Apiaceae; genus Centella; species Centella asiatica. Next base: position 39,769,632 of record CM025780.1, on the reverse strand, counting down.
TATCTTAGAGAGAGTTTTTTAATATAAATATATATATTGTATGTGATAATAAAAATCAAAAATAAAATTTGACTCTAGAAAATCTCATAAGTTTTAGTAAAATTTAATGTTTCTAAACTAAGTACATGTACATAGTAAAATGAAAACTAGTTTTTTACCTATATTATTTGAATCTAAAAAAACTAAATATTTTTAATGAAAGTTAATTTCTCTAAAAACTAAGTTCATGTTACCTAGCAAATTAAAAGATATATATATATTAATAAAACTCAGTAATTATATTTTATATTTTTATTGGGCCATTAAGGATTTAACTTTTTTTTATTATTACATGTATTTAGCGAGATTATTACTTTAACCCATTAGCCCAAATCAGGACCAGAAAAAAATATTATATAATCCGGGTTATTAGTTTATCGGTTATTATTTTATCGAGGTTTAATGTAATCCCTCCTAACCAAAATTATAGTTTTAAGGTAGTACTACTTTGAAATCCTATAATATCATTGTGATATGAATTTGTAAAAACAAGAAAACATAAAAGTTTATATTTAAGAATAATCTTTAAATCAAGTGAGTATCAATAACGAAAAATTTTATCAATCAAACTAAATAATTTTGAATTCAGATGAAATATGATCGCAGGTATACTACAATAATTTAAATATAACTTGTGGAACCAAGCGAGTATCAATAATGAAAAATAAAGGCATAAATAAAAATTTACCAACTAAAACTTCAGTTTGATTTGAGACTTGGATGACAACGGATCGTCCCAATGGTAGTTTAGAGAAGACAAAGGATCGCTTTTGTGAAGACCCAAGTCCTGAAAAATAAAGATTTTGTGAAATAGAGGGTGAATTCGAAAATGGGCAATTGAATTTATTAAGAAAAAGTGGGGTTTCTGAGATGGATTTTGAGAGACATGAAAGAGAAGCCATGGAAGTGACTATGAGAGCTCTGAGAGATGAAGGGGATGTATAATTTGTGGAATTGGACAAGTATATATTGCTTAAAATGGAGGGTGTTTTATTTGTTTGCCTCTTGGGTATGTTATTGTGCCAATTTAATTAAAAGATTCGGGTGTCAGAACATGTATGTGAAGACAGATAAGAAAACAAAATGGCGACTCGACAAAGAAAACAAAAAAAGCACATGCTCTATGTGCTGCGTTTGGCTGTTTGAGAAAATATAGTTTTGCGGAGTACAACTTCTCCATTTTCAAGTAGATTTTGAAATTAAAAGTTAAGGACTTAAGGGTGGTTGGTTAAAATTTTCTTTTTTGGTCACAGAGGAGTTATTGTCAAGGCTGTGGTTCATACACTTATTAACAATTATATTATCGTGTTTTATATTAATATGTAACATTCGAAATTTAGATATTTTCACTTTAATTTTATATTAATCTATAATATTAAAAATTCAAAATTTTTCATTTTTTAAAATAATTAATCAATGATCAGTTAAGTCAAATCACGTTATGGTAGTTGGTTATGAACTGAAAAATATCTTTTTTTCATATGAAAATAAAGTATTTGTAAGGTCATTTTCAATGAATTTCAAATCTTTCTATGTAGTAATCTCTTATATAACAAAAAAAATATATTAAAAGTTAAAAAAGAACTTCAAAATCATAATTAAGAAATAGTTGTCAAACATTACATACAAACTTACAACGTTATAAAAGCGAAAATGGGGTCTATCTTTCTGCACCGATATTGTTTTTCTTTATCATTTTTGTTAGTAACCGCTTAATGCCTTAACATACTAGTTTTCAAAGAGATGAGTCTTGCTGATACTATCAAATCCGATAATTTTAATTCTCGTGGTGGTATTACAATATTTCAAACTGATATACTGCGTATTATTTATTATCTATAGAATAGTTTAGGACTTTAAAATCACTTTATTGTTTACACATAAATCTATCTCTATTTTAGAGAATGAAATAGAAAGACATATCGTTATTTGTAATCCGAAGAAATAATAAATGGCATATTCAAGTACTTTGTATGCTTTCAAGCAGAAAAAAAGAAAAACACGGTGTGTGATATAGAATGGGAAGGAAATGAGAAGATGTAAAGTCGATGTTCTCCTTTTGCTGAATATACGTTTACATGTAAACAATAATATATAAACAAACATCCAGGTAGCAACTCTTTATACAGTAGGGAGGTATTTTTTATTTTATTTTATAGTTTTAATCTCCAAAATATTCCCGTCTTATTCTTATAGAGAAAAAATAGCAACCATATGTCCCTTCCCTATGGCGGTAGGGAGGTGGAAATTTTAATTTAATAAAAATCTTAAAATTGACTTTAAATAAGAATTGATATAATCTTCGTACATTTTTATATGTAAATTTAAGGACTCGTTTCTCTTTTCTCTAATAAATATACCAATGGTTAAATTGATGGGCTTCACAACAAAAACAACAGAATTAGAAAGCTCCAGTCCATTCCCAAATAGCCCATCAACGCTTCTTCTTTCTCACTTTCTCAATCTTGTTTTGTTTAGTGCAAAAACAAACGAACACACGGTTTAGTCTCCTTCTCTCTTTCGTTTCGTTATCCCTAAAACCCTAATTCCTCCCTCTCTCTGATCTTCTGCAACAACAATGGCGACGAATTACGAGTTCGAAGAGGGACAACAGCTGGAGGCAGCTGGTTATGACCCGAATTTCGTGCCGGACTCCGTGAAATCATTCGTGGTTCATCTCTACCGCCACATCAGAGAGAAAAATGTATACGAGATCCATCAGATGTATGAGACCTCGTTCCAAACCCTAAGCGAACGCATCTTCAAAGATACTCCTTGGCCTTCTGTTGATGCTGTTGCTCAGTACGTCGACAATGATCATGTCTTCTGTTTGCTGTACCGGGAGATGTGGTTTCGGCACCTTTACGCCAGATTATCGCCCACTCTTAAGCAAAGAATCGATTCCTGGGACAATTACTGCAGTCTCTTCCAGGTAATTTGACTTTTTGTCACTTTTAGTTTTTAACATTATTGTATGTATGTATATACTGTTATTTGTGCCATTATTTGAACTGGTGACAAGTTTAGCCTTTTTTCAGATAAAGAATTGGTAAGCTTGATGATCACATTATCCATCATATTCGTAAAAAACAAAACTTTATTTGGAGTTGGTTTACCAATTTTGAGAATCTGATTGGTTGCCATTAAGTTTTAGTTGGCATTGATTGCTATTATATCTGTATACTTCAAATGTGAGAGATAATATGTTGCAGACATCTTAGACAAACTGTACATAAATCCCATTAGGCATGTGCGGACAAATGTGTTGCATTCATGGTAGTGCTGGGACACACAAGTGTTTCTTTACGTCAAATATTCATGTGTTTTTAACTAGCCACCACCATAAATACACGCTTGTCAATATATCATGCATATCAATATGTTGGTATATGTATTGTATAGAAAACACAGCGTAGCAGTCACGTCTTAATTTTAGTGTATTCCTTCTAGTATTATAGTCTTAAGAATATCAATTTCTGAGGCAGGTCATTAGTATTGTAATAAAAATAAATTGCTAAAATTTGATTATTGCAATAAAGTACCTTAACATGTTCAATGAGCAAATTGCTGCTGTTGCCATTACGGCATCAAAGAGAAATACGTTAACATTGCTAAACATACTGAATATTCTTTGAGGTTGATCTATTATGTGTTGAAATGTTAAACATGAAAAATTACAGCTTTTGTCAACCATGCACCAAATATTTTGTCCTTTTTAAAAAGGTTTTCCTTTTGACATAATGTTGATATAACCGTATTTCTTCAGTGAAATGTCAAATACAAGGTAGGGGATTGATCACTCATGAACCAATAACTTAATAATTTTTGAATTTCATGACTACCATGCCTTCTACTAAGCTGAACATCTTCCATTTTAAGGCAAGTCGGACTTGTTTGGCATGAGGGATTTGGATATGTATGATAATGAGTTCCATGATACCATTTTCTGTTAAAATATTATTAGTTGAGTTAAAGTGATAAAAAGGCATTAAAAAATGTTTGGTGACTTTTTACTAAATCTTGGAGCATATTATGATGCATTAATAGATAGTTTTTGTTACAGTGATGGTATTGAACATTTGCCGTTGGATTGCAGTTGTCTCATATGTGCATGCTTTATTTGAAATTTAATGTCTGTAGGTGTCTACTTTGTTTTGAGAAACTCTTCTGGTTCAATTGGTTCTAGGTGGTTTTGCATGGGGTGGTGAATATGCAGTTACCAAACCAGTGGTTATGGGACATGGTAGATGAGTTTGTGTATCAGTTTCAGTCATTTTGTCAGTACCGGGCGAAGATGAAGAACAAGACTGAGCAGGAGATTGCACTTCTTAAGCAGTTTGATCAGGTGACCGCCGAGCATAATGAATGTTATACATTTTATTTTAGTTTAAATGTGATTATTTTCAATCTGTGAAAAGAAAAGAAAAAAAGACGTTTATATACCTTATTCCTGTCATTTGCATATATAGTTTAAGTTGGAGGCTCATTTTGCTGTTTTATACAGTTCTGTTGGATCACAAGTTACAATTTATCCTCACAAGTTTCTCTCTCAGGCTTGGAATGTATATGGTGTGCTCAACTTCTTGCAAGCGCTAGTGGAGAAATCCACGATCATTCAGATTTTGGAGCAGGAGAAGGAAGGGCTTGAACAATTTACTGCTACTGATGGATATGATTACAATGGTGGAAGTAATGTTTTGAAGGTCTTAGGTTATTTCAGCATGGTTGGGTTGCTAAGAGTCCACTGCTTGTTGGGTGATTACCACACTGGCCTGAAGTGCTTACTCCCAATTGACATAACTCAACAGGGTGTTTATACTAGTGTAATTGGCAGCCACATTGCTACCATATATCATTATGGGTTTGCCAATCTTATGTTGCGAAGGTATGTCTTGTTGAGGTCTACTTCATTTTATCAAGTACCTTAATACTTTGTCTTAGTATCATCGTCTAATATATGTAATACCTTATGCATTGCATCTGGTATATTTTTTTGGTGCCGTACCTATGTAGACCGACCTTTTCTGTTGTTATTCCAGATATGTGGAGGCTATAAGGGAATTCAATAAAATTCTCTTGTACATTTACAAGACGAAGCAATATCACCAGAAATCCCCACAGTATGAACAGATCTTAAAGAAAAATGAGCAGATGTATGCTCTGCTGGCAATATCTCTCTCTCTTTGCCCCCAAGTGAAGCTTGTTGAGGAGACTGTGAACTCTCAGTTGCGGGAGAAGTATGGTGAGAAAATGTTGAGAATGCAAAGATACGATGACGAGGCATTTGCTCTTTATGATGAGCTATTCTCATATGCATGTCCCAAGTTTATTACTCCATCTGCTCCAAGCTATGAAGAGCCTCTTGTAAACTACAATCAGGTACTGCATTTGATATGCATTGGACTTGTTATGGATTAGTAAGCTTATGGTCTGTCTTTTGTCCTTTTATCATCCATAACCATCATTGACAAATTATGACAGTATAAACTAGGCTTATTATGATACCAGCGTCCTGGTCAAAGCTAACATTAATGAGCTCTGCTATTTTGTAGTACCCGTTATGAACTCTCTTCCTCTTTCTCCTCTGGTTTAGTGATTTTCGTAGCTTTTACACGATTTCAGGATGCATATAGACTGCAATTGAAGCTCTTCCTTTATGAAGTTAAGCAGCAGCAGTTATTATCTGGTGTCAGGACCTTCTTGAAAGTTTATTCGACCATCTCTATTGGGAAACTTGCAGTCTACATGGAAGTGGATGAACCCACTTTAAGGTTGGAGATCACAAGCATTTGATTTTGCCCACTGTCACTCTTATGCACAGAATATCTGAATATGTGATCATTTGGATCTAATGTTTTACAGGACGATTTTGATGACCTACAAGCACAAGACACATGCAGTTGGTGCAGATGGCAAAGTCATTTCCAACGCTGATATTGATTTCTCGATTGACGATGTATGTGTTTATATTCTCCTTTCCCTAGATTTAATACGTGGGCATAAGTTTTATTTTTGAAACATCAAGTGTCTAATGTGAAGTATGTCTCTAGCTATTTATTTGAGGTATGCTTGTTTTAGGTAACATACTTAAAACAGTTATGTTGCAAGTTCAGTTTAAGTGTGATGAAACATTAAATAACAGCACAATACATGTTGATCATGTGACTCATCATTGTAGTTGTCCTTGTAATATTAGCAGGATGACCTGAGAGGATGTAAAATAATAAAAATGTATGCGATACTGCATATTCAAAAATTATGAGAAGGAATTCAGTGACTGTTTATTTTGCTTTGCTTTGCTTGCTCATTCTAATCACCCGCCTTTTATTGCAGGACATGATTGAAGTCGTGGAATCCAAACCAACTAAAAGATATGGAGATTATTTCCTTCGTCAGATTGTTAAGGTATGCTTTTTAACTTTTGTAAGGAAAAAAGTTTGTACGTTCTGTGCTCAAAATTGCATCTATGACTTTACTCACATTTCGGATGATGTGATAATTCCCTGTGCAGCTTGAAGGATTAATGACTGATATGGACAGGGTAAAGGTGGAATAAGTGAACGTCATGTTTTGGAATTCAGATTTCCTGTCATCTCGTTCTCGAGTTTTTCGTGATCTGTCTCCCTTGGTTCTGTTTAATATCTTTTAGTTACTGAAATGAGGTTGCCATGATTTTTCTTGTTGTATTGTATCGAACGAGATCTTTAGAAGGCTATCCCTCTTTTAATTTATACAATTTTGAAGTGTTAGTTGAACGTGCTTCGGAAAAGTTGTAGCATGCATTTGTGTTGCCTTATTATTATGTTTTATTTAATGTGGTTTTAGTTACCACGATCGGCATATATATATAATCCGTCTCCTTTGACCAGAGCCCCAGAGGTGTAATTTTTAACTTCTTACTATAGTTATATGATGTACGAATACTCAAAATGATAAACATATTACGTGGCACAAAAATAATTTTGAAATGGACATATCTACATACACATTCAAATTTACACATATTTTCATGAACAAATATTGATTATGTTGTTTTATTTGTACGGATCTAAAATTTTAATTTGGGAAGAGACAAACTTTAGTGGGTCGCATTATGAGAACGTCAAGTGTAAATTTGACTTGTCAAATTTGAATGTATATGTAGATTTATTCTTTTAAAATATATAATCGAATAAAAAAATATAAATAATATTTTTTGGTGTGGACAAAAAAAAGTTCAAAATTTTAATATAATTTTTGTTTTGAAAATAAAAAAATAAAAGAAAATAAAGCATTACCTTTTGACAAGAACGGTCACAAGTAACAAAAAACATACTAAAAAATTTACAAATTCCCACATAATATAATCACAACAAAGTTTTATGATTGAATTTATTAATTATAGACTATACATCTATTTAGAAAAGCATTTTTATTTTCTCATGGCACAAAAAGTTATGCTTACATTTTTCAATACTTTTGAAAGAAAACAATCTTAGTCTTTTACCTATATATATATAATCTACATGTAATATACTTGGAACAATGTAGAAGGAATACAAATTTAATTATCTTTATGGATAAATTTAACTAATTATTAGTTTCAATCTAATAAAAATTATTATGAATTCTCCCGACACAAAAAAATTTAACTCAATAATTTAGTATAAGTTTTTGAGAAAAATATTATTATCATCACGCATTAAATTACCCGTGCGAATTAAAAGCTAGTTTATTTTTTTATTTTATGGAGTGCTCACCGAGGCAATCTCCCCGATTAAATTCATAACCCCTAAATATATAATAACAATGTCTCTTACCGCACGTATAAAGTTTGTATAAATGATGCTCTTGTTGATGAAACACGGTTGATGAATTGAGGCCGCAGATGCTGGAGTAGCAAGAATCTGGATACTGGATTTTGCTGCAGATGGCTTTGGGGGCAGCAGTGGAAGATGCCGAGGATGAAAATATATGTAAGTCAACTTTTCTTTCTTCTTGTCTGGGGTTTAAGAGGGCAGAGAACTTACCTACCAAACTCATTTGAGGGCAATAGATAACACAAATCTTAGCAATTGATGATACACATAACGTTAGCTAATTGAGATTGAAACATGCATCTTTTTACCCATATGGCCATATTATATGGAACCTATATGAGCTTGTCCTGTTCGTTGCTTATTAACAAGAAAATAAATGTATTTGAATGCATTTCCGTGATTTCACACAAAAAAAAAACAAAAATGATATATATAAATATATAAACAAAACAAAATTAAAAACCCATAAATGGATATCAATGGGACAAAAAATAAGCGAAACTAGAAATACATGACATAAGCACGTGTGTACTTTGAGCTTTGATATGTTACTATATAGCAGAAAGCCCAGCTGAGACGAACCAGCTATCTACAAGCCTTCAACAGGTATGAGGAGGGGCTTGAGAAGCTCATGGCAGCTGGATATCTCTCACTTTCTTTTCCCTTGCCAGGAGTCTCGCATTCACTAAAATCAAGTATTCGACACTCACTCTGAAAAAGATACAGAGGGAAAACAAAAATCTTAAATGTGGTTATGACTACAAATGTAATAAAAAAACCTTACCAAAATTCAGCAAGAAGCACCCTTCCACTACCATGTAGCAGACTATATTGTTCTAGTTAAACATAACACAGTTTAGATTAATCATACCGAAATATTTGAAGTTGTCTCTGCTTTCATATTGCTGGAGCATCTTTTCAGTAATATTGAATCAGGAGTTTCGTCTCCCAAAACCTCTTGAGCATCAGCAATCGCAGATGCTGTATGCTCACTCAACTGTTTCATTAGCCCAATAGCATCATAGCTTCTGTCTGCTGGACTCATAAAATAACCAATATCCTGCACAATGATTGGGCACTAGTTGAGGAATAGTAAAACAGGAAAGAAAATATTAAGCATAAAAGAAATGTACTGCCACAAATCAGATACCTCAATTGTTATGTCTGTATCTACCCTTGGGCCTGGTACAAAAGAGTTGATGAACCAAGGAGATTTCCAGGCTGAAGGGGAATCAATACTTTTTTTAAAAGGAGTTCCCCCAAAACTAAGGCCAAAAAACCCATTAGCCAACAAACCATGATAAGCAATCTCAGTGCAATTACAAGATTAAAAAATTGAAAAACCAGAACATACTTACATGCTAAAATTTTCAGTCCCATCATCTTTTCGGAAATTGGGAATGATAACCTCCAGGGCGCCTGATGAGGGATCCAACTTTAAGGATGTAGCGGCAACAAGATCACTTCCTCCATTTTTTGTGTTGGCAATACTTGGGCTTAAGTTTGATAAACATGGATACACTGATGAGATTTCGGCCAACAAAGCTTCACTCGTTTCAGCTTCTAACCTTCTAGCGCACCGACTACCAAGAGTTCTAGTACTTGAACTGGAGAAACGGCTTGATCTTATTCCGAATTGATTGGGAGAAAGAAACAGTGGATCATTCATTTTATGTTCAACAAGAACTCCCGAAGGCTGTTGCACCAAAAAACAGTTGGGAAAAGAAAACAACTTTGAATTGAAATGGTTCACACTAACAGAAAGCAAAGACAATACAAGAATATATACATTTAACATTTTTTCCCATGCTTTAATATAAGGATCAATGCCAAAGTATACGCATACCCCAGAATAATCCAGGAACCCTATGGGAAAAACTAAAAAGGGACTAGAAAAGTGATGAAAATATTTATCAAAGAGCATAACTGACTGAAATCTTTCGACTTATTTGGTTCCATAAACATACAGAGAAAGCACCCTCAGCTTGCAAGGTACATAGTACATTGACAGTCCCCGTACCGTCAAAAAAATTAAAAGAAGAGAGAAAGAGAACAGAAAAGAACTCACTGTTTGTTCGGCAGAATCAGTGTCACCCTTAGTTTTGTCATCAATACTAAGAGTCTGTTGTTTCATTTTGTTCTTCAGATTGTTGCTATCAAACTCTTTGTTGAACATTCTTTCTGATAGTGCAGTGAAATCTTTAACCCCCTTTTTCTCCATTGCAGCATCATCACTCACATTTTCTTTATCTTCATCAGAAGTACCCGAGGATTTTTTTATGTACCCACGTGGAGACACTAGAAGTGCTTCGTCGTGGTTTCCATTCTCATCAAGCATGTCTGATCGAGAAAAATCTCTGGCCAAGTTGGACAATGACTTCTGTTTTAGCCCACTTTTGAGTTTCTTTTCACGTCTTTTTTCAGATAAAGGTGAAACCAGATCACCGTGTCGCTTCTTCAATATGGATGGAGTGGCTGTGAAAGTCTTGGCAGCACTTTTGAGCACAGCATCTGGACTGTCATCCCTTGATGGTGAGTCCCACAACCTAAATGGAGCAAAAGAATTCATGGAGGTCGTCAACAGCTGGCGAATACCTAGAGGACTAAATTCCTGCTGCATATCGGAATCATTCTGGATCAGATCACAGCTGAAGAAAGGAACATCCACGCTTGGGAAACGAGGTGGCTCATAGAATAGAGCTCCGGCAACCTTGTTTTCAGCTGGTTCAACTGATTTTTCATCTAGTGAAGGGAAACTTCGAAGATTAATGGATTCCCCAGAATCAAAAACATACGTAGGAACTAAATCTGAAGAATCATTCTCCTGAGTAGGTTGCTGTTGCAGTTTTACATTATCTGTACTGTTATCAAAATGAGAGCCAACAGAGTCATTGGTACAGATGAGGACATCACATGTTCTTGTAAGCAACTCTTCTTCTTGATTTCCATGTGAAAGATCATTGTACCGATTGGAATCACCATCCAAGATGATTGCACAGTCATCATCACCTGGAACTTGTGAATGACCAGAAAAAGACTGACACCGAGAATTTCCCAACTTATCAGAATCAAAAGAAGAGTATGAGTTTGAAGATAGAGGGATAATGTCAGGAATTTGATATTCTGTGGATCCTACGGCATTTGTAATATTTAAGCAATTTGTAAGGTCTCCAGAGGAAAATGGACATCCATTCTCTACTTCTGAATTGCCATCTTCAGAGATTAACAAGGGCTCAGGTTTATCAGATCCCATTACCATGTTTTCCATGGGGGTGGCACTTATACCAATAGAATTTTGCAATGGACTAGGTTTCGCTTCATGTTTCTCATTGCCGGACGTGCAACACAATAACCTTGAAGATTCATGTTCCAAATCCAAAGAAGACATGTTTGACAAACCATTTGAGTCAAGTTGCCAATATTTTCCTGTAGAAGTTAGCCAGTCAGGTAAAACATTATGTCCAAAGAACTTGGCTGAACTACCAAGTTCGTAAGGCATCTCAGGCATTGAAAATGAAATTTCTTGATAGGCTGCTTGAACATTATCAGAAGATGATAGTGCAGTAGAGCTGGAGTCCTGTCTATGACTAAGTTCTTCAGCCAATTGAAACTCGTCTCTAGCCATATCATTTGCAGACTGAGAACAAGCTAAGCCAGCAGAACCTTGAATACATTCTGAAGCTTCTTCTGCTTCTACCCCATCTCTGAGAATATTATCACCACCACTGCAACACTGAACCCTTGATGAAGAATCCATCGATTGATTTTTGTGACTGTCATGAGGTAAACCTTGGAATTGCGCCAGTAAGCCTGATGCCAAGTATGAGTCCACTTTCTTCTTAACAGAACTATTCCAGTGGTTTTTGATGGCATTATCTGTCCTGGCATAGAGGAAACAGACATTCAGAAGTCAGAACTCATGCTAGGACAATTACTGGTCTTAGGATGGAGATATAGTGAACCTGTGGTGAGTAAGAGTTACGGACTAAAAGAAAACATGGAAAATCTGCTGAAAACAAGGAACTGTAATATTATGTAACTGATGAAACAAATATGCTAGGCTCCAACTTAGTAAAAAGACCCCACAAACACACACACACACACAGACTGAAACCAATATAGCAATACAATACCTTCCCGGTAAGTATTTTGTTAGCTCTGCCCACTTGTTCCCACAAATTTGATGGGCGCAAACTAAAGCCAGTTCTTCTTCTTGTGTCCAGGGTTCCTTGTTAATTGCAGGATTTAGATGATTATGCCATCTGAAGAAAAGCATCTTTGTCATGAGGACAAGCTATCAAGTTTCATGTTACTAAATGACATAAAATGGTAGAGAGAAGAGGGTGGGGTGTGGAGGGATGAAAATTTGAAGGCGCGGCTAAATAAAGACCAACTTAGACAAAAATCTTTTGACCGTGATTTGAAAGGAGTATGCAGAAGTCCAACACAAATACAACTGTAAGATTTTCAAACATATGTAAGTTCAAGTGCAAAGGGGACAGTAAGTCCACCAAAACCAAGCATGAATAATCAGAATATCTCAACTACAAGTGCAAGCAACACCCCTGTTGAGACTCAAGGTATGGCCCACCAGCTAAACAGAAGTCCAAACTAGTTCAAAGCATGCCCCCCTCGACCACCCACAAAAAAACAAAATATAAAATTGAAGGCTGATTTGCCCCTTCCTTACTTGGAACTCTTTTCTCCTATAACATTTTGCAGGCGATTCATGGTTGGATATTAGGTGCACATTCTGAGTTAATTTGATATCCACTAAGTTTTACTTTTAAGATAATTTGGTTGATTTCACAAAAGTTATTCGAAGAAATATCTAACTAGCATGTGACTGCATTGAGGTATGAAATTATGTAGATGGAAGTAACAAACCATATGAAATAATCATTTCATGCTTAGATATTAACCTAATCAATCTGAAATAACTCATAGTAAACAGTTCCAATTGAAATATACACTAGAATTTGATGTGAAGCTGTCAAATATGATCTTACCTTTCCCTACACTGTTTACCAATACGTCCAGGTAGATGATGGGCAATAGTAGACCACTTTCTTGGCCCATAATGGTCGACTAATTGTATAATCATCTCATCCTCCTGAGCATGATAAAAGAATACTTGAAGTCAGAATAAAAATATGTCGAACAAGTAGCACATCAAAGTCAATAAACAGTTCATTCCGAACCTCTTTAGACCATGGACCTTTGACAAGCTCTGGATTTATAACTTTCTGCCATCTGTGTAAGCACTGGACATCTGTCCGGTCTTTGAAACAATCCGCTACACAAGAATAATGTAAGCTTCAAAAATTCATCTGTCACTATGGTGTAAACTGTTCATGAAAGATATGGTAACCCCAATATACAAGGATAAAATAAAATAGTTATGAAGTCAATTGTAGACAAACCATTTGCTTCATAATAGTGACACAAGTGTAAATGGAAAATGCAAATTGAATGCTTGCAACATACTTGAAATTTAATAAGTCAAAATAAAGCCAAAAATTAGAAAGGAAATAAGTGTGTGAGCGCGTGTATGCGTGCACTCATGTTTGTTGCACAAGTATGAAATACAGGCTTATTACAGAATCCATCTTCCAGCAAGTAGTTAAATGTTTCCCTATTGGCAAATTAATCATCTCTTGTCTCTTTCTACATTGACTATATAAAAGCAAAACCTACTTAGCATAATAATCAAATGCAAGGAAAAGGATATCATAGTATGCATGAAAACTTCGTACACAGGAAGAAGAGAAGCTGCATTTGAACTGGCACAAAATTTTTTTGAATGTTCACTGAAACAGGCTATAAGATTTGAAAAATTACCTATCTTTTTCCAGTTTTTCCCATTAAAACGATGAACAGCCTGGCGCAACATCTCATCCTGGGTGAAATAAGAGATTCACCGCATCAGGAAGACAAATGTAATCTTTGAATTGCATGACATCGCATATGATCATAATAATGCAAGAGGCACCAATATATTCTACCGAAGGAAGAAATGGAAGATAAGTGGGAAGAAAAATGCATTATGAGAGAAAGCATTACTGAGCTGAGAACTAAAGGTATGTATTTATAATGGGTGAATACTATACATAATTGACATTGCAAATTGTCATGCATATATATATGAAGGAATAGAATATTAACACATAAGCTTCAGAGCGTATAGGAGGGATCACTACTTACATGAACTAAATGTTCATCGCAGTAAATGGAAATTAGTTTCATTGAAAAAAAATAGTTCGTTTGATGGATTGAAAAAAATCATGCAGTAAGTCACTAAGTTTTAATAAATCCCTCAAGTCATATGACACTATGTCTGAAGGATGGGTTTACCCGTTAAATTAGATTAACAAAACAGGCCAAACTTATAGTCTATGAAATAATGACAAATATATAGATAAGACAAGTAATGGAGAAAGAAAATTGAACTACCCACATGATGCATATCGAACTCATGTCTAAAACACACCAGATTAAGTACCACAAATATTCTACCACATGCAGGCTAGATAAACCAAAATCGGCCAAAGGCCAGTTACCTCTTCAGCAGTCCATTGTCCCTTTGTCAATCGCCTGGTAGGGCCACTAGTACTCCTATAAAACATTTGCACATCATTATACAAGTTCAAGTTCAGTAGCTCATTGTTTCACAGCAATCAGATGTTAAATGTACAAAAAATCCTTGAAATCATTCACGTGTCAAATTTTACCAAACCCATCCACCGGAAAAACTTGTTTGGATTACAATCTACTGCCTGATAATTGATAAGTTATAGATGGACAAGGATATCAATATCTTTTTCAGCATTCGGTTCATTATCGGTCTGGGTTTGTTATTATTCTAATGCAGGTGCATGGAGTCACTGGAATTAGGGCCTGTTTGGGACAGACTAGTTTCTACCAACTAATTATTTTAAGTTTAA